>CM053764.1:38142628-38208373 GCA_028658305.1 Pachyuromys duprasi
CCTCAACTGAGGGACATCTGGGTTGTTTCCAGGTTCTGGCTATTACAAATAAAGCAGCCATGAACATAGTTGAGCAAATGTCCTTGTTGTGTACTTGAGCATTTTTTGGATATATGCCTAAGAGTGGTATAGCTGGGTCTTGAGAAATCACTATTCCTAATTGTCTAAGAAAGCGCCAAATTGATTTCCAGAGTGATTGTACAAGTTTGCATTCCCACCAACAATGGAGGAGGGTTCCTCTTTCTCCACAACCTCTCCAGCATGCGTTGTCACTAGAGTTTTTGATCTTAGCCATTCTGGAGGGTGTAATGTGAAATCTCAGGGTCGTTTTGATTTGCATCTCCCTGATGGCTAAGGACGTTGAGCATTTCTTTAAGTGTTTTTCTGCCATTCTATAATCCTCTACAGTCAGCTCTCTTTTTAGCTCCATACCCCATGTTTTAATTGGATTACTTGGTTTCTTGTACTCCATTTTTTAAAGGACTACTTGATTTGATGGTGTTTAACTTCTTCAGTTCTTTATATATTCTGGATATTAGCCCTCCATCAGATGTAGAATTGGTGAAGATCTTTTTCAAGTCTGTAGGCTGTTGTTTTGTTCTAATGACAGTGTCCTTTGCTTTACAGAAGCTTTTCAGTTTCATGAGGTCCCATTTATTAATTGTTAATCTTAGTGCCTGAGCAGTTTGTGTTCTGCTCAGGAAGTTGTCTTCTGTGCTGATAAGAATAAGGCTCTTCCCCCCTTTTTCTTCTAACAGTTTTGCTGTGTCTGGTTTTATGTTGAGGTCTTTGATCCACTTTGACTTTAGTTTAGTACAGGTTGATAAAAATGGATCTATTTCCATTTTTCTACATGTAGATATCTTTGAGCGGAGTGCAGGGTGCCTTATGGATTAAAAAGGGAATAGAAGGACTCAGAGGTGACTGGAGCCCCACAAGGAGACCAACAAAGCCAAAAAACCTGGACCCAGGGAGGCTGCAAGGACAGACACATCAACCAAGCACCATGCATGGTGAGGACATATACGCCCTGCTCAGATGTAGCCCATGGCAGCTCAGTCTCCAAATGAGTTCCCTAGTAAGGCTGCCTCTGATATCAACTCTGTTGCCTGCTCTTTGATCACTTCCCACTGAGAAGGTTGCCCTACCAGGCCACAGAGGAAGACCATCCAGGCAGTTCTATAGGCTAGCATCATATAGTAGGGGAGGAGGAATCCTCTTTTTCAGTGTACTAGGGGAGGGGAATAATGTGAAGATGGAGAGAGGTGGGAAAAAAAGGAGATGGGGGAGGGGGCTATAACCAGAATACAAAGTGAATAAATTGTAGAACAATAATAATAATGAAAGAAAGAAGGAAAGAAAGAAAAGAAAAGAAACAAAAAAGAAAGAAAGAAAAGCCATCTGGTGTGAATTTATTTAATATTTGAAAATTCTGCAGATACTATTATTGTCATAAGTCATACATTGTGTGAGATGTTCTCATTCTCAGAAAAACATGTTTACTTACCCTGTTTAAGACAAGGATTACAGCAAACAACACTTTCTAGTTACTTATTAATTATCATTTGAAGATCATTAGCTGGTATGAATACTCATGCCCTTAATTTGTATGAACTTAATGTTATGTTTCAGTGAACGTATTAAACAACTGAATTAGCATTCAGGTCTCTATATGAACTTGGTATATATTTATAATCATAGCTAGTTCATTGATTGCCAAAACTACCAACATGCTAAAAAATGGGAGCCAATATATAACAACATATTCTTTATTTTTACTGTATTCAAATTTTATAAATAACCATTTAAAAATGATGATAGAATAAACTTTTAAAACCCCTTAAATTTTTTATTGTAGGTTATTTGATATTCCTTTTGTTCATCAACACTAATGGGTTTTCATTTTATGCATTCTATACTCATGTTAAGTCAGCTTAAAATATTCCTTTTTAACATTCTCCATTTTATTGGCAGCTTTAGACCAATTGCAAAACCTATAATTATTCAAATGGATCCTCTGTCTGCTAACAGTAAAGAGGTAAGCTAGCTTTTATAAAGAGACCACAATTGTAGAAAATTAATACTCCAGTAGGTAATTATAAGTATTAGAATACAAGACAAATTAAATTCAAGCAACAAGAATAAATTGATGTTACACCAACCATAAAATTTGTAAGACTATCTTTGTTATGGAAGATGTATGAAATGTATTAAAATGTAATTCTATTTTAATAAATTAGAACATCTTTAGTAGTAGTAGGGCTACATTATATCTGATATTTGTCAGTATCTTAATGTTTTTAAGTCACCTGTCTAATTATTGACTGAGTGCTACATAAAATTAAATATTATGCATTTGAATATATGTAATATATGTAAATATATTATAAAATATATATTATATTTAATATTAAAATATAAAATATTAAAAATATGTAAATATATTTTTACAAAAATATATCAGTAAAAAATATTCAGATATCTACCTATGAGACAAGTGCATAACTTTAAGGATAGCAACACCATTAATAATAACAATTATTATTACATAATAGCAGTTATTGTTTACATAATATTATATAAATAAATATTATATCTCCATATATTTGTACATTGAAAACAAGAAAAAGAAGGAAAGGGAGGAGATGAGGAAGCTGTTACAAGTTTAAATCCTACCATTTACAATTCTTATAAGTTTGGAAGTAATGGTTAAACAAGTTAAAATCCCATAAGCCAGAGCCCCCATCATACCCTCCCTGAGGCATACTCTGATCCAGGTCTGCAGCTTGTTACAGAGATGCCCCCACCTGCCATCTCCCCCTCTTTGAAGGCCCTCTGCCCTCCTGCCCCTACTCTTCCCAGGTCTGATTTCCATCCTTATTTCTCTCTTCACTCCCTCTACTACCTTGCTCCTATTCTTTAACCACTACCTCTGTATTATATTCTATTTTTCTTCATGAGTGAGATTTACACATCCTCCCTTGGGTCCTCCTTGTTACTTATCTTCTTAGTGTCTGTGCATTGTAGTATGTCTATTCTATACTATAAGACTAAAATTCTCTTATAAGTGAGCATGTACTATGTGTGTCTCTCTGGGTCTGTGTTACCTCACTCAGGATGATCTTTTCTAGTTCTATCCATTTGCCTGCAAATTTCATGATTTCCTTGTTTTAAATAGCTGAGTATTATTCCGTTGTGTAAATATGCCACAATTTCTGTATTCATTCTTTAATTGAGGGACATCTAGGTTGTGTCCACATTCTGGCTATTACAAATAATGCTGCCATTAACACTGTTGAGCAAATGTCCTTATGAATGGTGGGGCATCTTTTGGGTATATGCCCAGGAGTGATATAGCTGGATGTTGAGGTAGTGCTATTCCCAGTTTTCTGAGAAAGTTTTCCAAAGCGGTTGTACAAGTCTGCACACCCACAAACAATGGAGGATGGTTCCCCTTTCTCCACAACCTCTCTAGCATGTGCTATCATTTGAGTTTTTTATCTTAGCCATTCTGATGGGATTAAGATGGACTCTTTAGAGTTGTTTTGATTTGCATTTCCCTGATGGCTAAAGCCATTGAACATTTCTATAAGAGCTTTGCCACCATTTGAGGTTCCTCTGTTGAAATTTCTCTGCTTAGCTCTGTAGTAGTGCGGGGCCCTGGAGACTGGAGAGGACACCCTTTATTGGACAAGACTTCTCTTGGACCGAGGAGATCACCAACCCTCCCAAAAAAAGCCTCAGTGCTGGGCTTACCCTTCCTAGGAGACTTGCAGGAACAGGGATAGGAGGGAGGAAGCAGGGATTGAGGGAATGTCCAACCAATGCTGGGCCCAGGCCTAGGACCCACCCCAAGGAAAAAAAGCCAACCCCTATCACTATTAACAATGCTCTGATATGCTTGCAGGCAGGAGCTTGCCAGAGTTGCCCTCTTGGAGGCTCCCTACCCAGCAAAGGCTCCAGGTGGATGCTGAGAATCACAGCCAGGAATTGGGTAAAATGTGAGCAGTCTATTGGAAGGGAGCAGGGAAGGAGGGATGGACCTAGAGTTGACAGGTGTTCCACAAGAGGACTATCAGAGCCAATGGGCCAGGGCCCAAAGGGGCCTGTGGAGCCTGGGGCACCAGCCAAGGACAATGCATGGTCCGCACCTGGGTCCTCTACGTATAAGTAGCTGATGGGTAACTTAGACTTCACATGGACCCACTAGTTAGGGGAGTGGGGAATGTCTCTGACTATGGACTATGTTGCCTGCTTTTTGATCACTTCTCTCTGATGGGACTGTCCTACCAGAGCTCAGGGGAGGAAGACAAACTCAGTCCTCCTATGAATAGATGTGTTTAGGTAGGGGGACTCCCCTATTCTGAGGAATAGAGGAGAGGGGATGCAGGAGGGAGAGTGGGACTGATAGGAGAAGAGGGAAAGGCCTATGAAGGAGATGCAAATTTAATTAATTAATTAATTTAAAAAACACAGCAAAGTCAGGCAAAAAAATCAATATGAAACTAGATTCTAATAATATAAATAAGGGATCCAAACATTTAAACAACTGAACTCCAATGAAAAGGAGAGGGTTAGAAGAAATAGCAATTCTCAGAAATATTTAAAACATTATGAGTTATATCTGTGACCAGCCTGGCAAGACACACTCTTTAGTGCAACAGTGGAATGAGTGTCGTGAAAGTAACCAGTTGCCTTCTGCTTGACTTTATGGTACTCTCCGAATCTGGCACCATTACTGAGACCAAGATCCTGTAACCAGACAGGTGGAACAGTTATAGGCCTTACTGAAGAACTTAATATTACTACTCAGCTAAATGAGCATAGTCTTACAACAACTCCTAAAAACTTAACTGTTTTACCCACTGATTAGTTCAGCCCTCATCAGAGAAGCTTCTCTTTGCACTAAATGATAACACAGAGACCCACAACTGGCTAACAAGTAGGAAAGATGAAATGCAGAATGCTCAGCCCTAAGTGGAGCACCCATATCATGCTTTCTCTCCCCCAGATTCAAGAGTCATTGTGGGAAATGAGGCAGAACAATTGTAAGAGCCATAGGGAGTGGAAAGTAAATGGCATTCTTTAGTGTTTTATTTTGTTTTGGTTTTGACGCAGCAGAGTATTAGCACATATTAACTCATAACAGTTATAGGAGTGTGCTTCACTGTGAAGGCTCTGGCCAGACAAAATTCCACCATGGGGAAGGAAGGCAGGCACAAAATTCCACCCCTATCTAAGGAGCTATTGGCAGTTAATAGCTTCTGGGAGAGAAAGAATCAGTCTTTTTTTAAAGAGTGAGACTCCTAGTGGGTTGACCATCTTCAAGTAAAGGCCACACAGTCAAGAACAGTCTCTGCTCTTTGTGTATTAGCGTATACGGCAATTAGCTATTAGACAGCACAACGTGCTGGCTCAGTACATATTCTATCATCAGGGGCTACTATGCATACTATCACTCTGTGAGAAACTTGAGAGCCTGGTTAGTTATGGAACATCAGGCACACCCAGGGAATAAATGGGGAAGCTGGATCTCTGACCAAGTAGTCTTTTAAGCTTAAGCTACTGGACACTACACAATAAAACATACATAATGTAGAACATTAACCAAGGTAAATTTCCCATCAGTTCAAGAGCTAAAGAGAAAAAACAAATGTACACAAATATTGGAAAAATGTAAAGGAAATAGTTAAATATTCTTAAAAAGAGGAGAATTTTTTTATTAAGACCCAAAACTTAGAAAACACAAAACCAGGTCTGACTTTTTTTTTAAATCTAGCTTTAGATACTTTACATGTCAAAAGAAAGTCAACAAAACATTAATGATGGAGCTAGATAATGGTTCAGTGGTTAAGAACACATGCTGTTCTTCCAAGCGCCCTGAACGCAGTCCCTCGCACCCAAGTTGAGTCCACTCATAAGTACCTGTACCTCCAGGTCTCAAGGGATCTGACACCCTCTCCATAATACTCTCACACACTTGGCATACTCACACAGACACACACACACAGACATTTGAATAATTAAAAAAAGAACTCTAAACACTAATGAGATTCTCATACTAGAACTTTGGAAAAGTGCTTTTCTACCCTCTTGGGAGGAATATAAATTAGCGAGAGGCATTTTGATACTTTAGGTCAGAAAGTTCATGGCCTAAGAGTTTTTTGAGTGTTTTGGTTGGGTTTTGTTGTGTTTGTTTATTTGTTTGGTTCACTGTGGAGTCCTGGTTGTCCTGAAACTTCCTCTGTAGACCAGGCTGGCCTTGAACTCATAGATTCACAGGCCTCTGCTGGGATTAAAGGAGTGCATCACCACTGCCCAGCAAATTTTTTCACTCTTGTTTTTTGTTTGTTTGTTTGTTTGTTTATGATGTAAAGAATGAAAATCTACTTGCTGTGCTTAATTACTAAATGCAGTATTAACAACCCAAAGAGAAAGGTCAGAAAAAGTTCACCCTATGTCCAACATCAATCATATCTCAATAAAACAAGGGAACAAGAAAATCCCTAGGAAAAGCAAAGATGTCACCACTGTCACTGTGCACTGGTTATGGATTGAGTGTGTCCCTCAAGGTTCAAATGTTAGACCAAAAGGTTCAAGATGTGATGATGCTAAGAAACAGTAGGACCCTTTGCATGCAAAGCTAATATGAGGATATTAGCTCCCTGAGGACATGCCCTTGGAAGGGATTAACATTATTCCTTGTAGGATTCCATTCTGTTTCTTCCTTACCATGTGATCACTTGTGCAGTTCTGTCTCAATACCACTTGCCAAGTGACAGCCTCAACAGACCTCAAGAGCCTGGATGGTGCTTTCTGTACTTGCATCCCCCGGGTCAGTGCATTAAATAAACTTCTTTTCTTATAAAGCATAGTCTCAGGTATTTTATATAGTGATGGAAAATAAAATATGACTCTGCTGTCATGTTTGTATCTCTTTATTTATTGTATAGATTGTATGTGTTCTGAATTGTGTGCTTTGAACATATATAGGTTAAATCCTTAACCCCTCATAATAATGCTGTTGGTGAGAGAAACTTTAAATAGACAATTGAGGTAAAATGAGGTAATGTGGGGATTTACCAAGGACAATGGATTTCCTCAAAAAAGTCTGAAATTATAGACATGTGCACACAGAAGAAAGATCATATGAGAACACCACAAGAATATGGGCAGCTGAAATTTAAGGAAAGAAACCCACTTCTCAAGGAGAGTGACCACAGACAGAAGAAACTTCCCCTCACCTTGCTTGGGCTGCAGCCTCCAAAACTGAAAAGGTGAATGACTGTGGCTCGAGCCACACATATGGAAATGCTTTTAGGGCAGCCTTAGCCATCTAGGACATAGCTTTGTTATTTATTTGAATTAATTTTGTTCTTTCAGTTACTTCATTATTTCACAGGCACTTAGATAAAATGTTTAGGAGCTGAGTCATAAAAACTGGCATTTGATTGTCTCCTGATAAACTGAGACATGTTTTTAGAGCATTGTGAGGAAGTGAAACAAAATAGTAGAGGCAATGCCTCAGCTTCTGTTTGTTAGGAAAGTGAGTTGTAATACATGCCCTGCCAAATGTCTGAGGAATTGTTAACCACCTGTAGGCCTTATTTAGATTATCTACTTATAAAATGGAAATATATATCACTGTATAAGCCAATTATACAATACCTGACAAACAAAATAACAGGAGGAAAGGTTTATTTGGTGCATTCAGGATTTCTGTAGTAAATGAAATTCGCACTCAATGAGTAGTGGTTCTTATAGTTTTTTTTTCTAAACATTCTTCATATAGATTAAATGAATTATAAATTCCCCTACTGGATCAAATATGCTGAAAAACTGAGCCTTGATAAACCCCAAAGTTTATCTAAGGTCATAAAGCTATACCCTCAAATCTCCATAGGGATTTTAGAAGCATTCTAAGTGAGCACATATTTGAAGTCCAAATGAATGTTGGCTTAAATTTCAACTATCAAAAACTGAATAAAATTCAAACACAATTTATAGAAAAAATTGGCAATGCATGTTGGAATTTCTATGCATAATTAATCCCTGGCGGTTCATTATTGAGATGTAGTGGAGCTCTGGGCTGTGTCTAAGTCTAGCATGGCTTCAGCTCTCACCTACTTTTAACATTAACATTCAAGTATTAACCAGAGCATAAAGTAAGACAACTCCTCTGCCAACAAGATGCTGGTAAGTTCACTTAGGCAGCCTAGCTCTGCAGCACCCCTTTTCTACTTCCTTTCCAGACCAGGAGCAGGGTGCAGCCTGCCTACCATTCTTGCAGCTAATGGCTAGAAGGCACTTGTTAAAGATGTGTTTCTCCAAACTATCCAGCCTCACCAGGGAGCCAATATGTCGGGTGTAATAGTAAGTTTTATTATTTAAAGGAGCAACACCCTTTCAGCTCCTCCAGATTCTAACAAATCTTTTAAGCACATAAATATCAATATCTTTATCAGGGCCATTTTCTCTTACCAGCTAATGTCCAAGAGTTTTATGTTTGGGAATCCTTCTGGCTTTTGTGAAAGCAACAATCCTTTAGTATCTACATTGAATTTGTTAGTAAATGAAAGCCAGATGCCAGTCAGGGTGGGCAAGTTCAGCAATGACTGCTGATAACATATTCGTAATTATTGGGGAAAAAGGATGTGATGTCTGCCTTATACCTTCCCTTTCCTTGCCTTCTTTAAATAAGAATCCTTGCTCCAGCTTAGCTGCCGTTTTCTACTACATCTGCACTCTTTCCAGCTCATTGATAGTTTGGGCATTTTGGGATCCAGCAGGGAAGTTTTCCTTTAGAACAGGCATTCATTGTATCGTTATTGTTATGTGATGTTCTTAAGTTCCTTGAATATTTTTGCTTGAGTAAAGCAAATGCACTAAATGAGTCTCCACCCAACATCGTATCTTCTTTCTAGAGTGAAACTATGCAGCTTAGGTTCAATAGGTGCATGTGCAATTAGCATGTTGGAGGATACTTGAACCCATTGGGTAGAGTCATTAACACTGTAGGAAAACATGGAATATTTGAACAAAATGTCATTTCTACTGAAGCAGACATAACTACAGCCATCCTGGAAAAAAATTCAAGATTTTAAATAAACTTATCACTGTTAGCATATTTGTAGCATTTCGCATATGCCAGGGTGTGTATTCAGCTTATCTGTCTTTATGGCCAACAGGAGGAAAACTGATAGAGCGTTTCACTAGGCTCCTTGTCAGTAGGATGAACAGGTCTATTCCACTGAGTTTTTAATTTAAGCCTCACAGTTTATTTTTGTTGTTTTTCTGCTTTCATAAACACTGCCTAAGGGCATGGTTCCAATGAATACTAAATAGGGGCTTAATTATTTCTCTCTTTGTTCATTTATTGTTGTGTTGATCAAACAACCTTCAAATATTCAGTTCTGATTGAGGTATGTTATTTTGTTGATTAGCATTAAACAGCATAATTTGTGAATTGTCAGAAGTAAATAAATAGTTGAAGTAAAAGACAGTCATAAATTAATTTCAAATTAAACCAGAAATGATTCACAGAGGTGAAAAAATACTGATGACCTTGAAAAAGAATAACATTCAAAACATGTCATAGTGAAAGGCATCGCGTTAAGATAGTAATCGAATGTTGGTGCTGAGCAAAGATTGATAAGAGTGCAAGCCCACTTTGTTCAGAAAAAAAAAAAAACAACTAACATTAAGCATACAGGTAGTACAGTTTTGGCTAACAATCCTAGGTATGGACTTGTTTAATTTCCATAATACCTGTAGAGAATATGATCTCCCAATATGGGACAATGAAATCACAGAAGTTCAGCAAAGTCCAATTTGTTTCTGAAGGAGATTCACTGTGATATTTACTCTTCACACTGGAAAGAGGAAGAGGTTTATGTGCTAAAGTGATAGCTATGATTTTATTACCCAGACTTCCTCTGGTTCTGCTCAGCAGTGGCAGAGCAAACTGTTCACTTGCTGTTTGTAGTTTGCTGCCTTTGCCTGACCATCTTTCTCAAGGCAGCTAGTGGGCTCTATAAAGTCAGGACACCCCTCTCCAGACATTCTCTGGAGACTTTTTGAGTAGAAGGTTGGTAAATGTCTATTGTATTGTTTTTTTTATGTTGAATACTATTGAAATAAAAAAAAATACTATGTCTGTAAGAAAAGTCTTTATTTTCAATTTAAGCCTTTACTTTCAGGCCAGAAGTAATAGGAATTAAAGATTTGCTTCACCTTTCTACAAATACTTTTTTTTTTATATTTTAATAACAGTTGCATAAAACAAAAGCCAAAAGTATACTTTTTAAATATTTATTCATTTTTAATTCTGTGCATATGTCTGGTGTGAGGGTGCATGGAGGCCTGAAGAGGTCTCCATGTTCTCTGTAACTGAACTTACAACTTGTAAGTTGTAAGTTTCTTGGCATGAGTTCTGGGAACAGAACTTGGGTCCCTTGGAAGAGCAGTACATACTCTTAACCACAAAGGAGCACATTCTTAATGCTAGACTTTCCAGCTGGTATATGTTGATAAACTATGAATTCTCATTAGTTAACGGTAAGATAAAGAGGCAGAAATCACACACACACACAATAGTTTTTACTACATCAGCTTAAAGATGCTGCCTCTTTACAGGTATTCACTACTGTTCTAGGAAACATTTAGGACACATCTGCTATTTCAGATGCTTTCCTACTTGATCTATTTCTTCCCCCTGGGACAGTGCAACTCATAGAGATTACCATGAAATCACATCTTTTATTGGATGACACCATCTAATACAAGCTAGCTCCCTGACTTAACATTTAAAGCCACAGTATAAGCTAAGTGCCTATGTTATCATCATCTCATTTCAGGTCAATAAACCAGAAATCCCAGAAAAAAGTTATATCCCTTAAAGTTAACTACAAATGAGAAAGTACCAGAGGCAGTATGCATACCTGGTGTTTCCACTTCTGAGATGCTAATTTTTTTTTCAAAACTCCCTTAATTTCTATCCACTCCTTTAACTTCTCTCTGCCCTTTACCATAACCCACCCTAACATTTCTTAACATTGCCTTTACTGACCTCCTAAATATCTGACTTCTCCTTCCTTTTCTCTTTCTCTGTTTCATTTTCAAGTTTTTTTTTTTTTCTTTATGTCATTAGAGTCCTCGGGAAAGAGCAGAAGCATTCAGTTGAAATCTTAAAATAAGTTACTTAAAAGACTCTGTAGAGGCCTATAGGAAAAGCCAAGGGTGTTAATAGGAAGTGAGACAGATGTACAAGTGCAGAGGTAATGACACCTCTCCCAAAGCATGGAGACATAAAGGGAGGAAACTTGGAGTAAAAGACTTCATGTCTGCAGTTCAACTTTCAGACTATTTTAGTAACTGTCGATGAATATTAACTTGGTGTGTCACACCATAGCATGATTCAGTCATAGGTAAAAACTTCAGGAGCATAAATTTCAAAAGCTCAGATGTACCCGACAGAAGAGCCACCCCTGAGAAGGACAGAATAGGTGTCCCAGTCTTCTTCCTATCAGGCAATGAGTCTGTAGTCCTCTTCCATCCCTGGTCAGCAAGAGAATCAGGCCAACAATAAAGTTAAAACAATTTCTTGCTAGGAAACAAGATTTCTCTCACACATTAAAAAAAAAAAACATTTAAGCCATTTTACCAGTTTTAATTAGCCCTTAATTACCCAATTCCTATGGGTTTCTTCCCTGCATCTCAAGCTTTCCACATTGCAAGGATATTTTTGGACTGGCTTTCAGTCTATGACATTGCAAAGGACAGAGCCACAGAGGGCGTATGACAGTGGATGTCCCCTGTTTCTGTGTTAACAGATAGTGTTCTCTGAATTCCACACCCAAGAGATCAGCTAAAACACAAATCAAATTAAATTCATTTCATCCCTTGTGTATAATATAAACTCTGAAAGGGCACTGCCTACAGGATCTATTTTTCTTCTTTCTCTAAGCCCTTCTATCATGTAAAAACACCCTCAAGCACAAAGAATTGGTGGTTATTAAAAAAGGTAAGACTATTACTGGAAAGTTTTTCTAAAGCCTTTATATATATTAATATATTAATATATATATTAAACTATTTCTATCGATGTTCAGAATTCTAGAAAAGATACACTTGGGGAAAATGCTGTTGCCTGAATGTGTTAACTCATCAAAGATCAAGGAATCAAGCCTGACATGGTGACGTGGACTAGAATACAAGCTGATTTGGAGGCCGATGGAGGAAGGATTAGAAATTCAAGATCTGCCTTGAGAGCTTACTAAGACTCAGTCTCATATTAAGTAAAAGGAAATCTGGGATTTGTCTAGCCTGTGGGAGGCCTTAGGCTCAATTCCTAGTATTGAGTAAAACAAAAAGAAACAATGTACCAAAGCCTAAATTCTTGCCCACTTCGTTAGAAACTTGGTTTTGAGGGTTTGAAGTCTTCTGTTAGATCTATTTGTTCTCTTTGCTAAAGATGCCCTTTCGTTTCTTGTGAAATTTTGTAAATTTCTTAGTACAGCTCTCCTTTCCTCCTCTCCAGGTCATGGGTTTGGTTCATCAAAGATGTCCAGGGCACAGACATTTCCCAGCTATGCTGCGGAGCAGAGTGAAGAGGCTCAGCCGCCGTTGTCACGGTCCAGCAGCTATGGATTCAGCCACAGCTCCAGCTTCATTCAATGACACTCAGAGGCCACCGATGACCCACAAGACAGTCTGCCCTGGACCTGCCATGGGGTCATTTTGCCCTGTGCCTCCTGGAAGACCAATTGCAGTACAAATTAACATTGGTAGGGTCTAGCCCCAACTAGAAGGTTAAAAACTGGAGTTCTGCTTCCTTGATTCAGTGGTTAAGTCCTTTATTTATTGAATTTCTATGGGGGGAAATCTATGTTTTACAAAAAAATAGAGTCCAATAATATGAACACTCATTTAAATAAGAAGAATTTTTGTGTCTGACAGTAGTAGAAGCTTTGGCACTGGGAAATCTTTCCACTCTAGTTCAAGCCTGGGAGGGGGCCACTGATATCTGTCCTTAAGGCTGGGTGCTCCTGTCTGGACACAGGGCCTGTCTTTACACATGATAATGAGTCACCACTGCAAGCCCTGTGACTTTTTCAGTTTTCACAGAAGCAAGTCAAGTAAGCTCTACAGACAGCATTAACTCTCCATGTAAGGAAGCCAGTGACAATTAAGGGAATGTGAAATTAGAATACTCCATTTAGAAGGGCCCTGTAGTGTGTGTGTGTGTGTGTGTGTGTGTGTGTGTGTGTGTGTGTATAAAAGTATAGCTATGGCTATTGTCATATCAGTCTATAGATAAGAATATCAGGTTGCTGGGGGTGACATGATAGGCTCACTTAAATTATTGAAAACTAATTTGTTGCATTAAAATTAAGATTGTTATGTTGAATAGCTATTTTTAAAATAATGCTACTAAAAAATGAAAAAGGCTCCCCACTGGCAACAGTATTTCTGTCGTTATGAGGAGTACAGGATGAAACAAAAGAGGAAAAGTGTTTGGGAAGTAAGATAAAGGCCTAGCTGTCCTGTCTGTTGTTGTCATGTTGCGTGTCTGGTTGGTGTCTTGTGGCCATAATTTCTTCCCTTGGGCATTCATCAGAGCTGCTTGAGGAATTGAAGTAATCTCCAACTCCAAAGGGAGACTTCAAAAGTTTGAGAAAGACACAAAACTACGCTTAAAATGAACTCAAGTATCTTGCAGTTAAGAGAGGAACAAATGATGCACAAATGGGTCATGGGGGCTTGGAGTGCACTGTGTAATCAGAGCTTACTTGGTTTTAATTTTTCTTGTACTTGATTGGCTGGGATGACGTGAGAAAATGTTTCATTTGCAAATTTTTTCAGCTCTTGAGTATTACAGATTACCAAGTTTGAAGGGAAACAGGAAATTCCAATCTATGGGGAAAAGTCTGGCTAATTCAGGTCAATATAGACATTTTTACCCACAATTTAAGGACTAAAATGTAAATTACTCTGCTTGAATCAACTGATTTCATGTCCCTAAACCAGATATCCACCAAGGAATCCAGATCATATATAGAGAACAAAAAGCCAAGGTCAAGCCTGAAAATCTGATTTTTTTCCTTAATAATGAAACACTCTATTGAAATTAGTCTATTAAAAGGGTTCCTTTTCGCTGACCCTTGTTAAGATCTCACTCGCCCTTACCCATAGGCGGAGAGCATATGGACAACTCATTTCAGTGAATTCAGTGGAGGCAAAGTGCTTATGCATCCCTCCTTGATGAACGTGCGCTTTCTGTAACTACCTGCACTCCTCAAATAGACAGATATGAAAACTCCATAAAGACACTAATCATAATAGTTAAAATTGCTGTGAAAAATAATTATCTTAAGCCTTCAGGGATAAAAAGAAAATTACCGAAACTCTGCTGTGGATTTTGCTGACACAGCAGAAAAGCAAATGACTGAATCCTTGTGTTGAGAGAGGATACAGCCTTCCCTGGAATCCCACTTGTCAGGGCTGGCGCCTTTGCGCTGCTTTTAACACGTGGCACCCACTGTGGTAATGCCACTAGTAAACACACCAGAGCAACTCTGAGCTGAGACCATTTTAGCACAGTTCCTAGTGTGGCCACCAGAGGGAGACTCTTGCTGGCCCACCGAGTTGAGCTGTTGCTTAAATACCACGAGTTTCTACAAGGGACTTATGGGGAAAGACCCTGAAGGGTCTTGATTCACATCTCAGCTTTATCAATGTGCCCGAAGCACATATAGCAAGTCGTCAGGATTCTGCTAATTATGAGTCTGCTCTTGTGTCTCTTTGGGGGGAGACAAGTAGCTTCACCATTTCATTCTGATCAGCAACAGTGAGCATCGTTGACAAGGAACCAAAAGTCACACATAAGTTTAGACAAAAAGTGTGGGAGAGACATACTTCCTTAGTGTTTAACACAATCTCATTATAGTGAGAATAATACTGTAAAATATTTCATGATACATTTTTTAGAGCTTTGTTCTAGCATACTCCTCCAACAATACTTAAAATTTTCAGCTAAATCAAATCTGCTAAGGAATTCAGCAGGAGAATTTATAGTAGCCGAATGTTCTTGACATGAGGCAGTGTTCATTTTAATAGAAGAGACAAAGATGAACCTATAAAAACCAAAGATGGAAAGACACTTGTGACAGTCTCCTGGAACCTCATAAAACCTTTTCCACCACAATTACTAGAATGGCTGTGGGCATGTGTTAGCTAGCCTGTAGGTTCTATACTTTGCAAACTGTTCTCCTTTCAGAAACTGTACTATACCTTTACTGTACATGTGACCTTCTTATTGTGTGAGAGAGACTGCTATGCACCAAAGACTTCTTTTGGCTCCTTCTGAGTCTGACTCAGTTGGGCTTCCACTCAGATTTATTCAGAGCAATGAAAAAAGTTCCATATCTATATTAGGTTGGTAGAGACCAGTGGTGAAGGAGGCTGACGGGCATGAGAAAGTCTCTTCAGGAAGCAAACAAAATCTGCAGATATACATGTTTTCACATAAAGATTTTATGAGGAGGGTGGTTTTCTACCCTGGTGATAACGTTAAGATACATACGACCTGTGACATAACATTTCGCTAAATATGCAGAAAAGTGTAAATGACCTTGGCTCACTGTTTTGCTATTCTGGTGGGGTGGGGCAAAACCACATCTTTCACTAAGTAATTGAACAAAAAATAGGCACTCAGAGCTAATTTACTTAGACCAGTTCTGAATCAGTAGGTTTTGGCCACTGCCACAATTTGAATTTAATAGAATATAAAATAGATATCTAGAGTGAGCCTTTTGCTGATTCAGAACCAAGCCATTGTTTCATGTATTAGGGAAGATGCTGTTTGATAGAGCATGTGAAATGAAGAGAAGCATATTACTAAAGCTAAACCTTTTCTCCCTCTAGTATCTAGACTACTAGTTCCAGTGAGCAATTTTTCTGCTTCACTGGAAAATTTTGTTTGAAAATCATTCATATTCCTTATAAAATAACCAGCCATTCATATCTTTCATCTAACATAGAGGCAGGGGGGTGATCAATACCTTCACAGTTAGCTGTAGATTTTACAACCCAATTATTGCATGTGAGATCCTTAGAGTGGATATTAAAAATAAATCATAAAGATTAATGTCTAACCCTCATTCTTTGACAAAAATCTCAGAAAACTTTGGTTTGAAAAAGCATGTGTAATTTACTTCTTTGATTATTGGAGCCACGTACAATTAAACATAGTGCTACAGTGAAAGCAAGCTAAGGCAATTACATTATTATATATTTAAAAAACTATAGTTCTGCCTTGACTGTCCTAATACAGCACAGAAAAAATGAGCACTATATGTTCACTGGTCCTGAGGTTTAGGTGTTTAATACTTCACATTTCACAGAGTTCAAATATAATGTTAATGACTGCTCCAAATAAAAATTATAAATTTGCTCCAAATTTATGAATGTGTCTATCCATATATTGCAATGACAACTTGCTTTTACAATCATTAGTTATATAATCTTTGGGCTACCATCTTCTCAAAAATAGACCCCCAAAAAGATGTCTCTTGAGCAGGTAATCTTAGTTTTAAAATTGAATGATATGTTAAACAAATTAATTTCCAGCACATTAAATTTATAAAGTATCCTTATATTATAAAATTTATGAATATTATTGATGGAAGAAATAGAGTCAAAGGAAAACAATTAATCAGTAGGATAATTTGAGCAAAATGATAAAGAATTCATTGACTCAACAAACCTAACACATGGGCCCTACTTTTCCAAGATTCAGAGCTCACTCATTCTGTGTAGTATATTTTGCCTTCTTCACTGGTATTCATGTAGTTTTATGTGTAAGTCTAAAACAATCATTATGTCTTGACATAAGCATAGAAAATACATTACCAACAAATGTGCTTCTTCCAGTTTGTGAAAAAAATAATAGTAAAGGAAGGTATGCAAACTGCACTTTTAGTAATGCAGGAATTGCTTTTTGTGCACAACTGCTTCGGAGTTTCACCATGAAGTAGTTATATCTGAGCGAATGGCTAGTTGCTGTGTGAAGAGAAACAGATATCCACCCCACATACATGTACTCTCCAAACACTTTAGAAAGGTCACATGCCTTTTGTGCGTGGATCTACTATAAACCCATACTTTCTTACTCAAAAATGAAAACCTTAGAACACTTCTATAATTATTCTCAGAGAAGGCTTAAATAGTTTAACAAGTTTTGTGCAAAACTCTTTAAAAAGGCACATTTTTTTTTTGAGATGGGATTAAGCCCTGGCAGCAAGGTAAAGGCCATACAGAGTGGAGGGTTCATTTTATGTTCCCCTGGAAGAAAACTGAACCCTGAAGGCATTGTGATTTGCTCAGAGGCAATGTGTAACTGAGAATGTTTTCCTCCTGTTCCAGACTGCATGAATATTCTCTGGCTTCACCCATCTCTCAAAAGGATGTGGTGGGAACTTAGAAATAGCATGTGGCCCAGCATACCTAAACCTCTGTACTTTGCAATGCTCTTTTTCCTTTTCACATGCCCCCCCCCTTTTGGACCCATCACTAGGGTATCCCAGAAAGCATCTTTCTTAGCAGCTCACTCCAGTGACTTCTATACAATTGTTCATTTACAGATTTTTGTCCAGTAACTTTTAACCTCAAATAATAAGCAAACTAAAATTAAGGAGATGTTCTTCTTCCTGTTGTTGTTTGTTTTTGCTGCTGTTCTTTGCCCACTAACAACTCATATGGTAATGTTGATTATTAATTTGGGGTCTTTATCCATCCAGAGAACATTATGATGCCATTGTCAATAGCATTTGTCACAACTGCATCAGACAGGCGATGACATTAGGGCTACATTCTTTCATGGAAACCAGACAATTTCCATTTTCAAAAAAAAAATCAAAGAATAGACTTTTATATCCAAACGTCATATTCATCATGTTTTTCTTATTAAATAGGCAATTATTTAAAGTTTTTGAAATTTAGATGAATAAAAAAAAGTTAAAATCACTTTTCACTTGTAATTTTCAGACACTTTCCTCGGGGTTTATGTAATATGATATTGTAAATATTTGTACAAAAATTCACTACTAGTAGAAATATCCCCTGTAGTAATTTCACATATACAATAAACTTTATTTTAAAATATTTAATTTTCTCTGACAATATCACTGATCTAAAGTCCTCATGTTGATTATCAGAAAAATAATTTATTTAAAAATTTATCACTATTCTGGACCAATTTTAGTGGTTAATACAAATAACTTACAAATGTATCACTCTCAGAGTGGTTTTAGACTGAGTACATTAAATCAACCCTCTCTGTAAAATATAACCGTCTATCTCTGGAACAAGCTACTTGGCTGTTTGCCATAGTGCAGAAGTTAAAATTCAATCACTGTCAGCCAGGATATCATGAGTCTCAAAAGAATCAGGTATTTGATTTTTATAAACAGAAATTTCAAGACAAAAAGACATAATTTAAATTTAAGCTACTGCAGAATTTCTCACAAAAGAGCCATCTTGAGGGGTTCCCGGTTGTTTTAGACCACCAGCTATCTGAGAAACCGAAAGAATGACGGTGAAATTCAGAACACAGAGATGATAGTAACTTCATATCACTCTAATTGAACACAGTTATGATGAGCTAGAAAGTTGATCAGTCAAATCCAGATCTGCAAGTCTATTGTATAGCTCAAGAAACAATGCTTGATGTGGACAGGGATTATATGTAGAGAGAGTTCTATTGATGACTAGATGAGGGGACTGGAGCTCCATCCTGTGAATGGGCTAGCGTGACGTAGTTTACTTCTGTCCTTCCCTTAGATACTGTTGCTTTAGCTGTGGGAGGCAGCGCATGAACCACACCCCCAAATCTGCCCTTTCCTGGGCATGAAGGCTAGTGTCGTCTTCATTGTAGGTGACAAAAAACAGCAGTTTCCTTTCTGCTTCTCATATACCCCAACCAACACACACACTCACATTCACAAAAACACTCTTACCTTTAAGAGTAAAACACTCTTACACTTTTGAGCTACTCTATCTATTTTCAATGAAGTTAGCATTTTTTATTTTAGAACTCATGTTTGTATAATATTTAGCTCTATGAATCTCAAAGATATACTAAATTACACATTTTATGTTTGCGTCCTGTAAATCCTTATTCAACCGATTAATATGTACTTTGTAAAGTCTTCTATTGTGCATTATAAAGGGATAGCATTTGCTGTTGATCAAATATAATGCTTATGGTCATTTTGATAAAACTAACAGGATATTAAGCCCTACGAAGTAAAACACCATTACAAATATGCTTCAGTTGGAAAACATATGACCTACCACATCTTATTCTTAGTTACAATATTTACCAAATTAATAATAATCTAGGGACATCTTGGCTTACACATGCTGGTTGAAACACAACTTTTTAATGAAATGCAAAGTAAAACATTATCCTTGGAAAGTAAATGTGAATTTCTGACAGAGTTTAACATAATAAAAAGGCAATAATAAACTAAGAAATTTAGCTGTTTTTAAATCAGTGTGTGTGATTTTTTGCCCTTCAGTAAAAATATATAATTGAAGATTTTGTTTCTTCTAAATTTCTTATTTTTATACATATTTCAATCTTTAAGAAATATACCTAATCTATTGTTATTGTTTTCCTATAATTCCAAGAAATTCACAACTGGAATTGATACAAAGAGGATTACAGTTGCACAACATTAAAACTTGCTTCATCACTTTAGAAAGGGCAAAACAACTAAAATATTACTCTGTACTACAACTCTGCATGAATGAAATTTTGAACTAATTCAGTGGCTTTACCCGTAAGTTATTTGACTATTCTAGCACTGTAATACTAAGTGATTTCCTTACATCTTTGTCATGTGATGAATATAACTTTGTAATTAAAGAGAATTCTGACAATCATATCATGCTAACATATAAATGTTAACTTCTTTTATCACGTATGAGCTTGCGATTTTCAAAATAAAGTGAGAGATCCCTTTGTTAATTGTAAGGTTATTGAAAATTTATTGAATATTTCCAGTATTTTCCTAACCTTACCATATTAGAGTTTAAATTTTATTGGGTTTAATATGCTTTCAAGAAATTGTAGAACATAGGTATTAATGATGTCATTACAACCAACAGGTTTATTGCCTCTTTTCAAGTGAAAAGGTAACCAGAAAGCATAAATGACTTATACAATATGATGTAATTAGATTTTGGGTTTCCTTCTACCTTTATACACACCCACTAATGGTAATGAAAACTAATTATAATCAATATTCAAGATCAAGGTTGGACATCAAAATTGAAATTCCCACAATGCTGGCTGTCCTGCAGTGATGTGATCCACTATTTCCCTTTGGATTTTTCTTTTAATGATACAGCAGTCTTTGCCATTTGGATGTAGATTTATCTAGATAAACATTTGCTGAGCCTGTTTCTCAAAACTTGGTGGTTAACTATTAACTGAGCCTTTCTGGTTAGTTTACCAAATGATTTTTTTAATGAACATTTCCCCTTCTCAAGAATGCAAGCCCCTAAAGAAAGGGTAAATTTTCTCAGTCCTGAGGGAAATCAAACTGGATTATAGACCTAGATCACAGTCAGTAGTGTTAAAGTTCCCTTGAAAAGATGTACAGCCAACACAACATTGTAAAAAACGATGAAAAATGCCTAGGCCATTTTGATGCTATACAGTTTGAGGAAAAGTTCAAGTGGAATGATAGCAAAAATATCCATTCTTTCTAAATTGTGAATGAAATATTGTTTATTCTGAATATCAGTTTTTATGCCATTTTCATAAGAAATTAATGTTGTGAATTTGGTGGGGTTTCTTTCCCTTTTATCACAATTAAGATCATGGGTACTACTTTTTGCTGGGTAAAGTATCTTTACAAATAATGTAATGATTTATATAAGCTTAGAGCTGACATCAAAGACAATGACAATATTTAATAAATACATGCCACAGGGCACAGCCCCGAAGCAATTACTCTGCTATTTTTGTAACATACAAACAAACCAGCTATCTCTCTTTCTAAGTTACTCAAACTATGTTAGACAAATTGATCTAATTTTGGTATTCATATGGTGACTTATTATAATAAATGTTTGAGCAAGAACTGGCTAGAATATCTAACATTCATGAAAGTGTGAATTGTCCTACTATTTAGGTGTTTTAGGATATCTGGCTATTGATTGATACTGAGTCTCCAAGTCTAGTCAACCACTAAATGCTTACTGAGTTCTTGCTACCTCCAAAACACAAATAAAGGACATGCAATATCTTCTGATCTTGTTTGCTCCTCCTTTTAATTCCTTTTGGTATGTGCTGATATTAGCGAGTGGTTCTGGTGGCAATGTGGTACTTAGATCACAAAATGGCTAGAAATAAGAGAATAAGAAAAAGCAAGAGAGGTCATCAGGACCAGATTCCTAAAAGTCAACTTTCTCAACCTGGAGGGGACAGGAACTCCACAAGGAGACCAAGAGAACCAAAAATATCTCAGCTCAGGATGTCCTGCAGAGACTGATGAATCAACCAAGGATCATGCATTGGAAATAACCTAGAACCCCTGCTCAGTTTCCAAGTGGGATCACTAGTAAGGGAGCAGGGGTTGTCTCTGACAAGAACTCAGTGGCCGGCTCTTTGTTCACCTCCCACTGAGGGGTGTGACATTGTCAGGCCACAGAGGAAGAGGATGCAGCCAGCCCAGATGAGACTTGATAGGCTAGGGTCAGATACAAGGGCAGGAGGTCCTCCCTTATCAGTGGCACAGGGGGAGAAGAGGAAGGGTGGATGGGACTGGGAGGAGATGGAGGGGGCTACAGCCAGGATAAAAGTGAATAAATTGTAATAAATAAATAAATAGTAAACTTAAAGAAAATACAAGAGAAGGGAAAGCAAAAAACAAAAAGTAATAATATTAGAGAAAAAATATTAAAACTTAAACTTTCTCAAAGCCATGTCTAAGTGTATCTATCTCCTTTCTCCTACTCCTCCTCCTCCTACCCCTCCCCCTTTCTCCTCCTTACTTTCTTCTTCCCTTCTCTTCCTGTTTCTTCTTTTCCTCTTCCTTCACTTACTTTTCTTCTGTCTCCTTTCTTCTCATTTTTTCAGTCACAGATGGTCAAGAAACAAAATCAAATAATAATTATCTCTCACTATTGGAATTGTATTTTACACAGATTTTTAAATCTTCAGCATTTGCTTTGTCAAATGGTAAATGTGCTCATGAAGAGTCACCATTATCACCCATCGCTCCCGCTATGTAGGTTAGTTACAGAGACTAAAAATTCCTCTGAATATATGTACGCCTTAGTGTTGAGGTAATCAATTGGGGGGAAGGTTTCAAACTTTAATTTTAAAAGATTTAATTGAATCTTCTCTTTTAGAAGCACAATGTGATGCTAGTTTTCTGGAGCACATAACCTGGAAATCAGAAGGCAGATAGCTTAGTCTGGTCTTATTCACTAGCTGTCCCTGGAGTACCATTGACTTTACACATTCCTTTTTGGTTCCAATTTATAATTAAGTGTTATTTTTGGATAGCCTGTTACTTCTGGGTTTCTTTTTAACAAATCTAATTACATTTCAGAGAGCTAAATATAGTATATTAAGGCTGTTACCTAGAAATAACCTATTTCACTCACTCTAAGGAAATCACATAACTTTTCGTGCTATAACACAAAACAGAATGCTACATTAAATGCATTTTGACTGTTTTCTCAGCTTTCCTCCTTAGCTTTTCTCTTCATGCTGATGCACTTCCTCAATAGATTAGTGATAATCTAAATTCAAACTCTCATGGACCAGTAAGTAACTTCTGGGAAATGTAACAGCAGTAGAATTTCTATATGTGGAGTTTTTGTAAGATGGATACATAATGTTGAATCCAAAATAATTTCCATTGTTATTTTTGATATGCTCAGACATTAAACTGTTTTGGTAGCATTTAAAAACTCAGGTAAATTTAACATTGCATTTCATACAATGTGAAATTTTCACTTCATTTACACACCAAATATTACTCCATCCTTCATGTGACATTGTCCTTCTTATATCTAAGAAATTCCATACCCATGAAATTGCATCTTATAGTGGTTGTTGTGCTTATGAGTGATGCAGTAATTGTAAAATGTATAGTATAATTTCTAGTACATCAAAACACTACACACTATCAAACAGCTCAGATCATTGCTATTGAATAGTAGATTCTTGTTTGTTTGTATTACTAGACAATATTTCCCCTGATGACATGTGATTCTTACTCCTTGATCATTAGTAATGCTCTTTATAACCTGGAAGATAGTAACATGTGATAGGCAATTGTAGAACTCTGATCCATTTGAATGTTACTTCTATTGTGTTACTTCTATTTCTTACAGCATAAGAAATAATTATTCAGTGACCTACTTATTAAATTTTTGCAGTATTCTTAAATGTGGTTATACATAGTGAAAAATCTCTGTCAAGTCTACATACTTGTGACCATATATTAAGTTAAAATTAATCACATATTCATGACAAGAAAGTTATGCTCACAAACAACTCACAAGGGCCGCAAAAGCCTACTACCTTCTTTCTGCTTACCATAGCTTTTTCATTTTTTTTTCCTTAGAAAACTAGCGGACATATATACATAAAATTCTTGACCATGCTTTTTCTTGTGTGGCTTTTCTCAGCATAAAATCTTATTTCCCACTTACATTTTTGCAACTTTAAAGTTTTATACAACCAAGCAAAACTTACATTGAAAACCGTGTTCTGACATTTGAATTTTGTTTTATTTTGGCAGCTAAAAGAAGAGTTCTCGAAATTTGGTGTCTAATACTGAGTTCAATGATGAATCAGTATGACTAACAGTTTATGTGTTCAGTATTAGCTAATTAGGTAGGCTTGACATATGATCTTTGTGTACCTTAACACAAAATATTCCTGTAACCTTTGCTTTTTGGCATTTTGAAAGTTTTATGAATCTTAAAAATGACTTAAACATAATCAGGAAACCTGAAATGCATGATTAAGATTGACCTTCAGATTTTCCCTCATGTTTGATTTTATAGTTATTCTTTATAATAAGTAATGCTCAGTTTATGATAATCTAAGTTTTACATCACTCACTAAAATGAATTAAAGTACAGCATAGACTAAACAAATTTAAATAGGACAAATGCCAGAAAGTTACAAGGCAGGAAGTGAATATAGCTCAGTAGTAGAGGACTTACCTAGCATGCAAGTTAGGAAACCATTCGAAGGATTTGTGTCAGTTGGTAGAGTGCTTGCTTATCATGGATGAATCCCTGAGTTTTATCCTTATCACTGCACAAACTAGTCAAACATGGTGTATGCCTGCATAATTCAAGCACTAAGGATGCAAAACAAACTTTTCATGATAAAAACAAGATTAAATTAATTTATGATTATAAATTCATTATCACTTTACGTAAAGGCCCACACACAACGACACATCATTTTGTGGATTGAGATCACTGTGTTGATCATCTGACTTCACAGAGAGAAACATTCCAGAGTACTTCCCAAGGCAATATGGTTAAGCCTTGCAGCTTTCACTTACTTGCCATGCTGATTATGTTGGCCTTGGACTGGACTGCTGGTATCCTGACAACTGAGTTTTGTAATCCCCTAAAGAACCATAGACCCTAATCAGCAGGAAATGGATAAAAGAGATCTTTTCCCTACTAATCTCCTATCTAATGACTGCGGGGTAGGTAACAGTTGGAAGGGAGGGTAAGGTGTTTAAGAACCTTAATTAAAGTAGGTTTGGTGAAAAACCTAAACCTACAGGTATCATCATATACATTACCTGCTTTGGTATTGATTTGTTTCTTCCTGGTTGTAGTCAATATCTTCCAGGGGTGGGAGGGTTTCCTTCTCTCAAATCTGATTTTTATCAGTTTGGATGGAAACCATAATATTTGTTTTCCTGTTGATATAAACATAAAGCCCCTTTCCTAATATAACATACCTTTGTCCTCCAATTTGAAGGTATTATAAGTAGAGGCTGATTTAATTTAGCAGTCTCCTTTTATCTAGATCTGTTCCATTCTGACTTCTTTCAAAGAGGATGCATAAAATTACCATTTTCAAGTTTTTAACATAGAACATTTTTTTAAATCTCTCTAAGTCCCTGTATGCAGACTTATTTTAGTTTTTTAAAACTCTGTAATTTGACTGTTTATGTTCAGTTTGTTTGTTGGATTATTTGTTTTTAGCATCTATGTACCCTCAAAAACATTTTTATCTATTTTTTTCTTTCTGCCTCCTTTCTTTGGAAATTTACTTTCTAAGTATCTTTATTTGTGTCTCATTTACCACCTTTTAGTTAATTTCTTTTACTGTATTTAACTTTATCTAAACTCTTTCCCATCTTCACGTTGTTTATTCCTTAAATTTACTTAAGTATGTTTTTAAGATTTTTATTTTATCAAATTTAAACTATTTATATCTATCTATGATGTTTCACATAGTCTTTCTCTAGCATTAAATACAAGTTTAAATGTTGATTGAGTTTGTATTTGTGTTTGTGTGCATGTGTATTTCTGTGTCTGCACTTGGCTTCTGCTTTCCAAGCCCTGTTGCTGGGTTTACCCAATCCCTGTCCTTCTCTGCAACACAGGTCAAGCCTTAAAGGGCTAAGCCTCCTGCCATGTTGTGCGCGGTTTCCTGACTTCTCAGTGTTATCCACTAGCTGCTCCTGCAGTGGCTGACCCAGAATCCTACAATTTCTGCCTGACTTGCCTGAGAGCCTGCTGAGCAGCTCTGGCCCCTGACCACTGAGCCTCTTCTCTTTCCCAGCCGCTTTTCCAGGGTAATTTTGTCTTTGCTGATCTGGGAAGCTTTTCACCTTTAGGGCCTGCCTTAGGCACTTGTCTAGTCTGCTTTGACTATCTTATAAAAAGACTAAGCCTCTTTTCTTAAAGATTCAAAGCTTTTTTTGTTTGGGGAAAAAGTTTGTACCTCTACCTGGGATTGTTCTCAGCTTAGTTTGGATGTTATGCTCCACTTATGGTACACCATTATGTTGTAGTGCTTTTTCCTCTGGTCCTTATGCTCCCAGAATAATGACTCATGAGACTCAAAATATTATTTACAAATGTCTATGCCATATAGCTAGGTTCTTCTACTAGCTTACAACTTAAAATAACCCATTTATAATAATCCACATTCTGTCACATGGCTAGTTACCTATGCTTGGGTACCATACTTCTGTCCTCTTTCATGTCTTCCCAGGGAAATTCTCCCCCTTCTGGTTCTATCCCAGAATGCTTTCTGCCTGCTGAATGTCCCACCTTCTTCTTTTCTTCTTCTCCTTCTTCTTCTTCAAATTCAGCTTTTATTTTCTTTTCTTTATGTACATTGCAGTGACTTATGATTAAACACAAATAGTTGGTTCATCTATGTGTTTCTTGTTTTTCATTATAATAGTTTTGAATAAAGTAATTTTATACCATGCATAGAATTCATTCAAACATTTAATAATACTTTCTTCATTTAAATCCATATTTGGCTCTACATTCTTCTTAATTATAAGGCAATTGAGCTTCAAGATGAATAAAACATAAAACCAGAAAATGTAGCATTGCATCATCTAATTTATGTTTTTTTTATTTTTAAATTAGTTTATTCACTTTACTTCCTTGTTGTAGCCCCAATCCACCTTCCCTCCCAGACCCATTCTCCCTCATCTTCTATTTTACACTTTCCTATAGATCATAGGTTTTTAATTGAAAGTTAATTCATCTATATGTTAGGTCTAATGCCTTGAATATATCTGAAGAGAAAGTAGGGGAAATACTTCAGTGACAGGCACAAAGAATAACATGCTGAACACCAGTCCAGTAACAAAAAACAATGGTGACAAATAAGAGTTTGTGACACTAAGAGACTTCTGTACAGCTTACAAAGGTGGAAACAATCTTTAACAGTTACACATCTGAAAAAGTGCCAGGGAAAGGGATATAGAAAGGACTTAAAAAAACAAAACACCAGGAAAAAAAAATCAACTCAATTAAAAGTTGAAGTATGGAAATCAAATGAGGGTTTGCAAAAGAAATACAAATGACAAATGAAATATTTTTATAGTGCTCAAAATCCCTAGTCTTCAGGGAAATATAGATCAAAATTACTAAGTTAGAATGACTAAGACATAACAACAAAACAAGTGATAACAAATGCTTCCATGAATATGCTGAAATGAGGAAACTTACACATTGTTGGTGGACGTGTCAACTAGGTTAGCTATAGAGTAAATCTAAATATATATCTACCACAAGAGCCATTTGTAATGCTCCAGAGTATATTCCCAAAGGACTCTATATATTTCTACTGAGTTCCAGAATTATCTGTAGTCAGTATGCTTAATTTACAATTGTTGAGAAATGCAAACAGCCTAGATGTCTGAAATAATAATGAAAATGTGTGTATATCCAATGAAATATTTTCCAGCTCTAAAGAACATTGAAGTGTAGGCTCCCAAATTATTAGACAGAGTTGGAAATGATTATCCTAAATAAAGTAACTCAGACCTAGAAAGACAAATATCACATTTCCTGTGGCTATGTGGATGATAGCTGTGAATGTTTAGACATATGTGTTGAAGTTGGAGCAACCACAGAAGGAGGAACTAGTGAATGTCACTGGCTGCAAGGAAGGATGACACACTTAGGGGGTATGAAGAGGGAACTAATAATGAAACTGAAAGAGTTAAGTGAGGAGTATGACAGGATGAGAGGCTAGATGAAATAAAATAGGGAGGAACAAATAGCAGTGATGTACCTTGAAAATGCTATGTACAAATCTACTATAGAAGTTTCTTAAAACATATATATTATATGTGCTTGTATTTATATTACAAATATAAATATATTATATTATATATTATATTTATAATATGTGCATGCATATATATATGTCATTGTCAGTCATATATATATATATATGACTGACAATGCCTCTCCCAGAAACCATAGGTTATCAAATAAAAAGTCCCTTGCTAGATGTGAGTTACCTCTTTTCTAGATCTTGATTAATGGGTTTCTATAGACAGCCCTCCACCTAAACATTATATGCACATCTCACAACTTTTAATTACTCCCCAGAACTTGTTGAAACACCAAAACTTGAAATGTAGTACATGAAGAAATCAAGCTGGTAACAACCCAAAAGCATCATTCCTATTAGATACCTTTCAAAGTGCTAAAAGATGCTACTTGATTTCTTGGATGTTTTGTGTTTGGGACTTCTCTGATTTTACTTTTTCTTTGAGAGAAGTATCAATTTCTGTGAGTATCTTCATCACCAGAGATTCTGTCTTCCATCTCCTGTATTCTATTGGTGATGCTTACCTTTGTGATTCCTGATCTTTTCTCTAAGTTCTCAAGCTCCAGGGTTTTCTCTGTTTGTGTTTTCTCTATGGATTCTAATTCTGTTTTCTTGCCTTGCACCACTTCCTTCATCTGTTTGAATGTGGATTCCTGTTTCTCTATGATGACCTCTACTTTTTTGTTTGTTTCCTCTCCATATGCCACTAATTGTGCCTCTACTTATGCATTTTTTACTTGATTATATTTGCCTATGCTTCTTTAAGAGTTTTGTTCATTTCTTCTTTATTTGCCTCCACTTGTGTGGCTAATTCTTTGAGAGATTTGTTCATTTCTTTTTTAACTGCCTCTATTTGTGTGGCTATCTATGCATGGATATAACCTAGAACCCCTGCTCAGATGTAGCCCATGGCAGTTCAGCATCCAAGTGGGTTTCCCTAGTATGGGTAACAGGGGCTGTCTCTGACATGAACTCAGTGGCTGGCTCTTTGATCACCTGCACCTGATGGGGGGACCAGCCTTAACAAGCCACAGAGGAAGACAATGCAGCCAGTCCTGATGAGACCTGATAGACTAAGGTCAAATGGAAGGGGAGGAGGACCTCCCCTGTCAGTGGACTTAGAGAGGGGCAGGGAGGAGATGAGGGAGGGAGGGTGGCATTGGGAAGGAATAAGGGAGGAGGTTACACCTGGGATACAAAGTAAATAAATTGTAATTAATGTAAAAAATAAAAATTGAATATAAAAAAGAAATATGATACATTTGAGTATGGGAAATAAAAACACACCAGAAGAAAAAAAAAAAGAAGAAGAAGAAGAAGCTGCTACTCAAGCAACTGGCAGAGAAGAGTAATCAACAGTATTACCCAGCTATGAATTCTGCAAGCAACAATGGTCACTAGTAAGATATGGTCACAGGAGCAATAACGGCATGTAAGCTATGGTGGTAGCCAAGGAATTTCAGATTAGATTTAAACTGTGTTTCACAAGATGGAATTCATTCCTGCTACCATTGACTGGGTAAAAAAATCCTTGGTTGGCTAAGGCATAGGCCCCAAAGGAGAACTAATACTATTATGCTGATGCATGGACATCATAGTAATAAACTGCCCCAAATTTTAATATTATACTCATGAAACAGTGTATCTATCAACCATCATCAAAGCAGCTTCTTTTTTTCAGGAAATGAAAATTTGTACAGAGACCCACAACTAGTCAGTTTGTAGAGAACAAGAAGCTGGAGTGCTCAGCTCTAAATGGTGCATTAACATTACACTCTCTTTTCCCAAGACTTCAGGACCTTAAAAAAGCGGGGTTGGGATGGTAAAAAGACTGTGAGAGCCAGTAGTAGTGAATACTTACAGGGGAGATATCTGCCAGACATGACAGAACCCTTACACACATGAATTCACGGTAGCTGCGATAATATGGATAAGATTTATACAGGATTAAACTGGCCAAAACCCCAGCATGCTTTAGGAATAGGCTCATGAAGTCCTACCCTTAACTTAGGGGTTATTGGTAATTGATAAATGATGATGATAGAAGGAGAGTCAATTTTCTTTATGGATGCAGGCAGGTTCTGAGAGACTATCAACTCTCCAGAAAATGGCCTTCCACCAATGCACATACAGACAGCACTAAGTGAGCTCAGTAGATTAAAAAAAAGAGAGAGAGAGAACACATGAACTCAGGAGGTAAATGTAGAAGAAAGAACAAGGAAGAGTAGAACAGAATAGATTATGGATTTGTTCAAAGTACATTTTATTTATGAAATTCTTAAACAATAAAAAATAATGTACAAACATATTAGCAGAATAGTAATGTGAATGGTAAAAAAAATGAAAACTCAAAAAGTGAAATACAAGTATGTGTCATAATATTAAAGAGATTTCTCAACGGATATTATAAATTAATTCCAAAAATATGTGTAAAGAATTCAGATCATGCACAAAAGTGACGAATTCCAGGCATGCAAGCTAGTTCAACATTTAAAATAATCACAAATATAATTTTCCATATTAACAAGATAAAAAAGGTCATATGACTACTTGGGTCAGAAACACACTTGGCCAAACACAAAGTTCATTCACTCCTTAAAGAAAGATTTTATTGCATCCAAATAAGAGTATAAAATGTCCTCAAGATGATAAAGAATATCTATAAATTCCTGTGGTTAGTGTTGTGCTTAGTGTTGAATGACTACATACTTTCTAAGATCAGGAACAAGGCAGAAGTGAAATATCTTACAGTTTTGATTTCAAGAGTTCAAAACTACTTCACTGAGGCAAAATAAAATAAAATACATAAAGCTTTAATAGGGGGAAACTAATTTATTCACACAGAGATATAATTGTCTATATGAAAAACTTCAAAGAATGTATGAAAAAAGTCATTTGTATTCATAAATAAGACTATAATAAAAGAAGGAATCATATAGATCCTACATGTATTTGGATGGATGTAAATTTTTCATTTATTTGAGTGCTATGGTAAAAAGCATTGATTTTTAAATTTCAGAATCTAATCAGTTATTCCTGGAAATTGTAGGAAACCAGATGAGTTTTGGGGGTTTGGTAAATGTATTAATTCCTTTGTAATTAGTAGATTTGTATCCTTTTCAACACGTGAAGGGAAGTGTAGAAGAGATCTGCATGAAGCCACTGCCATTGGGTAGGTATTTGCACAGGTGGTTTTGCAGCCAACATGAATGGTCAAGTAAAGCTGTAATTGGTCAATAGGGTATTACATTAAGGCATACTGGGCACATAATAGAGAAGGAAAAGTTGAGACTTTCTAGGCCTTTTAAAATCAATCTGTCACCACAATGACTAAAATGATCTGAAGAAAATAATGTTTAATATTTCACATTAGTTATACAGAATTTTTTAAAAATCAGTTTCCTACAGGAATAAATGTTCTCAAGTTGACAGTACTGTCTGGCATGCAATTTATCTGCATCTGTATCTACTAACTTCTCAATTACAATAATATTATTTCCCTTGGCACCATCTTGAAGATTAGTAAAACTCAAATAAAAGACTATAAGAAATAGTTTTCAAATTATGCTACGTAATAGAAATATATACTTTTGTCAGTTACCCAACCTTATCAGAGGTACCTATTACTAGTTTTTGAAATGATAATCAAAAAGATTTGTAAAATTATATTTTACTGATTAATTTTCTTATTTGACAATGGCATACACAAAAAATAATTTATTCTAAAAGATAGAACCTAGAAGAGTAAGATATTTCTCCAGAAGCTACTTAATCATAACATTTTTAATGTAAGAAAGATAAAAAGAGAATGTTTTTAAAAGGAAACTTTCTTCTGATAATTCTTATATGCTAAAATGGAAAATAGAAGAATTAAGCTCAAATAAAGCAAATTTAATAGCATTTACCAGAAAGCTTGATAGCTCTAAGAGTATATTGGAACACTCAGTCTTACTCACAAAATAATCTGAATCATGATGTTGTTACTATGGTAATCTTAAGATGGAAATGAGTTACAAATTACATTAGATCATCTTAAAAATGATTTAAAAACTAAAAAATCAATAAAGAGCATCTGAATTTTGAGGAGGAAAGAAAACAGATCATCAGTTTTATCACAAGGTTTCTGTCTCACAAATATGGCTTGGCAGTGCATGAGAGATTTTGTTTGATGTTTTAAATTCATGACTGTGAAGCCTCAGATTAGCTTTATCATCTCATATGACAATATTAATTCCTGTAGGTCAAATAATATTCAATTTGACTCATGGCATTTATTTAGTAACTTTCTACTTCAAAAATAAACTTTTCACTTGGAGCTTTGTATGTAGAATTTTAAAAGAATTTTATGGTTCCGGAGTTAGAGAGATGGTTTGGTGATAGAGAACATATAAGCCTCTTTTTTTTCTTTCCTTTTTTTATTAACATTCATTACAATTTATTCAATTTGTATCCCAGCTGTGACTCCCCTCCTCATTTCATCCTAATCCCACCTTGCCTCCCTCTTCTCCCCCTATGTCCCTCCCCTAGTCCACTGATAGGAGAGGTCCTCAACGCCTTCTATTTGACCCTAGCCTATCAGATCTCATCAGGACTGGTTGCATTGTCCTCCTCTGTGGTCTAGCAAGGCTGCACCCTCCACCCCAGGGGAAGGTGATCAGAGAGCCTGTCACTGAATTCATGCCAGAGAAAATTCCTGCTCTCCTTACTAGGGAACCCACCTGGAGCCATGGTTATAGGGTTATAGGTCCTCTCCATGCCAAGTCCTTGCTTGGGGTATCAGTCTATGCAGCAGCCCCAGGGCTCAGGTTGTTTTGTTTTGTTTTGTTTGGCTCTGTTGGTCTCCTTTTGGAGCTCCTGTCACCTCCAGGTCTTTCTATCTCCCATTTCTTTCATAAGATTTCCTGCATTGTGCCCAAAGTTTGGCTATGAGTCTGAGCCTCTGCTTTGATACCTCGATCAGTACCCTTTCAGAGGCCCTCTTTGATAGGCTCATGTCCTGTTCCCTGTCTTCTTCTGCTTCTGATGTCTATCATGTTTGTCCTTCTGAATGAGGACTGAGCATTTTCTCTAGGGTCTTTTTTTGTTTTTAGCTTCTTTAGGAGTATAGATGTTAGTATTTTTATCCTATATTATATGGCTAATATCCACTAAGTGAGAATATACCATGTGTGTCTTTCTGCTTCTGGGTTACCTCACTCAAGATGATCTTTTCTAGTTTCAATAAAATGCTTTGGTGTCACTCTAACTAAGCATGTGAAAAAAACCTGTATGAAAAAAACTTCAAGTCTCTGAAGAAAGAAATTGAAGAAGATATCAAACGATGGAGAGATGTCCCAGGTCGTCAAACCGAAAGTAACTTACAAATTCAATGCAATTCCTATTAAAATACCAACACAATTCTTTTTTATTTTATTTATATTTATTAAAATTTTCTTTTTTATATTAATTAGAGTTTATTTACTTTGTATCCCAGCTGTACTCCCCTCCCTCACTCCCTTCCAATCCCACCCTCCCTTCATCATCTCCTCCCTGCCCCTCTCTAAGTCTACTGATATGGGAGGTCCTCCTCCCCTTCCATCTGATCCTAGCTTATAAGGTCTCATCAGGACTGGCAAAAATGTCCTCTTCTGTGGCCTAGCAAGGCTGCTAGTCTAAAGAGGGTTGGGGAGGTCAAAGAGCCAGCCACTGAGTTCATGTCAGAGACAGTCCCTGTTCCCCTTACTAGGGTACCCCCTTGGATACTAAGCTGCCATGGGCTATGTCTGAGTAGGGGTTCTAGGTTATATCCATGCATGACCCTTTGTTGGAGAATAAGTCTCAGAAAAGACCCCTGTTCCCAGATATATTTGGTCATTGTGGAGTTCCTATCCTCTCCTGGTCATACTAACTACCCCTTCTTTCATGATTCCTTGCACTCTGCCAAAGGTTTGGTTATGAGTCTCATCATCTGCTTTGGTACACTGCTAGGTAGAGTCTTTCAGAGGCCCTTTATGGTAGACTCCTGTCCTGTTTCTTCTTTTCTCTTACTTCCAATGTCCATCTCATTTGTCTTTCTAAGTGAGGATTGATCATTTTACCCCGAGTCCACCTTCTTGTTTATCTTCTTTAGGTGTGTAGATCTTAGTATGTTTATCCAATCTTATAGGTCTAGTATCCACTTATAAGTGAATATATATCGTGTGTGTCTTTCTGCTTCTGGGATACCTCATTCAGGATAATCTTTTCTAGATCCCATTTGCCTGCAAATTTCATGATTTCCTTGATTTTTAATTGCTGAGTAGTATTCCATTGTGTAAACTTACCACAATTTCTGTATCCATTGCTCAGTTGAGGGACATCTGGGTTTTTTCCAGGTCTGGCTATTAAGAATAAAGCTGCTAAAAAATGGTTGAACAAGTGTTCTTGTTGTATATTTGAGCATATTTTGGATATATGCCTAGGAGTGGTATAGCTGGGTCTTGAGGAAGCACTATTCCTAATTGTCTATGAAAGCGCCAGATTGATTTCCAAAGCCAACACAATTCTTTACAGAACTTGAAAGAACAATTCTCAATTTCATTTAGAAAACCAAAAAACCCTCAGAATTGCTAACACAATCCTGTAGAACATCAAAATGTCTGAAGCTGAAGGTATCTCCATCCTTGATCTCAAGCAATTCTATAGATCAAGTGTAATAAAAACTGCATGGTACTAGCATAGAAACAAAATGGTGGATCAATTGAATTAAATAGAAAACCAAGAAATAAACCCCCACACTTACGAATACTTGATTTTTGGCAAAGAAGCCAAAACAATACAATGGAAAAAAGGATAGCATCTTCAAAAAATGGCGCTGGTCTAACTGGATGTCTATATGTAGAAAAATGACAATAGATCCATATTTATCACCCTGCACAAAACTAAAGTCTAAGTTGATCAAAGACCTCAACATAAAACCAAAACCACTAAACGTACTAGCAGAAAAAGTGGGGACTAGCCTTGACCTCATTGACACAGGACACAACTTCCTGAACAGAACACCAAGAGCACAGTCTCGAAGATCAACAATGAATAAATGGGACCTCATGAAACTGAAAAGTTTCTGTAAAGCAAAGGACATTGTCGTCAAAACAAAACAACAGCCTACAGATTGGGAAAAGATCTTCACTAACCCTTTTATCTGACAGAGGGCTAATATCCAGAATATACGTAGAACTTAAGTAAAACACCAACAAAGTAATCCAATTAAAAATGGTGTACAGAGCCAAACAGAGAACTTTCAATAGAGGAATATCGAATGACAGAGAAACATTTTAAAAAATGTACAACATCCTTAGTCATTGGGGAGATGCAAATCAAAACAATCCTGAGATTTCATCTTATTCCCATGAGAATGGCTAAGATCAAAAACTCAAGTGACAACACATACTGGAGAGGATGTGGAGAAAGGGGAACCTTCCTCCATTCCTGGTGGAAATGTACACTTGTACAACTACTTTGGAAATCAATCTGGTGATTTTTCAGAAAATCAGAATTTCAGAAAATCAGAATATCAGAATTCAGAAAATTAGGAATAGTGCTACCTCAAGGACTACCTATCCCACTCCTAGACATATATCCAAAATATGCTCAACTATACAACAAAGACATTTGCCCACCCATGTTCATAGCAGCTCTAGCTGTAATAGCCAGAAGCTAGAAACAACCTAGATGTCCCAAAACAGAGGAATGGATACAGAAATTGTGGTACATTTACATAATGGAATACTACTTAGCTATCAAAAACAATGAAATTATGAAATTTGTACACTTAAGGTTCTTGGAGAGAATCAGAGTTCAGTTCCCAGTACAATAACCTCTAAATCTGGTTCTTGGACATCTGATAGCCTCTTCTGGCCTCTACTGGCACCAGCATCCATGCGCACACAAACACACAGGCATACAAGTGTTCAGATAATTTTAAACATAAAGATTGATATTTTCTATCAAGTTGTATCTAAGTTCAGATAAAAGTTGAACAATTAAAATCAACAATTTAGAGTAGACAAAAGTTTAGGGAAATTGTAATTTGTCTATTATATGGAGTCAATAAAATTAATTTTCAAGAAAAATCTCAATAGCACTTTGGAAAAATAAACTTTTGATATATCTATGATAAAATCTTGTTATTTGTTTATTCACTCAATTGTTAAAAATCATAACAGATACAGGTGGATAGAGTTGATATTATTCAAGGCCCCATACACACATATGAAATATATAGAATATCAGAATATTATATATCAGTATAGAATATCAGTAATATATATCAGTATATTATATACTGATTGTAAGCTTATAAATTACAAGCTTAAGTAATTCCATCAATTAGAGACATTATGTATTTAGGGAGAATTAAGATATGCCTAACCTACCTCCGTCTGTGAGACACATAAATTCAGAAACATGTGAGACATAGGAGATGCACTCAGAACCCATATAAAGAGTCATTGTGCTAAATAGTTTTATGTCGACTTGACACAAGCTGGAGTCATATGAAAGCTTGGAACCTCAACTAAGGAAATACCTCCATAAGATAAGGCTATAGGCAAGCCTTTAGGGAGGGCACATCCCACTGCAGGTGGTTCCATCCCTGGACAGGTGGTTCTGGGTTCCATAAGAAACCAGGCTGAGCAAGCCTTGGGGATCAAGCCAGTAAGCAGCATTCCTCCATGGCCTCTGCATCAGCTCCTATCTTCAGGTTCTTACCCTCTTTGAGTTCCTGTCCGGACTTCATTCAGTGATTTACTATGGATGTGTCTATATACCCTTTCTTCCTCAACTTGTTTTTGGATTTAGTGTTTCATCATAGCAAAAGTAACTCAAACTAAGGAACTGTTGCCAGAAGTAGGATATCCTGTGACAGGCCTGACTGTGTTTGCGGGAAGATTGTTGAATGATTTTGGAATATTAGAAAAGCCATTAAGGATTGAGAACTCAGTGGTATTTTCTCTAGGAGCTTGGAAGATAAGAATGTTCACAGAAGAACAGATGATGAATACCTGGCTTGTGAAGCTTTAGAGGGAAGCAAGACTCTATAGAGTGGTTGACATGAAGAATCAGTTGGAGCTGAAGAGTCAGTCATGATTAACACCTTCAAGGTAAAGTCTTTGAGTTACTGGAAAAGTTGGTGATAGTTAACTAGAGCTGAGAAATTAGCAGTGATTAAGAACCAGATTCACTGTGTGAAATCTTGGAAGTGTTTCTCATTTCCTGAGAATCAGCACACCAAAGCTGTTTTCTGAAAGGAGCTAAGGTTGTCCCTCGTGGTGGCAGCTGAACCTGCTGGTGTAAGAGTTACCCAGGCCTGATAGGTTAGGGTAAGATAGAAAGGGAGGAGGTCCTCCCCTATTAGCGCACTAGGGGAGGGGCATAGGAGGAAAAGAGGGAGGGTGGGTAGGATTGGTAGGAAATGAGGGACGGGGCCACAGTTGGGATACAAAATGAATAAATTGTAAAAAAATAATAATAATGAATAAAAAATGCAAAAATAGGAAAAAAAGTTACCCAGGTGGTACTGGTTTTGAGGGTATAAAGGGGTCTTCATGGAGAGCTGCTGAGGCTTTGCTCTATGTGAGGTTGCAAGAGGCCACTGTAGTGAAAGTGTAGCCAGAGTAGTAGTGGAGGTCCCGATATTGAAGGGGTCATGGAGAAAAGTTGAGGCTGTGTGCTATGAAGATAGCCCATGAGAGGCTATTGATGAGTGTGCCACCCAGTTGCAGAAGACCCCAGCATTTCGGAGATGCCCATACCATGGGACAATCACCAAGAACACCAGCGGCAGTGTGGTGAAGCCTGTCCAAACTTAAAAGACAAGCTGTGCAGGGGATCTAGGTCATCTCCATGCATGGTCTTTCTTTGGAGTATCAGTCTCACAAAAGACTCCTGTGCCTAGATTTTTTTGTTCTGTTGCTCTCCTTGTGGAGTTCCTGTCCCCTCCAGATCTTTCTATCTCCCCTTTCTTTCATAAGATTCCCTGCACTCTGCCCAAAGTTTGACTATGAGTCTCAGCTTATGGTTTGTTTTTGTTTTTTTTTATTACTCTGCTGGGTAGAGTCTTTCAGAGGCCCTCTGTGTAGGCTCCTGTCCTGTTCCCTGTTTTCTCCCTCTTCCAAAGTCCTCTTCATTTGCCTTTCTGAATGAAGAGGGAGCATTTTACCCAGGATCCTCCTTCTTGATTAGCTTCCATAGGTGTACAGATTTTAGTATGATTATCCTATATTATTTGTCTAATAATCCACTCATAAGTAAGTATATGAACCCCTGCACAGATGTAGCCATTGGGAGCTCAGTGTCCAAGAGGGTTCCCCAGTAATAGGAACAGGGACCATCTCTGAAATGAACTAATGGGCTGGCTCTTTGATCACCTCCACCTGAGGGGGGGAGCAGCCTTACCAGTCCACAGAGAAAGAAAATGAAGCCAGTCCTGATGAGACCTGATAGATTAGGGTCAGATGGAAAGGGAGGAGGACCTCCCCTATCATTGGACTGGGGAGGGGCATAAGAGAAGAAGAGGGAGGGTGGGATTGGGAACTGATGGGGGAGGGCACTACAGTTGGGATACAAAGTGAATAAATTGTAATAAAAAATAAAATTAAAAAAATAACAACAAAAAGACAAGCTGTGTGTGCTGCAAATGGCAGAGCCAGAGAAACACACCAGATTCTTTGAGAGAGCCCAGAAGAGCCTGGGTGGATCACAGACATTGGGCGTTGTGTTGTTTATACAACTATAATTTGATTTTGCTTTAATTTGATTGTTACTTTGTTCTTATTCTTTCCCTTTGAAGTAAGAAAGTTTGGTGGTTTTGTTTGTTTGTTTTTGTTTCTTTTTAAAAGAAAATCACAATTGAGAGATTTTAAATGTTTAAAAAGATGTAGGAGTTTTACCAAGATTTTGGATTTTAAAAGAAAGTTGGGATATTTTAAAGAGACTTCGAACTTTTAGAGTGTTTGAATTTTTTCTATTTTTAAACATTTATTTATTACAATTTATTCACTTTGTATTCCTGTTGCAGCCCCTTCCTTTTTCTCCTTCCAGTCCCACCCACCCTTGCTCTTCTCCCACTATGCCCTTTCCCTAGTCCCCTGATAGTGGGGGAACCTCCTCCTCTTCTATTCGACCCTAGCTTATCAGGTCTCATGAAGGCTGGCTGCATCATATTCCTCTGTGGCCTGGCAAGCCTGCATGCCCCCCCCCAAGGGGTAGGTGATCAGAGAGCCCACCACTGATTTCATGTCAGAGACAGTCCCTGTTCCCCTTACTAAGTATTCCCACTCGGAGACTGAGCTGCCATGGGCTACATCTGTTCAGGGGTTCTAGGTTATTTCCAATGCATGGTCCTTGGTTAGAGTATCAGTCTCAGAAATGACCCCTGGACCCAGATTTTTTGGTTCTATTGCTCTCCTTGTGGAGCTCCTGTCCCCTCCAGGTCTTTCTATTCTCCCCCCCCCTTTTTTTTCATAAGATACCCTACACTCTGCCCAAAGTTCGGCTATGAGTCTCAGCATCTGCTTCGATACCTGCTGAGTAGTCTTTGTTTGAATTTTTAAAGACTAGAACTTTTCTATTTGGAGTATTTTATATTGTGATGTTCTTATTTATGTGAAATCTTGTGGGTGAATAAGAAAGGAAAAGTTGAGGTCTTATAGTGATTTGTTGTGTTTCAAGCTGACAAGGGGTCTATTATATCTATTATAATAGATAACGTTATACCAACTTGACACAAGCAAAAGTTATCTGAGAGGAGGTAATCTCCATTAAAAAAAAAAAAACACTGCCTACATAAGATTAGGTTTTAGGCAAGCCATAGGACCTTTGCTTAATTAGTGATCAATGTGGGAGGCTCAGCCCACTTCAGGTAGGTGGTGCCAGTCCTGGGCGTGTGGTCCTGTAGGAAAACAGACTGAGCAAGAAGCACCCTTGTGTGGCCTCTGCATCTGCTCTTGTCTTTGGGTTCTTTCCTTGTTTGAGCTTTTATCCTGACTTCTTAGAGCGATGGACTGTGGGTATGGAAATGTATGACAAATAACCCCTCAAACTTGATTTTGATCATGGTATTTCATCATAGCAATAGTAACCCAAACAATGGCAGCCATGCTGTTGCTCAGGTCTGCTTGGCAAACTTGTTCAGAAATTCCAGTGTGACTTGTACTTTCTGTGTGGGACCACTAAGAACACCAGGTTTTGTGCTATTACCTAAACGTATTCCATTAGTGTCCTAGGATTTCTGTGAGCTCTCAGTGCTATGCAGATAAGTTAACTATTTTTTTTTTTACAAAGCATCAGTTCCCATGCTTGTTAACAACATTCCTAACATTAGAATGATGTACCAAACACAAGGCATGCTGCAAGCACTCACAAAGACTTCTTATTTGGGCACTTGTTAAGTACTTCAAACTTGGATATTGCTTGGTGAATAGTTTCTAGCATTAATCCTAGGTCTCCTTCTGTTTACATAAAAAGGTACATGATAGGTTAGGACTAATAATTAATTTTCCAGAATTAATTGTCATCTCAAAGGCTTACTGCCTTCATCTGCTTATCTAGGCCTAGTCCTGAAGGCTTCTAGGCTCTGTAAAATCTGATCAAGGCCTAGAATGTTTTCATCCTCTGAGACTTACTACTGAATAAGCTCACCCTTTCTAGCTCTTTCTGAACTCTGGCTGGCTGGTTCAACTCAGCTGTTCTGGTTTAAACTCCTCTATGAGGTGACTGATTCAAACTGGCTTCTCTCAGTTTCTGACTGAATTGCTCTACTTAGCCTCATACTAACTTTGGCAATATACTCTAATCTTCTGGCTCTTTCTCATTCTCTGGCTCATTTTTTCTTTACCTGTCTCTGTAAAACTCTCCCATAAAACTGCCTCTTCTCCCTCTCAAGTCAACTACTCTCTCTCAAGTCTCATTCCTCCATTTTTTTTTCTCCTGAGAGTTGAGCATAACTATCCCTTGGCTCATTCTGTCAAATCTTTCTCTGATTCATTATTTTGTCTGTCTCTCATTAGATGTCATTCTCAAACATGGGTGCTTCCTTCTATAAACTAACTTTACTTTCATTGCTTTGAATTAAAGGCATGTACCAAGGGCATGCCTGTAATTCAGACAAGGAATCAAAGGTATGTGCTCAGAATATTCTGTATTCCAGCCAGAGTAACCATGTTACTGTATTAAAACTCCTCTACAGTATTATTTTTATTTATAGAGTTCTATGTTTGAACTAATAAAACTTCATGTTTAAAATAAAAAAGTAACCTCCTAGTATTTTTTAATTTCACTTTAGTTTTTAAAATTTATATTTAACGTATAGTATCTTCGCAATAAGTTGAATATTTAAACTTTAAAGTTATGTTCTGAACCAGAGTTGTAGTTCAATGGTACAGCACTTGCCTGACGTTGAGAAGTCTTGAGTTCAGTCCTCAGAATTAGAAAAATGGGAAAGAATAAAAGAGAAAAATAGAGATTTATATTCTGTTTACTTAATATTAACATAAAAGCATTTAAATAAAATTCAACATCAGTCTGATAATAACATAGTGAAAACATAGTTATTATAAGTGCCTAAGAAAGTGTTCTATTCCTAATCAAACATAACTTTCTTCATTGTTTATTATAAATATTAGCATTTAATGCAAGCATACATATTTCACTTAAGGTTATATTATGTACTGGTGTACATAATGGGTAAAAGCACCTCCAGAAAACATCTGGCCTCTGAAGCAGCACCAAATATAAAATATGATAGGTAAAATTTTATTTCATTTCTGACTTTCATCTTTTTTAATTTTTTTTGGCACAAAATATTTTTGAGAGGTCATATTCCAGAAATCGGGGGAATTGCGTAGGATGCAGAGATAAAAAGTAAAGTGCTTTCTTGAGTGAAAATGTGTCAGAGACATGGGGGGTTAGAGGTTGCAGTAAGTGACCCTGATAAATACTAAATGCTGCAAGGGAACTACATATAGAAAGAAACGGTGAGAAGTGAGTTTTTTTTTTTCAAAAATACATCTCAATTCCCACAGCAAAAGAAGGCCCCAATGTTCTGGAGGATTTCTTGTTCTACCTATATCTCTAATGGTTCCAAATGTTAGCTGTTTTTTGATTAGTTGTCTTTCAGCTTTGGCACACTGGCATATTTATGGAAGAAGTTCATAATCTGAGATACAAAATCTTCAAGCAATCAGTAAAAATCTGAGCTAACCATTCTTGAGAAAATATGTAAGCGCAACTAAGAAATTGCCATTTTCATTTATGACCTTCTGAATTTCTGAAATTGGCAAAATAATACGCCTATTCATGATGTATGGTATTTAAGGCTAACAAAATGAAATTTTCACGAGTTACCTTAAAACTGTGAATTATATTTTAGAATATATGTAACAGCATTAGCATTTGGTTTTGTTTCACTGATGTTTGTAACAAAATCTACATACCAGAAATTTAAATGAACCTTCTTACAATTAAGATTTAAAGATTATAGTCCTTTAAATTTCTTTACAGATAAGAAATGAGTCTTTTAGATACTAAATAATATTCTATTTCATAATGACCACCATAGTTTGGAGATAATATAATTTTATTTAGTTTCACAAATGCTTCTTATGTTTTCCTGAATCTAGAATGGAGACATCAAGTGCACCCTCTCCATGCCAGCAGTGTTGGGAGAGATGTTTTTGTTCAAACTCTGAGGCACAGATTTTCTTTTATATGTCACTCTTCAGTGACACATTTTCCTTTCCCCCAAATTTTCTATACTCTGTTCTCACATTCCTACGTTACTGTATTCTACTGCTTAAAACCACCAATCTCTTTTCATGTGTTCATTTTGCATGGTTTTTAACTTACAAATTTACATATTAAAATAATTCTCAAAAGTAAAAAAAGCATTATAAAAAGCATTATTCCTTCTTGAACCATCTCATTGTATAAGAGATTAGGCCTGGATGGATGGCAAGAATTTTCTATAGAATTATAGATGAATTTATTTGAAATTAGAAAGGGAAGGAATGATCACACACCTATCTCATCCCTGGCCATTACTTTACATGTGCTCTTTTGAATTATGTGATGTAGTGACTTTGTTTCTTGTGTTTGACCAGTAAAGGTTCAACCTTGGCAAACATCATGTGAGCATCTTAGGGAGGCAGCATGAAAGTTTGGGCAGGTAGTATATAAATAGAACCAATACCATAGGAAAGAGCCAGAAACAACCTTATGTCCACCATTAATTTCAAACTAAACAAGAAAGCCATGTGATACTTGATCTTCTTGAGATTGTTTTGTTACTTATTAGAAGATGTTTCCTTATAGTTGCGAGCTAATTAAATTTAGGTTTCCTAATGCATCTCTATTAAGAATGTTCCAAGGTAATAAAAGTATCTTTCTATGAAATTAAATACATTCAATCAAGTTTTTTTAATCAAAATAGATTAGATAATGGCAGTGAAGATGGCATGGATAAAAATCCATGCCATCGAAGGCATCACTAATGTGCTAAGACCAGAAGAATAGCTTAGAATCTTGGTTTTGGTCTTCGAGAAAAGGTTGGATAGTTCACATAAATGTCCTCTTTTTCGTCATCTATAGACCGGATGGGAGCAGGGGGACTTCTGCAGTTGATGGCTACCTACAAAATAAATAGCAGAACATTGAGTGGCTCACTGAATTTCACCATCCAATGAAGGCATTCCATAGAACTCTTCAAATATACTAATATAGGTCAAATTTCCATTACAAAAAGTTTGTAAATACTTCCTTTATTATATAAAACGTACTTGTAACACTTATTTTAGAAATGACATTCTCAATTTACATGACTGGAATAGATGGTAGATAAATTTTAGGCAGATTATCAGATTCAGTATTATGCTGATTACCCCTTCAAAATATTATATTTAAGTATGAGTATTAATTTTTGTATTTATTAAATTTTGATAGTTTTAAATATGTATACAATGTATTAAGGTCATATTAATCTCTGCTCCTTCCCCTAACTCTTCCAAAATTCATCAGCCAGCCCATACCCTCCCAACTTCATCTCCATTGTTTTATAATCCACTGATTCCAATTTGTTCTACCCACATACAAACAGGTGTGAAGCCACCCACTGGAACATCATTAACTTTAAAAATAATGGACTCCCCCTCTGACACAAGCCATCAACTGTCTATAGCTCCTCATCTAAGGGTTTGGGCTTGTGAGCCTCAAGGCTAAAATGCTGGCTGGGTTCATCTTGAACAGGTCTTATGCAGGTAACCATAGCTGTTGAGACCCATCAGTAGAATAGTGTAAGGTGCTTAATTAAAAAACAAACATTTCTTTCTCATAATTCTGAAGAATGTAAGGTCCAAGGTAAAATATCAAATGAGGGCTTGATACTTGAATTACAGATGGTCATCTTCCTTCTTCCTATGCCAGTCTTTTCTTAGATTAAAAAAAAAGAAAAGGGAGACTGGCTTTCAAAACTCTCCCATCTTTTTTTACAGATAACTAATCCCATTAAGGGGGTTCCACCATTACCTCTAATCATCTCTGCAAGGCCCCACCTCCAAATACTATCATCCTGAGGGTGTGATAACTTAAAATGTGAATTTAGAGAGCTTACAAACAGTCAATCCCCAGTAATGATTTATAGTGAAACTTAATAAATATAATTTGCTATTAAAATAAAATATCTGAATTAAAATAGAGACAATGAGCATAAAAAGCATTCCTCCTGTCTGTAAACCTAGAAGGAAATTTCCATACTTTTAATTAAACAGTAGAAATAGGAGCAAAGTACAATAAAAAAGAAAAAATAGTTTGTTACAATCCTACAACATACAAGAAAATTCTTTAGTTTTATAACCTGTTTGTGCATTTATTATTTAAAAATTCATTCAAAGATAATAGCATCAATGAATGTCATGCATTGTATTTTTCTTTATGTGTGTGATGCTTGAGTCATTTATGTAGTTTAATTTTATTTACCTCTCATAATAACCTTATCATAAAATAATGTTATGTTCTGTATTGAGTTGAATAGTTGCCTATTTAAAATGTCTTTTAAAAACTTTTTTATTTAATATGTATTGAAAATAAAATTTTACAGATAAATTAATACCAAGGGGCTGGAAGAATGGCTTAGTGGCTAAAGTGCTTAGTGGGCAAGCATAAGAATATGAATTCAGAGTCCCAGAACCCATGTACTAGCTGGGCCCAGGTCTCTCTAACCCAAGTACTAGGAAATTAAGGCAGGAAAATGTCAGAAGATTAATGGCCAGTCAGTCTAACCAAAGTAGCAAGCTCTTGGTTAATAAGGCACTGTCTCAAAAAGTGTGTGGAGCCCTAGAGAGGAATATAGAGGATATAACCTACTGCACATAATAACAAGAAAGCATGCCTTCATATGCACATATACACAAAACAGTGAATCAAGAAAGAAGGTTAATGTTGTTTTATACTGAAGTAAGAGATATAAGCCTTTAGTTCAATATGAGCAATGTCCTCATTAGAGCCAAGGAGATCCAGATATACATAAGTAAAGCAACATGTAAACACAGGGAGAGATTGAAAGGCAGGTCTTCAAGCCAATGGCTGTAGAGAAATTCAGACAGCTACCAGAAGCTGGGTGAAAGTACAAGATCAGCTTTACTCAAGAAGTAACTATCCTTCTCATGCTTTCTTTTTGTTTGTTTACTTCAATCCTCAAAATGATTAAATCATTGATGTCTGCTTTTTAAAACTAATAGGTTTATGCAGTGTAGTTTAAAGAACATATGATGCAGATTTGGGTAATATGTATGGCTGACTGTAATTTTATCAGTGTAATTTTTCCTATTCTCCTCACAGTCCTCCTGCTTCAGCTTTTCAAGAGCTAGAACTATGGGTCTGTGGGTATTTTTATACTAATGTATTTTTAAAACCTTAACTTCATTTATTAATAAGAGAGTAACTATTTCCTCCTCAGCTAGTTGACACTTGAATTGCAAGCAATGGCATTGAAAGGTCATTGAAAGAAAAATAAGCAAGAAGATTGATAACTGAAAATAAAAAGAGTCCTTATAGGAAATTTTTAAACAAATAAAAGCAACGATCATCAGCTTACCTTAGTCTGTTTATCTCTGGGCTCTTTAGGTGGTATTCTCACCTGTCTTCTTCTTCTTCTATAATACAAATTCATCACAGAATATTAAGACCATGCCCTAAAGCTCTAGTTATCCCTACTATTGCTCAAATTCTTGCTGTGTTCCCAGCCAGTATGTACTTAGTGAATAAGTAGTTGAAGCTACAAATAGTTGTTTTGTGTATGCATTTTCTACTGTGATGTTTTGACTATCAGCTTGACTAGATTTAAAATCATCATGAAAACATATTTCTGGGTGTAATTTTTGTTTCCAGAAATTTTGACCTGAAGAAAGAAGACTCATTTTCTATATAACATCACCATCTTATGGGCTGGGTCAAAGGCTCAATAACAAGAAGAAAACACCTCAGGAATCACTTCCCTCTGCTTTTTGATTGGATAAACATGACCAGATGATTCATACTCTTGCTTCCATGATTTCTTTGTCATGGTGGACTATACTTCTAAACTGCAAGTCAAACAAACCTGTTCATCCTTAAGGCTGTTTTTCCATATGTTTCGTCACAACAATGAAAAGAATTACATACTTACTTACTCTCATGTGCTTATAGATGGGAAGGACAGCCACACAACTCTCCAGATAATGTGCATTAGTGATTAATCGTAGTGGTTTTACAAAATACTATGTAGTGGACTAGTATTAAAACAACCTACCACTTTTAGTCTTAGAGGCTTTATTATATTAAAAACTTCTTTTAAATGCCAGCACGGTATTATATTGGATGGCAATAACAATTGACTTAAGTTTCATAAAATCTCCCAGGTCTTATTTTAAGTTACCTGGATGCATTATCTTGCTTAAAGTTCAGCAAAGCACTAATAGGTTAGAAAAGTGCTCAGATGGGAATAGCATCTTGCCTGACATCTCATGGTTGGTGAGTAGTATTGTTGGAATTAAAGCCACAGGCTTCCCACCTGACTCAAAATTTCTCCATTCTGAGTCACCTGGACAAGCAGACCATCCAGAGTCACATTTTGCAAGACACTCACCTAGGAAAACCAAAGTTTTAGGTGGAATCTCAAAAGAATGGACATAAGAGAAACCAAAAGATGATACTGTGATTGAATGTGTACCACAGGCAGGAGTACTGATGCAGCTGCCGTGGGATATATGACTGTCTTCATCATCTACAGACAAGATTCTAACCGAACTACAGCAGAAATAGATTAAACACAGAAGTGAGAAGTTTCATTGTCTTTGTTCTCGTTGTATTGTTTAAATATTCACCTACAACCCTCTGTAGAAATCTTGAGCAACATTTTCTCAGTAAATATTTAATTTCACCTTACAAAGACATATGTCCATCTCAAGAATAAATTTTGTTTCCTTTCATTCTGAGCAGCATTCTGTACTTCCCCTAGTCATTTTCACAATCATTCTTGCCATCGTTCTCATCTTTACATGAAACAAGTATAAACCAGAAGCAGTGGAATTGCTTCCAAAGGCATCAGAATTACAGGTTTCTAGGTGCCAAGAGTATAGTCCAAATATACTTTGGCTTCTGTCCAGCTCAACACATCTGAAGCTGCAACATTATTCAAAATGGTAAGGTAAGGGTCTTGGTGTCATTTATATAACCATGGGGGTCAGTTTTCAGAGCCTTTCCATTTGAAGTAACAACCCAAACAGAGTAGTGACAAGGGAGAAAGAGCAAATATCTTTTCTTTGTGCTTTTCATTTATGGTTATGCATTCAAGCATGCTAATCTTTATAAAATTTAACCACAGGAGGCTATGTACTCTCTGGTTCAATTTAGTTGTTCAGTTAAATTAATGCATTTTCATGAAGCAAAATTTATCATGAGCAACATCTGTGACCCGCAAGAGGTCCCTTCTGCTTCTCGCTGTTTCAGCTGTGCTGCCTGTACCCATGTACTCCTCCGGTGGTCTCTGACCTTTCATTTTTTATAAATCAAGGTAAAGCAGTATAGAATTTACTGAAATATTAACACTTGCAGGGCTTCACCTCAGCTTAGTAACATCTAGTCAGGAAAAAACTTAAGACCACAAATTATGGGAGAAAAGTTAAGACTTTCCTGAGTTTCAATGTACTTGAACACACCTATTAATGATGCACTATTTAGACAGATTAGTGTAATCGAACATTAAAAATAAAAAACACAAAACCCTTCCATTATGTGTATAACAGATGTACAGGAAGGGATGACAACCACAAGAAGAATGAAAATACAAGGTGAGGAATGGCAGTTAAAAAGGACAAGATTATTCTAGATAGTGGCATCATGTCTATCCGAAGGAATATCAAAGAGGTCAGACCTCTACATGAGGAAAGGAGGTAACTGTCTTGCACACTGAATGAAGCACAGGACTTTGAACAAATTAGAGAAACTGTATTTTGGTAGCAAAATTCTTCTCTTTTGAGAAATATGTTGACCATGTTAAAAAATAAACGATGGTTCCAGCTTTAACGAACTTAATCAGCAAGAGGGGGAATAGTAACATGGATAATAGAAGTGAAGATTATGCTGAGGTCAGGAAGCAAGGCACCTTCAACGGCTAGGTCAATAAGTTCTAAGATTATTCTGGTGTCTGTGAAAAGACAATACAAGTGTCAATCAAGAGAATGGCATCACCAATCCTATTTTCACAGGCGAAGATGGTGCAGCCAGCCTTGATGAGACCTGATAGGCTAGGGTCAGGTAGAAGGGGAGAAGGTCCTCCTCTATCAGTGGACTAGGGAAAGGGTATAGGGGGAGAAGAGGGAAGGTGGGTGGTACTGGGAGGAGATGGAAGATGAGACTGCAGCAGGGACACAAAGTGAATAAATTGTAATAAATAAATATATAAATTAAATTAAAAATTTAAAACATAAAAAAGAAAAAGTAGGTAAATATCAATGGGATAGAAGAAAGAAGTGAGTCTGAGAACAAAGTGGGGAGTAAAAAGAGTTATTAAATTCAGGTCCTGAAGAGACCTGATAAGCTAGGATTAGATGGAAGGGGAGGAGGTCCTCCCCTATCAGTGGACTAGGAAAGGGGCAGGGAGTAGATGAGGGAGGGAAGGTGGGATTGGGAGGGAATGAGGGAACAGGATACAGCTGGTATACAGAGTTAATAAAATGTAACTAATAATAAAAATAATTTAAAAAATACAAAAGTGGCTTTTACTCAAAATTTTATTTATTACTTTATCAAAAAAAAACATATTTCATGCTTGTGCCTTTTCAGACATGCAAAATGTCAGTCTTCCAAGAATGATCTCTTCCTTCCTTGAGCAGGTAACATTCTAGGTGGAACATAGTATAGGAAGTTATCCAATAAAATTAAGAAGTGTGAGGAAAACTATACAAATCAATAGTGCTCATGGGAGATCTAGAAGGGAGATAAAAAGCCAACTAAGAAGACTGTAAAACTTTCCTCTATGACAAAATACAGTGAAAGGTAAGAAGCTTTGTTTAATAGAACGTAAACCTCTCTCAGGCCATCCTTCCAGCTACTACGTAAGTCATTTTATTTAACCTCTCTAGATGGTTTGTTTCAGAAAATATTAAACTATCTGAGACTGTGTTGTTATTCTGCTAATATGCAAGCTCCTACCTCTTGTTTGCTGCATTGTAGTATAAAAAAACTGATAAATGAAAAAACATTACTCTTCCTTTTTTCTTCCCTCTTTGTTGCTCTCTCCAGACCCCTTTCCCCACATGCACATTCTCAATGGACACCTATTCTCATGGAGGAGGAAGGAAAGATGGATATGGAACATAAAATTTTTCAAGAAAAAATTTTTCAAGAGGGCACTCTGACAACTCTACCAATACCTAAGTGAATTGTTCTAGCTTTTGTCTATAATATAACTCCCTTGCTTCCCATTCTTTGTTTAAAAGCAGTAATTACATATGTATGTAACTGCACACGCCCATGAATTCTGAGTCAGTTTGGTAAGTTGTTGGGTCATTCACAGAAACTGTAAGTATCAAAATTATTCAAGATAAGTAAGACTCAGAGTAAGTTTCTTTGCTCACCTGTTATAAAAAATGATGATGATGATGATAATTAGGATGACAAGTAAGAGCAAAGCTGACCCTCCAGCAATGGGAAGAATAAAAGGTTTGTTGGCTCCACCTAGAAGAAAATGGTTATAGTCTGAATTAGGAACTGAATTAAGGTCACCGAATGAAGAATAAAGAAAAATGAAGAAAGACCCCATTAATTATGACACTCAAACAACCTATTAACAATAGGATGGGTTAAGAGGAAAAAGTATCTTTCCTTGAAAGACTCCTTAATTCTTATGATTATCACAGATTTGTATTACTTCCTTGATTAAATTGGGTTCAACAGCATGAACAACAATATGTGGCTGAACGGATGATTACTTCTCTTGCAGAGGACCTGTGTTTGGTCCCCAGAATCCTCCAATGTGGCTCACAATTGCCCTTAACAGCAGTCTGACACCTCTGGCTTCCAAAAGCACTTCTACTCACATCCACATTTATTATACAGATAGGTACAAATACACAAAATTAAAAGTAATGAAATTAAATCTTAAAAACAATAATGTTAATAGCATCCATTGAACACAGAAGCTATTTAAATTATCATGTACAAAAGCCTTTGCAGAGAAAAAAAAATGTAATGCTGGAGCAATACATTAACAGGATTAAATCTTACGCTGATGTATACTCTAAGTAGGAGTGTATAACGGAAATGTTTACCATACTTTTTAATAATATGTTTTATACTGCATTTGAATGAGTGTTAAACGCAGTATTGAAGATAAGCATGTTATTTAAACTTGGTGTTGTCTGAGACTGAAATTCTCCCCTTGACTGGTGGCTATTTTAGCTGATCCGCCTCTAGTGCCACCTTTCTCTGCTCAGAATTCTCTCAAGTTGATAAGCCAATATTTGAAAGACTGGTGAGCTACTACTTGAAAATTTCCACCTCTGGGGGGTCTAGAAGGACGCGAGAGACCACTGTCTTTCTCTGTGTCCTCATGCCTATGGCTGCCCCTCACCCATCTCCACTCACAGAGCACCTTGATAGATAAGCTCCCATCACTGGTTGCTGGCCAAGGTGGACTTAAAATGAGCTTTGCCTGTTATCTTTATTTTGTCTCCTGAGATAGTATATTGGCCACTGCAGTCTGGAACCCGATGCAACCTGAGAGCATGATTTTTCAGTTCATTCTACTCATATTTCTTCAGATCATCCCATACTTCCTAAGTCACAGATTCACTAACCTTTTCCTCATAAAACACAAAGCCTAGACCAACTTTATTCAAAAGAAACAAAAACAAATAAAAGATATTTTTTCTTTATTATTACAATTTATCCACTTTGTATCCTCCCTGTTTTTAAGTGTTTGATTTGTTTAATCTTTATTGTAAGCATAAGTGTGACAAGCCATACAATGGTTCTTTTTCTGAGTCTGGCTCATGGCACTTAAAAGAATATCACAAAGTTCATTTGGGGGTCGCAGATGACAGCATCTTATCTCTCTATAGCTGAATGACCGCACTCTGTCCCTATAAACAACATGATAGACACTTTGGTTGTTTCCCTATGTTGAATGCTGTGAAAACTGCTGTGTGAACAGAAGATGGAATAATATATTCAAGGAGCTAGTTCCTAGTCCCTTGGATATACACCCAACAGAGATTAGTAGGTTGTATAGTAGTTCTACCTTCAGTTCCTTGGGGCACCTCCATTTTGTTTTTCACAGTGACTATTCTAATTTATATTCCCACTAATGGTATACTTGGATTTCTTTTCACTACATCTTCACTAGCATTCATCATATCTTTATTTTTTATATTAGGATTATATCAGGTACGATGTGTGCAAGGACACTTGCACAAACATGAGCATGCATGCATGCCTATGGTTTTGCATTCTGCTTGTGACTAGTAACACCAACTATCTCTACCCATACTTCTTGGCAAGCTGTACATTTGGTTTATAAAAGGTCAGTTGAGGTCTATTGCTCCTATTTTTCATTGCTTTATTTGCTATATTTTTCTAATGAAATCCTGAGACTTGTGACAGTATAGATGAACTTGTAGAATATTATCCCAAGTGAAATACTGCAAACTCATAGAGGCAAATACTATGATTCCAAGTTTAGGTGAAATCTAAAACTGCTGAATGCATACCTATACATTATAATATAGGTAAGTGAGGGGTGTGTTAATTAATTTGGTTGTGGTATAATTGCTCAATGTTTACATATATCAAACCTTCATATTGTACATCTTTAATATATTTAATCTTCAGCAATATATATTTAAATTTTGTAGAGCTGGAAGATGGGTCAGTTGGCAAAGCACCTGACTTACACTCACAAGGATTTGACTTCTCTCCTGTATAAAGTCTGCTGTGGTGTAACAGTCTATATTTCCATTTAGAAGTAAGCCAGTCCCTGGGATGAATTGGCAAACCCCAGGCCAGTGAGAGGCCTAGTCTCCAAAGCAAAATGAATAACCGCTGAGGAACAGCACTTGAGGCTGACCTGTGATCCTCACAGGCACATGTATACAAGTGCATTTGCACACACACGCACAGACATGCACACAGGAGCGTGCACACACAAATTTAGAGTTTATTTTTATTTTGCTTTTTATGAAAGAGTTTCTAAATTATATGTTGATTTTGAGTCAGAAAAAAACTATAAAAATATTTGTGTGCTTAAAACAGAATGTTTTATTGATTTTCAGTGGTTACATTTAAAGGACAAAATGTGTGGAACTCTTTTTTAAAGTAGATTCAGAATCATTAAGAATGAAGACCACATTTTTGTTGCATCCAATTGTATGATTGTAGACTATTTTTATCAAAGTCCTCAATTATAAATTCTAGCTTCAAATGCTTCAGTTTGAACTATGTTTCCCACGATCAAACTCTTCTAATAAGTCTGACCATTACAGTGAGGTCCATCTGTTCAGTGCTAAATGCGTACAATGTCATGGTGAGCTAGGTAACGATCACTGTGGAGAATGAAAGAGAAACTCATATTTCATATCTTATTTAATGGAACTTATGTACCTTTGAAAAGACCTACATATTTCAAAATCAGCATGAAATAAGCATTTTCCCTCCAGAAATGAAGGTAGAGAAATGCAGTTTCAGCCACGCATGGACCAGCACAGCCTAGAGCCATGGCTGTTCTGCCTCCTTTCCCTGCTTTCTTTATGAGGCTGCTAGGGGAATGGCAAGCATGCACCTCTCTGGGACCTATGTGGATGGAAAACAGAAAGCAAACAGGATGCTTTGGGGGGTTAATCAATAGTTCATAATATTCACTTTCCCCCTTAAGTTCTGCTAATAGATCTGTGGCTGAATAATGCCAACCCTCAAGCCCTGCTCTTAAGGAAAGAATTATTGTCTGTTCTCAGCGACCCAGTTTCTGATGGCTTTTTTCATGTATCCCAATGCTTTATTGATTCATAGGAGGACAAAACTGTCTTGAACTCTGAAGCCATTATTTTCCTCCTATCACAAAGAATAAATGCAGTTAAAACAATTTAAAGCAAGTCAGTGAAATTTATAAATGAATAATTTTCTCTAGGCCTGTGACCCTCCAGGGTAAGTTTCTGCCAATGCCAAGTATTTATGACTGAGCTGTAAAACTTTTACAGAAGGCTCATGATAGAAATGCCACTAGATCTTCCCTGAAGAACAAGAAGCAGAGCCTGTCCACTGTTTGCCCTCATTAAAGATGGAAGTGGAGTTGAGGGTGAAGGCACCAAATAATGTAGAACCTAGGTAATGAGCCAAGTACAGTGGCTCATGCTTTTGATCCCAGCATTTGGGAGTTAGAAACAGCATTATCAAGCGTTTAAGTGCAGCCTGGGCTACACAGTAGTAAGCTTGAGATCAGCATGGACTGCTTGAGACCATATTAGAAACCGACAACTAATGAACCTGACTTACTAGACCAGAATATGTATGTAAGAGTCACATATTCATAAATTATCAGGTACATGTAGTCTTTTCTTGGTTCATTAAAAAGATAAGCACAAATGTTAGACCTTAGTCTTCAGGTAGTTGTAATATACATATTTGCATGAAATATATATGTGAGCTTCCAGCAATATCAAGTCTTTAAGCAACATCAAGTCTTTCCACATTTCAACTACTGGTATGAAACAGAAAACTATAGGATCTTAAATCAAAACACCAGCAATGTAAATGCACAGACATTTAGGACAAATGTGGAGCCCACTCCTGGCTCCTGCTTTGTTTCACATGAAGGGCTCAGAAAGGAGACTTAATCTCTTACTTTTGTAAATGGAAAAATAAGAGAGAATCAATGCCAAACATGCCTTTGGTATTTAAATAAAACATATAGAGGTGCTTTAAGCATGTTAAACACTATATATTATTAAGCTGCACAAGTTATACATACACATTTAGGTTTTATACATATAATCCAAATTAAGATTAACCATATTTCATGCTGAAATGTCATGTTGAAGCTAGTACTAACTCCTGTAGCTAAGGTCACCACTCTTAGGAAGTGTAATGGGAGTATTGTTATGTATGTGTAAGATCGTTCTAGGCCACTGAAACATACTAAGCCAAAATTGGTAAAACCTGCCTGAAATATGTGTCAAGTTCAACATCACAGCAGGTTTCTAGACGCTACCTGTCTACATAAATTAGTTTTACAATCTTTACTTTATAAATACTTTCACATGAAGAAAACCCCAGGTATTAAGTGACTGTCTGTGAATTAAAGAACCATGGCACCAACCTCTAATCTACAGTAATTGATGTGACCCAAGGACACTTAAATCAGTACTTCTAGGGGTTTAAATGAGAATAGCGGCAATAGACTCAAATTGTTTGTATACTTGGTCCGCAGTTGGTGGAACAGTTTGGGAAGCATTAAAGTGTATGGCCTTGTGGAGGACGTATTTCTCTAAGGGTGGGCTTTGAAGTTTCAAAAGCCCATACCATTCCCTCTCCCTCTCTCTCTTGGCCACTAGTCTTTCTCTCCCTCTTTCTTCCTCATGATTGTTATATCATCCCCTTTTTTATGTAACTCAGAAATTTTGGTTCCACCTCTCTTCGCTCACCCTCCTCTCTCTCTTTCTATGTCTCTCTTTTCTTCTTGTTCTCTCTCTCTCTCTCTCTCTCTCTCTCCTCTCTCTCTCTCTCTCTCTCTCTCTCTCTCTCTCTCTCTCTCTCTCTCTCTCTCTCTCTCTCTCCATCTCCCCCACCCACTCTGCTCCTAACCAAGCATGGCAGCTGAGAGCTATTCCCAATAAACCTGCATTTATATATTTTAATTTGTCTTGCATCAGCTCATATCCCTGCTTCAATAAGGTTTATCAACTAATGTGAAGTTTTAATAAATGAGTTTTTTACATTAGTAAAAAACTTTTTAAAAATTTAACTAATAAAATTTGATTACGTGGGTACTCATTTCATCAAATTGTTAACAGAATAAATTGTAAGGAAGTTAAAACTAATGGTTTAACATTTAAGAGTCTAGGAGGAGACTCAAATTTATTGATTTGATAAATAAATACTAGAACATTAGAAATAAAAGTAAACAGAGGGTAGAGTTGATTCATCTTGGCTCAAGTAAGGGGTAAATTTTTTAATGAAAAATTTAATGCTGAATTCCATACAATTGTTTTTGAGAAACACTATCCTATCCTAGGATCCCCTCCAAGGGGAAGGCTTGAGGCTAGCCACAACCCTTGTGCTGATTTTTTTCTCAATCCCCATTTTCTTAGAGCTTTAGCTTGAGAAAAATAAGCTCTGTGACTATGACACTATGGAAATCATTTTTAAAGGCAAATGAACTTTCTAGCCTACTTCATCCTGGAGAAGTATCATTCTCAGAACCAGAGCCATGGCTTTAACATGTCATCACTAAGGAAAACATGGCGCACAGGCCGAGCCTATTACCAAATACTTCTGTAGTTTTATACTCTAGACACAGGCTTGTCCAGCTTTTTGACATTGTGACATGATGTTGTTATCTGCAAAGTTCAGAGTCAAGAATGATGCAACTGAGTTACAAAAGAAAATTCAAACAAACCTCATGTTTTAAGAGGTTTGTGATTCTGTGTTGGGCTCCTCTTGTAGACAGCCTGACTGCAGGCAACAGTTGGACATGCCTATTAGGATTTAATTACCCACCAAATTTCTCATCTTTTAAAAATCCAATACTTGTTTTTGATTGCATGATTAGATTTCAAAAATGATGTCTTTCATTTTTTGAGTAAAAAGTAGAAAACTGCAATCAACATAAAAGCAAAGTGAATTGTTTGTTTTCATGAAACTATTTTAGATTTGACATATATGCCTGTGTTAAGACAGATGTAAACCTGCATACACAATGACGTATTTATTAACTGTTTTCCATATGACAGGCCAATAATAATTGCCTTAATTATTTTTGCTGTCCTTTACGAATGTTCAGACATATTCATTCTTAAACACACACACACACACACAAATAAGAATGAAAAAATAGTGCTTATTTTTCAAAAAAGACATGAATCTGATGACATTAGAATAAAAATAATTACACTTTCTGAACCTGTATTTCTTCCTATCTGTAACAGGATTAGGGAACTTTTGCATATCATGACCCTTGAGCACCTTTAATGTGTAGCCACTGTGTACCCTAACCTTTGTTAATGTTCTTCGCTTAGCACCTGTCCCTTCTTCCACTCATGCACAGCATGATCGTTAGCTTTGCCTTCATTTTGCTCACTTTCTTACTTTTAATTTAACCTTATTTTTTATAATTTATTCACTTTACATCCTAATTGTAGCCCCCTCTTTATCTCCTCCCAGTCCCACCCTCCATCCCTCTTCTCTCCATACCCTTTCCCTAGTCCTCAGAAAGGAGCCCTCCTCCCCTACCATCTGATTCCAGCCTATAGAGTCTCATTAAGACTGATGGCATTCTCTTCCTCTGTGGCCCAGCAATGCCCTTCCACCAGAGGGAAGTGATCAAAGATCAGACAACAGAGTCCATGTCAGAGAGAGTCCCTACTCACTCACTTTCAGTATAACTAAAACCACTATTAATCCTTATGAGGCCAATTAGAACCATTGATATTTCATATTTATACGTGTGTGGGGGGAATCACCTCCTATGAGTTAACTAAATATTAATTCCATTCTGAAACAATGTGGCAACGTGCTGATTTTGAGTTCCAACAAAAATGATGTGTGCTAAATGCATTCTGAAAATAAATCATAAAGACATAAGTCTAGACTGCTAAATATTTATTTTACATTTTACAAATGTTGAAAAGGAAATATATATTTCTCTATTGGGTCAATACCTTTTAAGGATTCTTGAATCACTTCAGTGAAAATCATAACTTAAGGTGTAGATTGGGCTTTGAAAATGTATTTCTGTGCGTGAAAGGCTCATGCTTGTTCCTCATACCCTGAATTTTAGATAAATAGACCTCTAAAAAGCCATCATGCTGCCTTTGAATATTTGTGAAGAATTGAGTCAGTATGTCTGAGTTACTTCAAATAAAATATTCATCTGGATAATTAAATTGGAATACTCAAAACTGGAATTTCTGTTAAGAATCAAATACTGCTAATCTTGCACTGAGTTAGTATCCAACAATGGTAATTGTGTGTCTGCTTTGGAAAAGATTTTACCTACTAATCTAAGCAGTGTCTAGTTGCTGCTAAGGAATAACTACGTGTTATTGACAATTCCTAGGATGAAATTTGTATCTAGGACTGAGACAGAGAGATTGGTTACTGGAGAATCGAAGGCATTAGGAGGGTTTTTCAGTAAATGAGGCCATACATGGGTGTTTCAGGGGACAACTAAGTATACAGATCTGAATTTGACCTGTCTGAATTCCAAGGAACAAGGAAGGTTTACATTTAAAATGAAACTGAGTGCAACAACACTCAGTGAGCAAAGGTGCTTGTCAGCAAGCTTGATAGCTCAGTTACAATCCCTGAAACCACATGGTAAAAAGTGTTGTTTTCTGACAGTCACTCTCTGACTTCCATACAAACACCCACAAACACACTCATTCACACACACACACACACACCCATACACACTCAAACATAGACACTCATACACATACTCTCACACTCACAAAACACGCACACATACAGTACAGTTAACAGGTAAATGTAATAAAAATGTTTCTTTTCAAAAAATTAATACTCTCTCTAGTGGCAAAGACTTACCAAATAGCAATTTCTAAGATCAACTGCTTTTTCCTGTTTTTCAGATTTCCGTTATGTGTTATATTAACTTGACATTATTATTCAATGCAATATTAAAGTATGAAAATTACAAAATGAATGCAAGGAAATGTTCTCTTTCTTTGTACTTTGGGGAAAATGTATACATCTCTACATGAGACATTTAAAAGAAATTATTTGAGTACTTGTGCTTTTAAAAAACACTAGCTCACTAAAAGGGGAAAACACGTTGATGTGGGCAGAGTCAACTGTGAGATGAAGACGCCATGACATAAAGGCAGAGGCTGAGTACTCAGATCACTTGTGATGTTAGGAACTATGTGTTATACCTGGATACCCAACTGTCAACCAGGATTTTTAAAATAAAATTAAATCAAGGAAAAAATAAATCTGATTTGCTTCAGGGGAAACTATTTTTAAATTGTGAGCAAATTCAGCAAAACTCGGGGATTCCCGTCAAGTGGCTCTAGCATAAAAAAGAAATGTCATGAGCCCTTTATTTTCCATGTATATAAATATTCCAGTGCTGAGGCTCATCAAACTGTGTCAGAAACAGACTGGTCTGTGCAGACAACTTAGAACATCTAGTCAAAATCCGTAGGAGTGAGAAATATGATTGAAAATGAGCAAAGCTCTAAAGCACAATTATTAATGGCATAGAACTCTTGTAGAATAAAACTCAACTCATAAAAGAACAGCTGAACTCTTAAAACTAAAAAACAAACAAATAAATAAAATTAATGTTTTGTTCTTTGGAGCTGGAATACTTACAAAGTATTTGTCTTACAAGCATGAGGACATGAATTAGACACATACATGTATGTGTGTACATGAACATGCACACACACTCACACAAAGTCTCCTTCCATACTATCAGGGTTCAACTCAAGAGCTTAGGGAGTCAAAATCAATAAGCTTAGCCAAGCATGGATGAGGCATAGTAAGATAGCACTGTACTCTTGTCACCTGCCAACCATGAGTGCTGCTGCTGAAACATACAATTAACATTTTATAGGAGGAGTGAGTGTCCTGGCCTTATGATTCCCTGGTAAACACTCCTGTGACCTAGCTACTCACTATGCACTCTCTAATCCTACAGGCTACCCATTAGGCTCAATGTGTGTTTTAAAAGGCAAAATAATACAGGTTTTAAAAAGGAAGTAGATCTTTCTGACAGCTGCACACTCAGACAAAATTTCATGAAAATTTCTTCTGCAAGCAATTGCACTTGATTTTCAAAGTTCCATTTCTTTGATCAGCAATCTCTAACTTTCAAATATGAGTTGTGACAAATGAAGAGAGTCTTGAAATAAGCTATGAAGAAAATGTAAAACTTAAATGGACATTATACCTTCTAAGATGAAAATGCTAATGCAGCAAATGCTCCTGAGCATTTCCTAAAGGGATGCTTAGATAACTTTCAACATAGATGTAATAATATCTAAATGGATTTAAAAATTTTCTAACTACAAAGTATTTTTTGTAAATGTGATAAGTGTATACTGTAGTTTAAAAATATTTTTTCATATTTCTACTATTCCAAAACATGTTTATTATATACAAATTTCATAAAGTGAATGCATTTAAAATAGTCTTTAGATTGTTTTAGGCGGCGGCTTTTCAAGATGGCAGCAAGCGCACACAGTCTCTGAGTTGCACAGGAGCTGTTGCGCCAAATTGGTGAGTGGAAGAACAAATGAAGCCAGGGAAATGATGGTGAGGCTTTCTAAACAAAAGGAATCATCGCGGTGAGAACTTCGGTCTTGGGTCACCAGTGGACTTGTTTGGGAAGAGGAGATAATCGTTTGATCTCCCAACACTTCCCTTTGTCAGGTGTCCCTCCCCCTGGACACAGCCTGCTAACCAAGATTCTTAGCTCAGAGAGCACTGCCTGGGGAATGCAGCAGCTGAGGCAGAGCTACTTGGCCCCTCAGCCAGACCCACAAGCTGCACCTGCCTTGGAGTCCCAGAACAGCAGCGTCATTCTCCCTGTGTCCCAGGTCTGCTAGCGGCCATGCCAACTCCACAGGGTCTCTCAGCCACTAATTGTACAGCCTGCACAAACCCTTGGTGACAGATAATAGCCACCAAAGTCCAGCACATTCGCCAAACAAGCTAGGCACACCAGGCACCAGGCCTCCCAGGTCTGGAGAGCACAGTGGAGGGCCCCCAGGACTTCCCAGAAGGCGTCTGGACCAGCACCCCAGTCTCCAGCTGCAGCTGGGCTTCCTAACCTGGTGACCGCAGCAGCACTGAGCTGGTGGAGTGCATCAGTCCTCCTGCATATGACTAAGCAGGGCCAAACCAGAGAGTAGAGAGTCCGGGATACCCCGATCCTTGCCTATGTGACGTGCTTGAGAGTGGGTTAGCCCTTGACTGTCTGTAGAGTTCCAGATCCAGGGTCCTTCTAAACTAGCAACCAGACATTCGGATCCCTCTCACCCACACACCCACTGTGGGAAACAGAGACTCTCTTTGGACATTGAAGCCCCTGCTCTGTTAGTCCAAGAGTGGAGTTAAGGCAGATAACACCAGAAATTGCTGCAACTATCACCAGCGCCTGCTATATCTACTGCACATGCACAAGTAACCACCTAGAAGCATGCAAGGCAGAGCCCCACCTACACACTCAAGGGTTCAGCATTCTCTCACTCTGTCCCTCCACACTTCCACACACATTTACAAACACAAGCATGCCTGCATCTCCCTTCTGCGCCCTCATCTTCCTTTTTGCTCCTGCAAATGCCCTCTTGCATCTGCGGAATTTGCTCTCACAGGTAGAGCTGAAGCACCAATGGACACGCTGAGGCAGCAGGATCTCTCTCAGTTTCCTGAAGAACGCTCCACACGCCGGGGACAGACAGTACCAGCCTGAACTGCAGAATCCAAAAGCAATCAGGGAAGGTTATAGATAAGCCAATGGCAAGGGGTCGGTGAAAGAACACAGCCAACATAAATCAAAATATCATGGCTTCACCAGTAACCCCCAAAACTGATGGATACGCCAATTCATCGGAAGCACAAGAAAATGAATTTAAAACTATGCTTACACAATTACTTGAGGCACATAAAGAAGAAATAACCAAATCTCTCAGGGGAATACCTACAAATACAGACAGTTAAAGAGGATATGAATAAATCTATCAATGATTTGGCCAATCAAATAGAGGTTAAGAAAGAGGAAATGAATAAAATCCTTAAGGAAACACAGGAAAATATAGCCAAACAAATAGAGGTACAAGTAGATATACAATTAGTGTCATATACAGAGGAAATGAACCAAAAAAGAGACCATCATAGAGAGACAGGAATCCACATTCAAACAGATGAAGGAAATGGTGCAAGACATGAAAACATAATTAGAATCAATAACGAAAACACAAAATGAGAAAACCCTGGAGCTGGAGAACTTAGAAAAAAGATCAGGAACCACAAAGGTAAGCATCACCAACAGAACACCAGAGATGGAAGATAGAATCTCAGATGCTGAATATACGCTTGCAGAAACTGATACGTCTCTCAAAGAAAAAGTAAAGTCAGAAAAATCCCAAACACAAAATATGGAAGAAACCAAGGATGCCATGAAAAGAAAAAAAATCTAAGAATAACAGGTATTGATGAAAAAGAAGATTCCAGGCTTCAAAGTCCAGAAAATATTTTCAGGAAAGTCATAGAAGAAGATTTTCCCAACTTGAAGAAAGAGATGTCCATAAATATACAAGATGCCTACAGAACACCAAACAGACTAGACCAGAAAAGAAACACATCATGTCACATCATAGTCAAAACACTAAATCTACACAACAAAGATATTAAAAGCAGCAAGGGAAAAAGGCCAAGTGACATATAAAGGGAGACCTATCAGGATCACACCAGACTTCTCATCAGAAACTATGAAAGACAAAAAGGCCTGGGCAGAGGTCATGCTGTCTTTAAGGGAACACAGACACCAACCCAGAATACTATACCCTGCAAAGCTCTCAATCAACATAGATGGAGAAAACAAAATATTCCATGACAAAACTAAATTTATGCAATATCTACACAGCAAACCAGCCCTACAGAAGATATTAGAAGGAAAACTCCAATCCAATGGAAACAACTTTACCCAAGAAAACATAGCATATAGATAATATCCCAAAAGAAATTAAAGAAAACAAGCAATGAATCATAGTAAGACCACCAACTCCACAATAAAAGGAACTGATGTTCATTGGTCACTTTTATCTATCAACATCAATGGACTCAATTCTCCAATAAAAAGACACAGACTAACAGAATGGGTGTGGAAACAGGATCCAACATTCTGCTGTATACAAGAAATACACCTCTGCAACAATGATAAACACTATCTCAGAGTAAAGGGCTGGAAAAATGTTTTTCAAGCAAATGGACCAAGAAAACAAGCTGGGGTAGCTATCCTAATATCTAATAAAATAGACTTTCAACCAAAAGTAAACAAAATATGAAGATGGGCCCTTCCTTCTCATCAAAAGAAAAATCCACCAAGAGGACACCAAAATTCTGAACATCTATGCCCCAAATACAAGAGGATCTACATTCATAAATGAAACATTATTAAAACTTAAATCACACATTGATCCCAACAACTTAATAGTGAGAGACTTCAACACCCCACTTTCACCAAGGGACAGATCATCTAGACAGAAGGCAAATATGGAAACAAAGGCACTTACAGAGGTCCTAAATCAAAAGGACCTAATAGATGTCTACAGGACTTTTCACCCAAACTCAAAAGAGTATACCTTCTTTTCAGCAACCTCATGGAACCTTCTCCAAAATAGACCATATAGTTGGTCACAAAGAAAGCCTCAACAGATATAAGAAGATTGAAATAATCCCCTGTATTCTATCTGAGCACCATGGACTAAAGCTGGACCTCAACAAAAATGGAATCAGTAAAAAGCCTACACGTACATGGAAACTGAACAACTTGCTGCTCAATGACAGCTGGGTTAAGGAAGAAATAAAAAAAGAAATTAAATACTTCCTAGAATTCAATGAAAATGAAGGTATAACATACTCTAATTCATGGGACACAATGAAAGCAGTGCTCACAGGAAAATTCTTAGCACTAAGTGCCTTCAAGAAGAAATTTGTGACATCTCACACAAGCAACATAATGGCCCAACCAAAAGCCCTAGGGGGAAAAAAAAAGCAAACACACCGAAGAGGAGCAAATGGCTGGAAATAATCAAACTTAGGCTGAAATCAATCAATTAGAAACAGATAAAACTATTCAAAGAATCAATGAAACCAAGAGCTGGTTCTTTGAAAAAATCAACAAGATAGACAAACTGTTAGCCAAACTAACTAAAAGGCAGAGAGTAACTATCCAAATCAGCAAAATCAGAAATGAAAAGGGGGACATAACTATAGACACCGAGGAAATCCAACAATCATTAGGTCTTACTTCAAAAGCCTATATGCCACAAAATTTGAAAATCTAAAAGAAATGGACAATTTTCTTGATAGATTCCATCTACAAAAACTAAGTCAAGATCAGGTAGAAAGATTGAATAGACCTATATTCCCCAAGGAAGTAGAAGAAGTCATCAACACTCTCCCTTCCAAAAAAAAAAACCATGGGCCAGATGGATTCAGTACAGAATTCTACCAGACCTTCAAAGAAGTGCTAACTCCAATTCTCTCTAAACTATCCCACAAAATAGAAACAGTAGGAACATTACTAAATTCATTCTATGAAGCCACAGTCATCTTGATACCTAAACCACACAAAGACCCAACAAAAAAGGAGAACTTCAGACCTATCTCTCTTATGAACATTGATGAAAAAATACTCAATAAAATACTTGCAAACCGAATCCAAGAAAACATCAAAGATATCATCCACCCTGACCAAGTAGACTTCATCCCAAGCATGCAGGGGTGGTTCAATATACGCAAATCCATCAATGTGATCCACCATATAAACAAACTGAAGGAGAAAAACCACATGATCATCTCCCTATATGCCAAAAAAAGTATTTGACAAAATCCAACACCCATTCATTTCAAAGTCTTGGAGAGATCAGGGATATAAGGCACATACCTAAACATAGTAAAGGCAATATACAGCAAGCATATAGCCAATATCAAACTCAATGGAGAGAAACTTAAATCAATCCCACTGAAATCAGGGACAAGGCAAGGCTGCCCACTCTCTCCCTATCTCTTCAACATAGTACTTGAAATCCTAGCTAAAGCAATAAGACAATTTAAGGAGATCAAGGGGATACAAATCAGAAAGGAAGAGGTCAAAGTGTCACTATTTGCAGATGATATGATGGTATACCTGAGCGACCCCAAAAATTCAACCAGAGAACTCCTTCAACTGATAAACACCTTCAGCAAAATGGCTGGATACAAAATCAACTCAAAAAAAAAAATCAGAAGCCCTCCTGTACACCAAAGACAAAATGGCTGAGAAAGAAATCAGGGCAACAACACCCTTTACAATAGCCACTAATAACATAAAGTACCTAGGGGTGACTCTTACCAAGCAAGTGAAAGACCTTTCTGAAAAAAAAAACCCTTCAAGTCTCTGCAGAAAGAAATTGAAGAAGACATCAGAAGATGGAAAGATCGCCCGTGCTCATGGATTGGTAGGATTAACATAGTGAAAATGGCCATTCTGCCAAAAGCAATTTACAGATTCAACGCAATTCCCATCAAAATACCAACACAATTCTTTACAGTCCTTGAAAGAAAGATTCTCAACTTCATTTGGAGAAACAAAAAACCCAGAATCTCCAAACGATCCTCTACAGCAGATCATCTGGAGGTATCTCCATCCCTGACCTCAAGCTGTACTACAGAGCAACAGTAATAAAAACTGCATGATATTGGCATAAAAACAGAATAGTGGATCAATGGAACCAAATAGAGGACACAGAAATAAACCAGCAGACCTATGAGTATTGATTTTTGACAAGGAAGCCAGAACCATTCAATGGAAAAAAGAGAGCATCTTCAACAAATGGTGCTGGTCCGACTGGATGTCTATATGCAGAAAAATGCACAAAACTAAAGTCCAAGTGGATCAAAGACCTCAACATAAAACCAGATACTCGGGGGATCCAAGATGGCTGCCACGAGAGAACACTGTGTCTGAGGAGTAGGAGAGCAGAAACAACGCAGGGACCAGGAGACTGAACTCTGGGACCAAAAACGCCAGCATTGTGAGTGCCAGGTGAGCGGAACTTCTACAGTGAGAAAATCAAGTGGGAAAACCCTAGGGACACCCAGTTATTACCTGGAGAAATTTCCCGGTGACCAGCGGCACACAGCTCTGATCTGAATGAGCAGCCGCGCTGGGCGCCAGCACCCCCCATTATAAACTGGATCACACAGTCTCGCAGGCAGTCTCAGGAGGAACCAGGTGCCGTTTTCACTGAACTGCACCCTACGAGCGCACTAGCGCACACTGCACCTGGGTTCTGCTTCAACCCATGGGTGTGTGGCAGGCACGAACCGATCATAGGAACCACCCCAGGCTGAGAGGATTGGGGGACCGTTTTGACCAGTCC
>CM053764.1:38208873-38222803 GCA_028658305.1 Pachyuromys duprasi
TTCTGCATACAGATATCCAGTTGGACCAGCACCATTTGTTGAAGATGCTGTCTTTTTTTCCATTGAATGGTTTTGGCTTCTTTGTCAAAAATCAAGTTTCCATAGGTGTGTGGGTTCATTTCTGGGTCTTCTATTCGGTTCCATTGATCCACTATTCTGTTTCCATGCCAATACCATGCAGTTTTTATTTCTATTGCTCTGTAGTACAGCTTGAGGTCAGGGATGGAGATACCTCCAGATGATCTGTTATTGTAGAGGATTGTTTTGGAGATTCTGGGTTTTTTTTTCTCCATATGAAGGTGAGTATTTTTCTTTCTAGGTCTGTGAAGAATTGTGAAGGTATTTTGATGGGAATTGCATTGACTCTGTAGATCACTTTTTGCAATATGGTCATTTTCACTATGTTAATCCTACCAATCCAAGAGCACGGGAGGTCTTTCCACCTTCTAAGATCTTCTTCAATTTCTTTCTTCAGAGATTTGAATTTTTTTTCATATAGGTCTTTCACTTGCTTGTTTAGAGTCACCCCAAAGTACTTTATGTTATTAGTGGCTATTGTAAAGGGTGTTGTTTTCCTAATTTCCTTCTCAGTCCTTTTGTCTTTGGTGTACAGGAGGGCTTCTGATTTATTTTGAGTTGATTTTGTATCCAGCCACTTTCCTGAGGGTGTTTATCAGTTGAAGGAGTTCTCTGGTTGAATTTTTGGGGTCACTCATGTATATTATCATATCGTCTGCAAATAGTGATACTTTGACTTTTTCCTTTCCAATTTGTGTCCTTCTGATATCCTTTAGTTGTCTTATTGCTTTAGCTAGGACTTCAAGTACTATGTTGAAGAGATATGGAGACAATGGGCAGCCTTGTCCAGTCCTTGATTTCAGTGGGATTGATTTAAGTTTCTCTCCATTGAGTTTGATACTGGCTATATGCTTGCTGTATATTGCCTTTACTATGTTTAGGTATGTGCCTTGTATCTCTAATCTCTCCAAGACTTTAAACATGAATGGGTGTTGGATCTTGTCAAATACTTTTTCAGCATCTAGGGAGATGATCATGTGGTTTTTCTCCTTCAGTTTGTTTATATGGTGGATCACATTGATGGATTTCTGTATATTGTACCACCCTTGCATGCCTCGGATGAAGCCTACTTGGTCATCAAACTTATAAGTGGATATTAGCCATATAATATTGGATAAACATGCTAAAATCTATAGTCAGAAAGAAGCTAAGCAAGAAGAAGGACCCTCAATCCTTATTCAGAAAGGCAAATAGAATAGATATCGGAAGAAGGAGAAAATAGGAACAGGACAGGAGCCTACCACAGAAGGCCTCTAAAAGACTCTACTCAGCAGGGTATCGAAGCAGATGCTGAGAGTCGTAACCAAACTTTGGGCAGAGTGCAAGGAATCTTATGAAAGAAGTGGGAGATAGTAAGACCTGGAGGGTACAAGAGCTCCACAAGGAGGGCAACAAAACAAACCAAAACAAAAATCTGAGCACAGGGTTCCTTTCTGAGACTGATACTCCAATTGAGGACCATTCATGGAGATAATCTAGAACCCCTACACAGATGTAGCCCATGGCAGCTCAGTCTCCAGTTGGGTATCCTAGTAAGGAGAACAGGTTTTTTTTTTTTCTGACATGAACTCAGTGGCTGGTTCTTTGATCACCTCCCTCTGAGGGGAGGGCAGCCATACCAGGTCACAGAGGAAGACAATGCAGCCCGCCATGATGTGATCTGATAGGCTAGGGTTAGATGGAAGGGGAGACCTCCCCTACCAGTGGACTGGGGGAGAGGCATGGGAGGAGAAGGGGGAGGGAAGACAGGAATGAGAGGGGAAGAGAAAGGGGGCTAAATAAATTGTATAATTGAATACATTTAATAAAGTATTAAAAACACAAGAAAGGAATATAATGAACTAAATAATGAAATAGTGACACAAAAGATATGGGAAATGAAAGAAAATTAAACTTGTAAAAGAAAGAAAATTTACTTGTAAATGCAGTAACCATGAACAAATTGAAGATGTTGAGTCTGAGGTCTTACGCAGAATTTTCTCTGGCAAAAATGTCTATTAACTTTTCCACAGACATTAGTGAGCCCAGAGTCAGTAGAAAGACACATAACTGAACTCACAGCAGTTCCTGTAGGTATGATGCCTCTATGGCAAATCTCTAAGGGCAACTGGTCCTGGTACTTTTTTTTGCTTAATGAATGTGGAAGGGAACAAAGAGTGAAGAAATGGAGGAAATAACTATGAAAGGAAAGAAGAGAGGAGGGAGAGAAAATGAAAAAAATGTAGGAAAGGGGGAAGGAAGGAGGCAAGAACAGAGTTAATTTGTGTCCTGCTTGTCCCCTTCCTCCTGCATGAGTCGTTCAGTGCCCACAGTGCCCACACAGGTGCTCCCTTCCCTGTACACATCTGTGGTATCATCAGTGGAACAAGGCTGGCCCCGGGCCTTGCTGCAATCCTTGGCTACAGCAAGTCTGTTCCGGGTCTGTAGTAGGAACCTGATTCTTTACTTCTACTTGAAAAACAACCTAATGGGTAATTTCACACAGTGTTGGTACATGCCAGGAACTGAAACTGTTATATGCATTTTAATAAGGATAAGGATAGAAACCGATTTCTAATTATAGCATTTAAGGCATCAGAAAATAAAATATTTAGGATCTAAGACTGTCTTGGGCCCTGTTTGTCTTTGTGAATTTCAGCCCCCAAGCAGGGAAAAAGAGAACTCTAGCTATCTCCGTAGGCATTTGTTGTGATATAATGAGCTAGAACTGGTTCAGTGGTTCTGTGTGGCTCCACCCTCCTACCAGGGTGAGAAGGATTGTACCATTAACCAGCTGGGGGCTTCTCTGCAGAAACTCAGGATGTTAGCATGTGTCATGCATTTAATGCTGCCATATAAGTAAGAAATTATCCAAGGTTGATTGCACAACTTTGAAATATACTACAAATCAGAGGTAGAGAGATGAATTTGCCAGTCTAAAATCCAGATGAGATGTGTCTGTAACTGTAGCTACGGAGAGGTTGGGAATAAGGATCCCTTGTTGGCTATACAATCTACCTGAACTATCAAGCTCCAGGTTCAATTAGAGACTATGTCTAAATAACAAAAGCTGATCAAGGAAGGCATATGATGCTGACCTCAGTTCTCTACACACATGGACATACACATGTATGTCCATGTGTATACACATGTGGATATGTTCACACAATACACATACATGGTTTCCCTTTTAATAGCCGTAGATTCTTTTTTCATACAATATAATCTGAATACAATTTCCCCTCTCTCTACTCCTCCCAATTCCTTCCACCTCATTTCACATGTGGATCCAATTCCTTTCTGTCTCTCATTAGAGAAAAACAAACAAACAAACAAACAGGTTTCTAATAGTTGACAACAAAACTCAATAAAAATAAAATGTAGTAAGATAATTTTAAACCATAATATGAAAGTTGGACAGGCCAAGCTAACAGAAAAATAAAAAGGCCCCACATGAAGGCACAAGCATCAGACACCACTCATTCACACATTTGGGAGTCCCATGAAAGAACTAAACTGAAAGCTGAAGTATATACACAGACGATCTGCGGCAGACGCATGTAGACCCCGTGATTGTTGCTGCAGTCTCTCTGAGCTAATGCGGGCTTTGCTCAGTTTATAGGGCCATGTTCTTCTGGTGTCTTCCATCCCCTCTGTCTCCCCGACTCCTTCTGCCTCCTTTTTCAGGGGTTCTCTGAGCTCCGAGAGGAGGGGCTGGATGGAGACATCTTGTTTTGAGATGCACACATATGTTTTAAAGTATACAAGATAAAATGCCTAGTGTTTTCCAGCTTCTGCTCCCTGTGGGGAGATAATTAAAGAGAGAATTAACCTTCTGATACTTCTTTTTTTCTGTTACAAATTTCCTACACAGGAAGTCAACATTTGATTCCTAAATGTGGGACACTCTTGGCAACATTTTAGTAGAAAAACCAGAAACTCTTGGACTATAATATCTTTTTGTTTTAAAAGACCTCAGCAATACACAACTTGAAATTACTGTACCCCATCATTTGTTTTTCTGGCTGGGAGAAAATAATGCAGAATTCTTGAAAAGTTGGAATTTTTTTTATGTGCATCAGTAAACTTTGTGCTACTGACTTAAATAAGCAGTATCACTTCTAGGCTGCATGATAACAAACTGCAAATTACAATAGAATCTGAGTAGCAGTTACAATGTGAAAATTCTTGTTACCTTCAGTCAAGGATCTCTAGGCTCAAGAACTCATTGAAGCTACCTGGGGAACTTTGATATCTAGGGCTGGGCCTAGAGCCTGGATCATTGTTTGGAATCCCGGGTGGTGTGAATCAGAATTGCCAAGCTGTTTTCTGTCTGGGGCTCAGACAGATGCACCTTATTCTGGACCTATCACAAATCTTTCCTTTATTTGTGATTTCTGGGCTGAGTTTCTGCTTCATCATTCAGGGCTGATCTCTTTTGTTCTATTTAGACAACTATCCCTATCTGTCCTGCCTTTGAGATGGCTTTGCCAGGCTGTGTTTTATCTCTTGATGGTAGCTCTCATCTTTCCTGCTTTATCATTGCTTTTCAGTCAAGCACTCTTTTAGCTCATTTTAATCTTGCTTGGTTCCTTTAAGTCAAGGACAGCAAGTGGTATTTCATGGTGGAGCCTACGGAGACTGCTGGTTTTCTGAATAGCATCCTGCCTTCTTCAGACTAGACTGGTGAAGCTCATATTGCCTTGAGTTACTGATCCAGCAGCAGTAAAAGTGTGACAGTCGGTGTGCTTGCCCAATAGGAGAGTATCACAGCTCAGATGAAATGCTGGAAGTGTGTAGTACCAATGTCAACAGGCAGGTTCTATGCCAGGTCCCCTCTCACGCCTCAGCTTCTTCTTAGCTGTGGTACCCCACCCATAACTGCTTACATCCTTTGTGGCATTCTCCCCCTGCATATTTCTGTCTGAATTTCCCTTCTTTGTAATGTAAAGACACCAGTCATATTGCAAAAAGTTGACCTACCGCAGCATGACTTCACCTTGACTAATTGCGTCGACAATGGCCCTCATTCTAAACCACTATATTTGCTGGTGATGGCAAAGTAAGTGCTTTGCCATGTAAATTCGGTGGAGCACATTCAACTCATGTCCTGACTTAGGCATCATAGAACACTGGAGCGTTTTAAGGAAAGGGTGCCCAACCTATTCGTCACCTTCCGTGTTTGTAATGAACACACTGTAGTGTTTTCACAGCAGCCTGCTACGGCTCTGAGAATACTGACATGTTTTAGGTTACAGGTTCCTGTTTGTTCCTGTTCTGCTTGAAGTTGCTAAACTTCAGTTAGGGGTCTGCCACAACCACCCTTTTCAGGCCTTTGTCACAGGAAGTGAGGGAAGTGAAACTAGGTTGAAGGAAATTTAGTCTTTGGGGGTCTGCTCTCTACCTTTGCTGCACCCTCCCACACTCCCTGTTCTGTGAATTTCACAAACACTTCTTTTCCACTTTCTGGACCCTCATTTCTTAGACCCTGATAGCAACTGGAAATTAGTGTGTTTATTTATTGTGTCTGCTTGTTTTGGAGAACTATATTTCCGGTCACTGTACAGCAATTCCTTAGTCATCATTCAGTCAATGTTTGGTTTTTCAGAAAAGCTTTCCATGGTGCATCTCCACAGACTAGGCAGGCATGGGAATACACGAACTCACTACTGTTAACTTCTAATTAGCTGGTGTGATAATAGCTACTACAGATGACTTCGGGAAATTCTGCGCTGTTTAACAGTTAGTCTATTTTAAACATCTTAAGAACAAGTTATTGTCTTGTGCTTTGGAAATCCATGGAGAGATCTGAGTAAGCAAGAAGCTGTTGATTTTTATGTCACTTGCTCAGGAGGTGGTGGAGAAATGAGGGTAGACAGAAACACCTGAGGATGGTAAATGCAGAGTGACATTCAAAGACGAACAGTTGTGAAAGAGGAGCAAATTTTAAAGGAGATAAGAGGAAAGTAAGATAAGAGACAGGAGAGGGGGAAGCAAGAAAACACAGGTTCCAGTTAGGCAGAAGGCTGGACCCCCAACACTTACGGTCAAGGGTTTAGGGGACATTTGAAGTGTTACTGGAATGCTAGAAATGGAGGATAAGTGTACGATGTACTCATGAAGCATGAGAACACAGGGAAGCACACCCTTTCCAGGAATTTGAATGACTAGGGAAGAATAGAAGTGATTGGGCCATTGGGTAGTATCTCACAGGACTTACATGCCTCTCAGGAGAGAGGGGTTTCCACTCAGAGATGAAACAGAGGTGAAAAAGTAAGGAGACTGTTAGAAGTGGAAATATTCTGGCATGAAAACTACATGGCCCCAAGAATGAAATAAAATTTGTTTGATTTGCACTCTGTCAGATACAAGCATAGTGTTTTGGGATGTTAAGATGCCCCCAATTGTTCATTATTTTATTACCCAATTGCACTGTTACAGCAAAAATGAGGGCTGGGGAGTGATATAGGCCTTTTCAAACCAAATGATTCCCATTATCTTACTTGTTTGGCTTCCCAAACTTTATTGAACCAATAATTTTAGATCCTTAAGAAAATTTCATTCGAAATGAAATGATTTATGAGAGATAGTATTGACAATCACACTGATTAAAAACAGATTAGAAATTTTAAGTTATTTTTATTAATGGCCAGACCAAGAATGGGCTTGTAACCTCTCCATTCTCAGGGGTCAGAGTTTTTGAAAGCAAAAATTACAGAGACAGTACTTTACACCAAAGTTAGATGAGGGTCAGAGAAACTATGAAATGTTCATTCCTGACAGAGCATAGTATTATTTAGATGCAATATGCCATTTTTAAATTTTTATTTTTTATATTAATTACAGTTTATTAACTTTGTATCCCAGCTGTAGCCCTCTCCCTCATTCCGTCCTAATCCCACCCTCCCTCCATCATCTCCTCCCTGCCCCTCTCTAAGTCCACTGATAGGGGAAGACCTCCTCCCCTTCCATCTGACCCTAGCTTATCAGGTCTCCTCAGGACTGTCTGCAATGTCCTCCTCTGTGGCCTACCAAGGCTGATCCTCCCTCAAGTGGGGGAGGTCAAAGAGCCAGCCACTGAGTTCATGTCAGAGACAGTCCCTCTTCTCCTTACTAGGGAACCCCCTTGAATACTGAGCTGCCATGGGCTGCATCTGAGCAGGGCTTCAGGCTATATCCAAACATGGTCCTTGGTTGAAGAATCAATCTCAGAAAAGACCCCTGTGCCCAGATATATTTGGTCCTGGGGGAGCTCCTATCCTCTCCAGGTCTTACTATCTCCCCCTTCTTTTAAGTGATTCCCTGGACTCTGCCCAAGATTTGGTTATGAGTCTCAGCATCTGCTTTGATACACTGGTAGGTAGAGTCTTTCAGAGGCCCTCTGTGGTAGGCTCCTGTCCTGTTTCTTGTTTGGAATATGCCATTTTTTACTCATATTTTCCTAGTTATTTTAGCTTTCTTTAATTATTTGTGTTAATATATCTGGACCGTGGTTGAGGCCATGAAAATCTCAAATGTGTTGCCCAGGGAGATGTGACTACCATGGGGAACAGTAATCACAAAATGGAGTCAGAACAGGACGGTCTTACCTTAGTCATTTCAGAAATAATGGTAGGATAAAATACTGTGTGCCTCTTTCAAGCTTGAACATCTATCAAGCATGGCCCCAATATGATTTCTATGTTTCTCATACTCCCTCTTATTAGGTTTTTTAAAATCTATTTTACATTTCTCCAATTATATTAACATTCTGCTCTTTGTGCCACACATTGAAGATATTTGGACCTTTTGAACATGTAAATTTCTCTTTTCTCATTTGTTTATTTTTATTTATTTTGTTGTTATAAATTAGAGTTTTGTTCACAGCCTTCCAATGTGTCATATAACACATTTCTCTGTTGTTTGTATCTTTGTAAAAAGTTTGGTTAACCAAATGAAGCCTCGTTATTTTGGTAAGCTTCTGTTTCTTAGAAACATAAATGTCTTTTCATGAATTTTCAGTTGTGTCTTTGTGTAGAATTCTTAATTTATTTTGGCAAAAATGTTATTTTAAATATATTTCTTTTAATTTTTAATATTTATTTATTTATTTATTTATTCACTTTACAGCCCTGTCATAGGCCCCTCCCTTCTTTCCTCCCAGTTCCACTATCCCTATCTCCCCTCCTCTACTCCACAGAGAAGAGGAGCACCCTACCTACCCACCCCACTTTCAGGACTGAGTGAATCCTCTTCCCCTGTGGCCTGTTGAGATAGCCAGAGGAAAGTGATCAAAAAGTAGGCAAGAGAATTCATGTCAGAGTTGGCCCCCACTTACCATTACTAAGGAACCCATATAAGGACTTTGCTGCCCATCAGCTACATCTGTGTAGGGGGCCTAGGTCCAGTCCATTCATGGTCCTTGGTTAATTCTTCAATTTTTACAGTGCTCCCTGGGCTCTGGTTAGTTGGCTCTATTTGTCTTCTTGTGGAGCTCCTGTTTCCTCAGAGTTCTTCTATCCTTTCTCCATTGCTGGTGGGAATAAAACCACTCTGGAGATCAATCTGGCTCTTCCTCAGAAAATTGGAAATAGCTCTTACCTCACGACCCAGTTATACCACTCCAAAAGATGCTCTGTCATACAACCAGGACATTTGCTCAACTATGTTCATAGCCACTTTATTTGTAATAGCCAGAAACTAGAAACAACCCATATGTATAAAGAAATTGTGGTACATTTACACAATGGAATACTACTCAGCTATGAAAAACAAGTAAATCATGAAATTTTCAGGCAAATGGTGGGAACTATAAAATAATGTTGAGCGAGTAACTCAGAAGCAGAAAGACACACATGGTATACACTCACTCATAAGTGGATATTAACCATATTGTACAGGATAACTATACCACAAATCACAGACCCAAAGAAGGTAAATAACAAGTAGGACCACAGGGAGGATGCCTAAATCTCACTCAGAAGAGGAAATAGAATAGACAGCAGAAGTGGTTGAAGAGAGGGAACGGGGTAAGAGAGGGAGCATGGAGAGCAATGAGGTGGAGATCAGACCTGGGGAGAGAGGGGATGGAGGACAGAGGGCTTGCAGAGAGAAGAAAAGCCTTGGTAGGGCACCTCTGTGACAAGCTGAAGACATACGACAGGGTAAGCTCCTGGGAGGATATGGGGTGACCACATGAGACTCTAGCGGGAGACACGGGGACTGAAGAGGCCACCCTCTAACTAAACATGGCACGCAGCTATTACAAAGACTTCGACCCAAAATTTACCCTGCCCACAAGATGGACAGGGACAAAACTAAAGGAGGGATCGAGGGAATGTCCAACCAATGCTGGCCCAATCTGAGACCCACCCCATGGGAGAGAGTCAACCCCTGACACTATTTACAGTACTCTGCCATGTTTGCATACGGGAGCCTAGCACAGCTGTCCTCAGAGTGGGGATGTGAGGTGAACATGAAGTATAGGTGTGCTCAGCAATGATTGGTTCTCCAGAGGTGGAGCAATACTTAGAAAAGTGGATAAGGCACACAATTAATTTTTTAAGTTAATGATCTATAATCATGACAGAAAGTCACTTGTAAAGTCAAGTATTCCAATAAAATCTGCACAGGTAATGTTATTTTATGTTTATTTTAAAAACTGGTACATGGCTGAAATATAAGTATAGAATTAATAGGTTTCTATTATTGTTGTTATTTTTTCATTCTGGGATTCAGTTAAAATCAGACCTCCTCCACCTGCCCCAGAACTATAACAGCTCTGTCTCTGATTTAAATGGTTTCACCATTGACTTTGTAGTGTGTCAGGATGGTGGGCCCTCTCCGTATGTCAGGTCTTCTTGGTTGTTATTTTCATTGTCACTTTGGATAGCCTTCCACTTGGATGAGTATAGGAGTCACAAGCAGCTTCCAAGTGTGGCTTGGTTTTCATCTCAGACCAAATAGTCAACTCTTTTCAGCATGAAGCTTGACCAAGGATAGGTGGAGACTCTAAGCTTCTCTGGTTCCTTATGTGGAGCCTGAACTGTAACATGTCTGCCCCTAAAACCTCCCTTTATCCCTTGGGTCTGGATGATCGTGGATCTTTTTCTTTGGTTCTTCATGAGTTTGTCTTTCATATAAATGCTGGTAATTTCCCTAAGAAGAATCCAGCACTTTGTGCCTGAATTGACAAGTACATGAGGCTATTGCTAAGAGTAGGTCAGGGCGAGAACAGCCTAAAGAAAGCTTCTGGGAGTAGGGAAGCATCCAGAAAGATTGAAGAAAAGCAGTTGTGAATAGGAGTCCTGAAGACAAACACCAAAACCTGCATCCAGGGCTTCCACCTGTGTACTCCCAAAGGCCAGACCCACTTGTATATAAATAGCAGGCGTTTTGCCACAGACTGTTAGTATCTGATTTAGTGTTTTCCTTCTCTTTCCTACAGTTTCATTTCTAGTAACTTCCCCATTTTAACTGTAATTTCCCCCCTTATCTCCTTATTATTTTTGTCTTACACATTTTCTGCCTTTCCTTCCCTCCTTCTGTTTTGTTGATTTATAGCTTAGAGATGAAACATTTTCTGTATGCTCTTATGTGGGCAAAGTGTTACTTCTGATGAACACTTGCATGGTCACACATTGACACACTAGAGAGCTGCGGTTTTTCTGCATGCAAGGGTTTTACATCAGGAATCACTTGTTGTAGCTAGTTTTTTTTTTTTTTATTGTGGCAGGAAATATAAGGTCCTGATCTAACATGAACAGCAGTCTTTTTGTACTTCAGACTAGTGCTCTTTTCCAAATTGCTATTTTTGTATTTTCCACGGCCCTACCCTCCCTTCTCCATTCCTTTCTTTTCACATTGTTTGGTTGCTGCTTTATAAGCCCACACTGGATCCCTTATACCACTGAGCTGATACAGATGAGTAGTCTTTTCTTTTCCATCCCACCTGTCAATAAGCCCTGTGCTATCCTCGCTGCTCGGCCTTCTACTCTTCTCAAGGAGCAAGTGGGGATTCTTGGTTTGTGGCAATCAAGACTCTAAATGGATGAAGCTGGCACTTACTTTACCTGTTACAGCTTTGGGCTATCCTAATCTGAGAAATAAAAAATTGAGTTTTAGTATCTACATCAAGTTCACAAGCTTTCTGGTCTCAGAACCAAAAAAGATAGAGGACCCTAAAGGACATTTGTTCATGTGTGTTATATCTAATCTATCACGTTTATAGCACCAGAGCTTAAAACGGAATACAACTTTAAACACAGAATCCTTGAGTACTCACTACACAAGTTATCAGTGCCTATGACAGTATATGCTCTACATTCATGAGAAAATCTATTATATTTCCCTGTTGTTTTGAAGATAAATTGAACCTTTCAAATCTCCAAAAGACCCACAATGGTCCCCAGAACATACTAAAAGAGACAATTATTAAAATAGTTGATGATACTTACTTGCTCTGTAAACTCCAGAAATGATGTGAAGGTAGAAATTTGGGAGAGTATTTTTGGCACCATAAATTTATACTACATGAGAGTCTCTACCTATCTACCAAACATTCCTGTATGACTGAGTATAGCTAATGAGAAATAACGTAGTATCTTTTCATAGCTATTAAAGCTTTAGACTATTGTCTCATGTTATAATATAGAAATGCAAGTTACTGGTGCAATCTTCTAAGTTCAGACAGGGATGTGATTACTGCTAAGAAAATACCAAAGGTTTCAGTTATGTTTCTTGTTGTGTGATTAACAAGGTAACACTAAAAGGAAATGTGTCAACCATTGTATTCTTTTTCTATTTACAAGTACTTAATGAAAAATATTTTTCTCTTACAAAAATGCAAAGTGAAGATACCATTTACTCTGGAGAAACAGCATTAGCTAATATTTCCAATCACTTTAAGTTAGCTTTCTCGGTAGCTTCCCTCTCTGTGAGTAAACATCTGACCACCTGCGTAAGCATCTGCTTCTTTTTTTTTCCAGATAGTTTTGGGATAGCAGCACCCCCAGATAGCTACCTGTCTTCAGAACCTGGACAAAATGTCACACTCAGTTGTCAGCTTCAAATGAACTGGCCAGTGCAACAAGTCATATGGGAAAGAGTCCAGCCCCATCAGGTAGACATCTTGGCTTCCTGTAAGCTATCTCAAGGGACAAGATACACATCAAAGTACCCAAGACAAACATGGAGCAACTGCAGCCAGGGGATCAGGCATAGTGTCCTCATCATCCGTGATGCCATAGCTGCTGACTCGGGACTTTACAGATGCCGCTCTGAGACCAGCATGGGAGAAAAGAAAACCTTTGTCCTAAGGCTGCTCATAACTGATGGTGAGTGACAAGAAACAGAAACACAAACAAATAATCAAGTAGACAAACAAACCTAACCACTGTGGATTGGTCTCCATTCTTTGTATTGGCAACACACAGCTCCGTTAATGGGATTCTGTTGGTATATCAATATTTTTAATGCTTATGTATGAAGTTTCTATTAATCCTTATATATGAAGTTTCCAGAATACTAGGTTTCTATATGCCTTTTAAAGAAAGATCTTTAGTATGATTTATTCTCGTCCATACTCCAAAAATGTTTTACCTAATAGTCATATATGCATATAGATTTTTATAAATATTTTTAGCTGAATTAATTATGTTGAACGTTACTAAATTTTAAGATTTGCTATTTCTGTATTTAGTTAACTTATCTATCATAGCTTTACCAATGAAAATATTTCATTTTTTATAGAAAGCGTGGAGTGTGTGTGTGTGTTCATGTACCTGTGTATACACATGCAGAGGTGAATAATTGAAGTCTGGAAACCTCCTCTATTGCTCTCTACCAGTTTTTGGAGACAGGGTCTCTCACTGAAAACAAAACTCACAGCTGTGACGAGACTGTGTGGGTGGTCTGCCCTGGGATTGTCTCTGCTTCACCCCATGCTGGGGAAACAGGCACACAATGGTATGCCAGGCATTTTGTGGTGATGGAGGTCCTCATGCTAGTGTGGCAAGCGCTTTATCCCCAAGGCCTTTTCTCAAGCTAAGCATTTTTCTATTTTGATTTTTTTTAGGTCATGCATGTATGATCTAAAATGCATATATGAGGGTACACATGTAGACATACGTGAACACATATGTGCATGTGTGTGCGTGTGCGCGCACACACACACATACGTTCACATAGAGTATATTACCAGCCTATATCTTCATTATCTAATTCCTCACTCCAAATTATCTACAGATTTGAGGTAGATACCCGGATATTGTATTCCTCGTGTATCTCCAGCAGTAACAGAATGCTGCAGAAAAGGTTTCTAAATCTTGAGAGGACAGGGCTTCCACAGATATTTGACCAGTCTGCCAGATGGGAGCCTCGTGTCCACCATAAACAGAAGCCAGCTAGCCTTGAGGTTTACAAAGCTGACCTTCATGGCCTGTGAGCAGTGCTCCTCTAGGAGGCTGCATTTACTGTGTTTATAATCTGTCTCCTTTGTCGTAATGAGGTTTTCATTGTATAACCACCAGGCTAACCAAACGCCGCGTCTTCTCTTGTGTGAGAGTAAAAGCTATTTCTCTGTTTATAACAGCAAAAACACAAAGGCCAATGCCAAGGTGTATCTAGAGGCCTGTGCCATCACTCAGCAATCCGATGCTTTCCTGCTCGTGCCTCTGGGCAACTTTCTCACTGCCCAGAAACAAAGCTTTATTTTTATGAGTAATAGAAACTCAATTTCAATTTATCGTCCATGTCTTCCTTGTAGTTCTTCACTTCCTCTGCTCCTCTCTCTTCTCTTCCTCTCTGCCTTTCTTTTCTTGCTCCCTTATTTCTTCTCATTCCTGCATCCCTCTTTTTCTACACTCCTCCTTCCCTTCCTCTTTCCATCCTTTCT
>CM053764.1:38223303-38270517 GCA_028658305.1 Pachyuromys duprasi
GAGGAAGGGGCCTACAATTGGAATACAAAGTGAATAAACTGTAAATAATAATAATGAAAATGCAAGAGTTACAGGATGATGTAACTTGTATCAAGGTAATCTTGGGAGTACAAGTAATGTGTAGTGAGTCACATTTCTGCAGAGAACTCTTGTGAAACACATGGGTGAAGCTGTGAATGTGAAGCCTAAGTTTCCAGGAAAGTGAGGCATTTGCTGATGAAAGCTATGGGTTCTCAGTAGAACTCCATGTCATGACACCATGTGCCCAGATGTCAGAGGAGGAGCTACAAGATCTGCTATTGAGCCTGCCTGGTTTCAGTCACGCTTTTCGGCTTCCTTTCCTCCCTTTAGAAGTGGCAATGTTTCCTCTATGCCACTGTACTGGAAGTGTGTAACTTTCCTCTTTATTCTGTAGGGGCTTATGGTTAGGTTTGTCTTGGATGTGAGAAAAGACTTTTAAACTTTGGACTTATGAACAATTTTTATAACTGTAAAGACTTACAAGGACTGTTAAAATCCAGCTAAAATTATATAGCATTAATAGATGACCCCAAACCTTTGTGGGTAGTGGAGATGGACAGTCTTATGTTCTAAGTAGAAACGTCACCCTCAGAGTCAGGTTTTAATTATTATCCCATGCTGGTGGCACCATTTTGAAGTTTGTAGAACCTTTGCCTGGTAAAACAAGTTCAGTAGGGCCAGATCTTTGGCATGTTTCTGCTTCCTTATCTATGGTGATGTTAATGTCCTCCATGGCATGCTCCTTCTTCTACCATGATAGCATGATGATAATCACCACTCCTTTCTTACTGCGAAGGACAAAAAATGTTTAAGCACAAATTAAAATAATCTCCTCCTCCCTTAAAGGGATCCTTCCAGATACTTTGGACCCAGCAATGTGAAAGTAAGCAATAAAGTTTGTTGCTGGCTTAGAATATAGTTGCTTTTGGTTTTGTGCTGAGGCAAGAACAACTTACAAACAATTTCTATAGGAGGAAATTTCTTCTCAAACTTAGATTTGATCTCAGCCCTACCTGCTTTGCAAACCTGAAACTTTGAACTCTCTAACATCACAAAGTGCTATAAGTACAGTCAGCCTCTGGACTGCTCCGCGCCATCTCTTTCCACACCGGCTTCTAGTTTGTAAGCACAGTTATAAAAGTCATCACATGTTCACAAGCCTCACTCGCTCCCTGACCTGGTGCAGACAATTCTGTCTGCTGAAACCTTGGAATTCTATGTTCATACTGATAATATCACGTGTGAACTTCTGAGGCACCGCCTCTGGACTCGAGGCTGTAGCTTTTCCCAGCCTTCCACCACAGCCTCTCTGTCAGAACTGAGCATACTCTATTGGTTCAGTGTGTGTTCAGAGGTCCAGAAAGGTAAGAGCTTCCTACCTGAAGAAGGGCACTGACTTTTCTGCACCTCCAGGCAATGTCATTATTAGGCCCACAATCACACACTCGAGAGAGGTGGGACAGACACCATGAGCCGAGTGCAAACTCAGAAGAAGGTCTTCTTTTGCTAAAACTGTCTTTTTTAATTTTCTCTAAAAATGAACTTAAATGAGTTGTCTCATTAGCCAAATGAAATAATTAGACATCAAATGACATCATTTGATAATTGATCATTCCAAACTACATTTGATAATTGACATAAATTACATCCATGATAATCTCTTTATTCCTATTTTTCTAAATACTTGTTGTCTTCTAAATTTTTGTTCTATTTTGGTTTGAGTTTGAGTTTTGTCCTTTTTCTAAGGATTTTTTTTTTCTTTTCAAGAATGTTCTGCTTAGCTATTTCTGGATAACCATACTTAAGGTTTATCCTCGCTCAATTATTATCCATCATTACCAGTTTCCTCACACACAGGCAATCCCTCATGATAAATGACCATCTATCAGTTACTAAATAGTGCACTAAGGTATCTATATTGGAACTGGAGGTACTGCAAATATATTGTAAGATTTATAATTTGCTCTAAATAAATGAATTTATTGTTTTTATATTTTAATACAGAGCTAGTATAGGAAATGAAAAGTAATTTAATCATTGAGAAGAAAGTCCTTGAGCATTTCCTGAATGTCTATAATGTTTAAAAGTCATCCATGGTCAATAGCATAATTAATATTAAAGAACTACAGAGACATGATTTAGAACTGCTGAATTTAGAAATCACCTCTTCACTAAATGAATAAAGTCAAGAAACCTAGATTCTGGGCACAGTTTAAGGACCCACAATAATGAGAATAAATGCCTGGGAGTAGGGTCCTTTACAGTCCTAATAGTTCCCCTCAAGAGAGCTTTGAAGTGGTGAGTTTCACACAGATTTATAAGAGCAGTTTTAAAGGAGACAGTGGTAGAAAAATAGCGAGTTTTGGGATAACATTGGAAAGAAAGGGTCACACTGCAGAAAGACAAGCCAAGGAGCTGGCGCAAGAAAGATGATGAGATTGAACACAGAAGGATGAAATGTGAACCAACTGGAACCCAGTACATTTCTTCAACACATGATTTTTTTTAATCTTTTGCTTCCAACAAAGTTTTTCTACTTTCCATGCATAGACCCAACCATTCTTGATTGTTAAAACCTTAGTGTTCCTTAATGGAGCTTTCAATCATTTTATATGAGAACTAATAGAAAAACGTAATTTACCAACACAATTATCCAAGTTTTAAAACACTGAAAGGATTTACAGAAAACTTTGAAACAAGGGACAGCTCCAAAAAAATTAACAAATCTGATTCAGAATGGGAAAAAAGATCATCTATAAAAATAAGACTATAAAAATAAGACAGAGTATCACCTACTGGGATATCTTAACTCAATTCTAAATAGTAATTGCTACAGAAGTCAGTATTTTGTATTGTAGAAACCAGCCCCCCATGTGATGCTATCAACCCAGCCCAAAGAACAGAATAAAGGAAAATACTATATAAAACCAGTCAGACAGAATTAAACATGGAGAGACTAGTGGATAGCTAAATTGTCCCAATCCTAAATCTCTTGAATCTCTTCTCTGAAAAATCTTAGTACACTCAAATTTCTTTTCTAGCTGGCTACTTAATACATAAGATTTTTTTTTAAGTATTGAATTTTTACACTGTGCTGAGAAAGGAAAAAGACACATAAGTGGTGTGCTTTGAAGCAATTGTCTATTCAGATGACTAAAACCCATTCTGAATAGAAAGTCAAAGTAAAAGATTGTTCACTGGAAATTTTGCATATTTAACAAATGAAAATCATAGTAAAATGCAAATATTCTGGTTATATATATATATACATGTTCTAGTTTAAAAGGCAAAAATACCAAAAGAAACCCCAAGAATATGGAAAAACATGTTTGAAAGTCTAAGGGAAATATATTCTAACAGATCTAAAAGGTCCTGTGCTTAAAATAAAGCCCCTTATGGCTAAAATGCAAAGTCAAAGTGTCATAGTCAAAGAAAGGTACAACATAAAGAAAAGAAAAAGACCATCCAAGTGGGAAGAGTTACAATGCCCAGAGGTACAAATAGTAACAAAGCCAAAAGAATGTTTGAAAACACCTGCCCAAAACTCTAAAATTAAATGCCCAATATATCAAAGAAGGAGAGTGAGTTAAAGGGTGACAGGGATGATAAATGTTTTCCCGTGGATAAAGAGAGAGTAAGTTTGCAGGGAAGCCCATAGAGAATCCAAATCTTCTGTTAGATACCACACTTTTTCCAAGAAATGATGAGCCTTTGATATCACTTACATACTAGGAAAAATTACCTCCCTCCACCCGCATTGAATTTTCTCCACAAACACAACCAGCTAAATTGTCTGACACAATCTCATCTGTCTTGGCAAACAACCTTCATGTTTCAGAACACTCACATATTTTCATTGGGTGCTAGTCTAATGGTAGACAGTTCATTAAATTAAAGCCTTTGAGGCTACCTCTTATGTTCAGAAAATTGGGGAAATTTTCTGATACTTAATATGTAACCAAATGCAAACTAGAATAAGAACTGCAGCACAGTCTTGTTAAGATGCAATTGTCTGCCTTGGGACTGGAGAGATGGCTTAGCAGCTAAACACACTCGCTCTTTCAGAGAGCAGAGAAGTAGTTACCAGTACCCACATGACAGCTGACAACCCTCTGTAATTCCAGGCAAAATAAATAAATATAAAAGAAATTAAAAAGACCATTTACTTCCCATCCTAGAACTTTCTTTGGGAGAAATGCCATATTGCAAAAATAATGAAACAACATAATACAGTGTACTTATAAATATGCAAAGCCATATTTTCCTTTCCAAACTGAGCCCTTGCTATTCTTCTATTTGGAATTGAATCTCATTCATAACTTGCTTATCCTTACGCCTTTAACTTAGTCAATAAGTGCTGTCATTAGATTTTCTCAATCGGGTACTTTATTCCAATTACCCCTGTTTTTTCTAAACTGTCAGTCTCTCAGACCTTTATTTCTAAAATTGACTCCTACCATCATCATTCACTGCAATGTTGTTCTCACTTGAATTTACTTTCCACAAGTGATCAATCAGATATTTCCCTTTTATACAATCCTCTTTACTAAGTGAGATATGACAAAATCCTCTGCCACCACCCTGGAAAATGTTTTTTTACTTCCTGAACAGAACTCATGAAAGATTGTTATGTTTCATTTAATAGTGTGTGAAATTAATGCTTTCTTATGTGCATCCCAGGGTTAGTGACTATGGATTTGTGTTGAGGTGTCATCTCCTTCTACTCTGTACTTCTATTTCTTTATTGAGCATGTCTTCTATATTTACAACATGTTCCCAGCAACAATGTACATAGAGGGAGTGAAGAAAATAATTGATAGCAGGCAAAAACATGGGCAGCTGACTTGTCACTGTTCTCATTGCTGTGACCAAAAAGAGGGTTATTTTGGCTCATGGCTTAAGATGCAGTGGATAATGGCAAAGTAGGTATAGTGACAAGAGAGTGAAGTGTGGGTACCAATACATACATGGCTATGAAACAGAGTGAAAAGCAACTAACATTCAGTGTGCTGTGTTATTCTGTCCAAGGCCCAGTCAGGGATGGGGGTGTTTCATCCTAAGTTAAACCTTTCTGGAGATGCTCTCACAGACACATGTGGATGTGTTTTCTAGGTGACTTCAAATCCAATCAAGCTGACAATAAAAATTAATTATCACAGACAAAGGATCTTCCTGAGGAGCTACCATAACAAAGTACTACAGAAAAAACTGGCTTAAACAACAGACGTTTCATTTTCAAAATTCTGAATGCTTAAACACCAAACTTAAGATGCCTGTCATGTTGGTTACTTTTGACGCCTCTCCTTTTGACATACAGAACACTGTCTTCTTGCCGTGTCTTCATATGTTTTTCCTCTCTCTACTCTAAAGGGCTGTTTACAAACGTATCAGCTATGATGAACTAAACCCACATTAATGATTCTGCTAACCACTCTAATCATAATCTAGAGAGTCTAGTGACAGCACAACAGAACATTTCTGCCTCCTCATGATTCACTTTGAACTAACTTGTACATGGAATCCATTAAGTGCACAGTTGTCTGAAAACAAAATTCACATTGATTGTGTCATAATGCTATGATTTTCATCTACCAGGAAACTATTTTGTAATAGTCTGATTTTTCTACAATTCCAGAAGTTCTAAACTTCCTTCTTCGGGAAAACTCAAGTGTCCTTTGATCACTGAAACTCCCTGAATACTCTGTTTCCCTGTCCCTTAATCCATCCTTCAAAAACACATGTATAATGCTACACTTCTTCTCTAAGAATCACTGTCTCCTGTTCAGTGCACCCACAATCAGATCTGGATGGATTGGATTGTAATCCAGATCTGAGGCTGAGATTAGAAACCCAAACAATTTTACTACAGCATATGTCCTGCCTAACATATCTCACAACACTTGAGAAATATTTATGAAGAGACAGCCAGAGAAAATACAGGTGTAAATGAGTGTAGAAAGGAGCTTTCTTACTTGTATGAAAAAAACTTCAAGTCTCTGAAGAAAGAAATTGAAGAAGATAGAAAGATCTCCTATGCTCATGGATTGGTAGGATCAACACAGTGAAAATGGCCATCTTTTCAAAAGCAACCTACATATTCAATGCAATTCCCATCAAAATACCAACATAATTCTTTACAGACCTTTAGAGAACAATTCTCAATTTCATATGAAAAAACAAAAAACCCAGAACAGCTAAAACAACCCTGTACAATAAAACAACTTTTGGAGGTATCTCCATCCCTGCTCTCAAGCTGTACTATAAGAACAAAAGTAATAAAAAACAGCATGGTACTGGCATAGAAACAGATTAGTGGATCAATGGAATTGAACCGAAGACCCAGAAATAAACTGACACCTACATACACCTGATTTTTGACAAAGAAGCCAAAACCATACAATGTAAAAAAGATAGCATCTTCAACAAATGGTGCTGGTCTAACTAGATGTTTGCATGCAGAAAAATGTGAATAGATCCATACTTATCACCCTGCACAAAACTAAAGTCCAAGTGCATCAAAGACCTCAACATAAAACAGGACACACTAAATCAGTTAGAAGAAAAAGTCACAAAGAGCCTTGACCTTATTGGCATAGGAGACAATTTCTTAAAGAGAACACTAAGAGCTAAGGTTCTAAGATCAACAATCAATAAATGGAACCTCATGAAACTTAAAAGCATCCGTAAAGCAAAGGACACTGTCAATAAACCAAAATAAAAGCCTACAGACTGGGAAAAGGTCTTCACCAACCCTACATCTGACAGAGTGCTAATATCCAGTATGTATAAAGAACTCAAGAAGTTAAACACCAACGAACCAAATAATCCAATTAAAAATAGGGTACAGACCTAACAGAGAATTCTCAACAGAGGATTATAGAGTGGCAGAGAAACACTTAAAGAAATACTCAACATCCTTAGTCATCAGGTAAATGCAATCAAAGCAACTCTGAGATTCCATCTTATACCCATCAGAATGGCTAAGATCTCAAGTGACAACACATACTAGAGAGCATTTGGAGAAAGGGGAACACTCCTATATTGCTGGTGGGAATGCAAACTTATACATCCATTTTGCAAATCAATCTGGTGCTTTCTCAGAAAATTAGGAATAATGCTACCTCAAGATCAAGCTATAACACTCCTGGGCATATATCCTAAAGATGCTCAACCATACAACAAGGTCATTTGGAGTGGAAATTTCTAGTTTACTTGAAGACTGAATTTTGTCATGTAATGTTTTGCCCAGGTTGGCTTGTAACAGAGCACATAATGTTTTGCTGTGACCCCTCACATGAGAGGCCCACATCTGTGGGTGGACTTTGAGGAGAGGACATATATAGAGGCCCAGGCAGAGTAATCCATCTCTATTTGGGATCAACATCACTGGCCTGATCTTCATGCTTTAACACTTGAATTCACAGAAAAAAAAAAAACATTCTAGAAAGCTTCTCCAGGCAATCCAACTGAGACTTGTGGCTTTCTCTGACTTTGTGCTGCTGTTCCATGTTGGTTTTTGGATGGAAACACTGGTATCTTGAAGACTGAGTCTGGTAATCCCCTAACAACAATCAACCTTAATTAGCAGGAAGTAGATAAAAGAGGACTATAGCCCTTTTCCCTACTGATCTTCTACTTTGGGTTGTGGAGGGTTGGAAGGGAGGTAAAGGTGCTTAAAAACCCTAGATAAAATAGGTTTGATGAAAAACATAAGCTTACAGACATTTGCTCAACTATGTTCATAGCAGCTTTATTCATAACAGCCAGAATCTGGAAACAACATAGATATCCCTCAACCAAAGAATGGATACAGAAAGTGAGGTACATTTACACAATGGAATACTTCTCAGCTATTAAAAACAAGGAAATCATGACATTTTCAGGCAACTGGATGGAACTAGAAAAGATCATCTTGAGTGAGGTAACCCAAAGCAGAAAGACACACATGGTATACACTTACCCATAAGAAGTGGTTATTAGATATATAAGATAAATGTACTAACATCTATATTTCTAAAGAAGCTAAACAATAAAGAAGACCCTAGGGAAGATGCTCAATCCTTATTCAGAAGTGCAAATGTGATAGATTGGAAGCAGGAGAAGACAGGGAATGAGGCAGGAGCCTACCACAGATGGCTTCTGAAAGACTCTACTGATTGAGGTACTGAAGCAGGAGCTGAGACTCATAGCCAAACTTTGGACAGAGTGCATGACATTTTATGAAAGAAGGGTAAGATAGAAAGACCTGGAGGGGACAGTTGTTCCACGAGGAGACCAACAGAGTCCTAGGGGCCCTGCAGAGACTGATACCCCAACCAAGGTCTATGTATGGAATGGACTTAAAACCCTGGCTCAGATGTAGCCCATAGACTCAGTCTCCAAGTGGGTTCCTTAGTAAGTGGAGCAGGGACTGTCTCTAGCATAAATGTAGGGGCTGGCTCTCTGATCACCTCCCCTTAGGGAGGCAGCCTTGCCAGGCCACAAAGGAAGACAGTGCAGCCAGTCCTGATGAGACCTGATAGGCTAAGGTCAAACAGAAGAGGAGGAAGGCCTCCCCTATCAATGGACTAGGGGAGAGGGATAGGGTAAGAAGAGGGAGAGAGGGTGGGATTGGAAGGAAGTGAGGGAGGGATCCACAGCTAGGGTACAAAGTGAATAAACTGTAATAATTAATTTTTAAAATTTTTAAATAAATAAATAATTTAGAAAATAAGAATTCAAATATTGAGTCAGTTCAAGGAAATGCAGTACTAGTGGTTGGACATATTTCTATCGGATTAAATACTTATTTTATAGAAAAGTTCTAACATATAAGAGAAATAGCTCTATTTATAAATATGATTTATTTTACTACCTACAATTATGTATTTAAAAAGCTAGTATACTGCAGAGGGGTAGAGAGCTTGCCTAGCATGCCTGAGACATGAAGTTTGATCCCCAGCACCACGCACATAATGAACAGATAATGAACGGTTTCACTGAGAAATCTGATTTCATGAGCTAATTGAACAAACAGTCTCATGGTAAATATGCTAACATTTCCAAGCCCTATGTCAGAAATAGTAATGGAATTCCTTAGATGTTTCTCATGTGAAAATGGAGCATGTTCAATTAAAGCATGCAGTTTTTAAGGAAAAAAAATTTACTCTATCTATGGAATTAGTTGGAAATATGATTTAAAATTTCCTATAGTCTGGGGTTTTGAGGCAGTGTGGAAACACAGTGCAGTAGCACCTTCCTGGAACCTATGGGGATAGTCCAGTGAAGACGCCTAGTAATGGAGAATACAGACTCTGAATTGGCCATCTTCTGTGACCAGGCCAGGCTCCCAGTGGTGGGACTGCACTCAATTGAGTGGCTGGTGGAGAGGGTTCGGTGGAGATCTCCGAACAACTCAGGCTGATGCTAGGACAGAGAGTCACCCTCTGAAAACTGACAGTGGGGACCTATTGCTAAGAACAACACCCACATAGAGAGGTCAAGCTGGTGACTACTGCCTGGAGCCTTCACCTCTGTGTTCTAGTCTCCTTGGCACAAGAGGGTACTGTGCAGGCTACAAAAGAAGAAGGAGGAGGAGGAGAAGAAACCTGGACACCATCCCAGTCAAATCACTTTTGACCTATAATCTGTCTAGTATGCAAAATGTGCTGGGGCAGTGGTGGTTCAGAACTCGTGGGAGTGGCCAGACAATCTGTTTTAACTTGAGGTCCATACCATGAGAGACAGCACATGTCCTAGACTGTCTGGATGGCCACGAAATGTAGACTGGAAGGTCCAGAGACCTAGGTAGAACGAACTACGACTGTTCCCATCCCCCGCAAAAAAAAAATCAATGAAATGATCCCTAATGATATTCTGCCGTACTCATAGATCAGTACCTTGTCTTGTCATCATCAGATGCTTCCTCCTTGAGCAGATGGGAATACAGTGGGTACAGAGACCCACAGCCAGACATTCTGTTCAGAGTCTAAATAGGAGGTCTTCATCGGGTCCCTCTCCTCGGAGTTTGGGGAACCCCACGAAAGAAGGTAAGGAAAGGTTGTAAGAGTCAGAGGGCATGGAGCACACCTGGCCCACGGAATCAACTTGGCAGAGCTCATGTGGGCTCATAGAGACTGAAGCAGGAAGCAGCAGGCTTGCATAGGTCTGCACCAGGTCCTCTGTGTATATGCTATGGTTGTAAACTTGGTGGTTTGTGGGACTCTTAACAATGGAAACAGGAACACGTTTTCATGCTCTTGGGTTCTTTTCCTCCTGTTGGGTTGCCTTGTCTGGCCTCAATTTGCGGGCAGCTGTCTTGTTTTATTATCTTTGGTTGTTGTCTCTTGGAGTCCTGCTCCTTTCTTGTGGGAGATGGGGGAAGAATGGATCTGAGCGAGAGGGCATGTGGGGAGAAACTGGGAGAAATGGAGAAAGGGAAAATTGTGGTTGCATTATAGTGTATGAGAGAAGAATCTATTTTCAACTAAAAAAAAAATTACACTATGTTCATAGACCATACACATACACACACACACACACACACACACACACCTTCACTAACACATTCTGAGATGTTAATTTTGGTAGCAGAATAAATTTCATTCTGCACCCAAGAAATAGCACAAGTTTGTGCTGGGAAGCAGTCAGCGAAATGAGTTGAACTTCTGTAAGCAATCTGATGATTGAGTTGAACATTTAAACACAGAGCTCATGCCCATATTTATTCTTATTGACCACCATCTTCAGCCCTGCTGCGTTCCACAGGTATGTCACCCATGTCTATCAAGTGTTAGTATATAGAAATGGCATGTTATCTCTATTTCCTTGCATACCTTCTTATATCCCTCTTCTAGAGGACACTGGTCTTTCCCTTGACACCGTCCTATGGGACATCATCTTTTCTATACCTACATCCTACAGATGGTGGGCCTTTCTTTAGACACTGTCCTGTGCCCTCATCCTTTGGATCATGAGCAGATATGAGCAAGACTGTGACTTTAAAGATGTAAGTTGGCTAAGTAGCTGAAATCAGGAGAAATTTTCTCACATTCGGATTTATTGGATTGTGAATAATCTTTCTAGGCAACTGACAGCAGCCCCATCAGCCAAGTCATTTATTTAAACTATTCTAAAGTAAGCATATGAGATGTTGCTACAGGGAGTCACATTGCATTGATCCCAGAAGAATTCACTTGATGATCTTAAAATTGTTAGCAGCTTCAAAACCTTTGTTGTCTTCAGAAATAGTTTCCTGCCATTTTCACCACTTCCTGTAAAGCCATATAAAAACAAAGACCAGTTGCATTCTGAGACTGACACTACAACCAAGGACCATAATGGAGATAACCTAGAACCACTGCACTGATGTAGTCCATGACAGTTCAGTGTCCAGTTCAGTCACTGTCTCTGACATGAACTGATTGGCCTGCTCTTTGATCACCTTCCCCTGAGGAGAAAGCAGCATTACCAGGCCACAGAAGAAGGCAATGCAGCCAGTCCTGATAAGACCTGATAGACTAGGATCAGAAGGAAGTAGAGTAAGACCTCCCCTATCAGTGTACTTGGGGAGGGGCATGCCTGGGGAAGGGGTAGGGAGGGTGGGACTAGAAGGGGGGGCGGGAGGAGTTTACTGGGGGAGGATACAAAGTGAAAAAAGTATAATTAATAAAAATTAAAAAAAACAAAGGCCAACACCAAAAGTACTTTACAAATCAAGTTGTTTCTTAACAGTTCTAAATCATATCCCCCATAGGTAACATTAGCTCAGAGAAAGTTCACAGAACATTCTCTCAAGCTAGCCCTGCTTCCTTCAGTTACTTATTTTCTTGTTTGTACATTAAAAAAAATTCAGAGGGAGAGAGGATGGGAACTGGGGAAGTTGAGGGAGAAGGCTTCACTTGGGATATATAATGAATAAATTGTGAAGAAAAAATTAATATGAAAAAGGACATTTTTTTAAAAAATTCAGCATTTTTATTTTATAAAATGAAAACTACATTTTTTTTCTTTCAGCAATGAATCATAAGACCACCAACTCCACATAAAAAAAGGAACTATTAGTCATTGGTCACTATTATCTATCAACATCAATGGACTCAACTCTCTAATAAAAAGACACAGAATAACAGAATGAATGCAGAAACAAGATCCAACATTCTGCTGCATCCAAGAAACACACCTATGCAACAAAGATAAACACTACCTCAGAGTAAAGGGCTGGAAAAATGTGTTTCAAGCAAATGGACCCAGAAAACAAGCTGGGGTAGTGATCCAAATATCTAATAATATAGACTTACAACCAAAAGTAATCAAAAAAGATGAGGAGGGACACTTCCTTCTCATCAAAAGAATGATGTCCTTCCAACAGAAGGACATCACAATGTTGAAGATCTATGCCCCGAAAATAGGACCACCTACATTTGTAAATGAAATATTATTAAAGGTGAAGTCACACATGGATCCCAACACCGTAATAGTGGGAGACTTCAACACTCCACTTTCACCAAAGGACAGATCATCCGGTCAGAAGCAAAACAGGGAAAAAAGGGCACCTACAAAGGCTCTAAATCAAATGGACCTAATAGATGGCTACAGAACTTTTCACCCTAGATCAAAAGAGTATATCTTCTTTTCAGCACCTCATGGAACCTTCACCAAAATAGACCATATAGTTGGTCACAAAGCAAGCCTCAGCAGATACAAGAAGATTGAAATAATGCCTTGTGTCCTATCTGACCATCATGGTCTAAAGCTGGACCATAACAACAACAGAAACAGCAAAAAGCCTGCACATACATGGAAACTGAAAAACTCGCTACTCAAGGACAGCTTGGTTAGGGAAGAAATAAAGAAAGAAATTAAAGACTTCCTAGAATTCAATGAAGATAAAGGCACAACATACCACAACTTATGGTACATAATGAAGGCAGTGCTAAGAGGAAAGCTCATAGCACTAAGTGCCTTCAAGAAGAAATTTGAAACATCTCATACAAGCAACTTAATGGCCCAACTGATAGCCCTAAAAAAAGAAAAAAAAAAAAAAAGAAGCAGATACACCCAAGAGGAGAAGTTGGCTGGAAATATTCAAACTCAGGGCTGAAATCAATCAATTAGAAACAAATAAAACTATTCAAAGAATCAATGAAACCAAGAGCTGGTTCTTTGAGAAAATCAACAAGATAGACAAGCCCTTAGCAAAACTAATTAAAAGGCAGAGAGACACTATCCAAATCAGCAAAATCAGAAATGAAAAGGGGGACATACCTACAGACACTGAACAAATACAAACAATCATTATGTCTTACTACAAAAGCCTATATGGCACAAAATTTGAAAATCTAAAAGAAATGGATAATTTTCTTGATAGATTCCATCTACCTAAATTTAATCAAGATCAGGGAGAAAGATTGAATAGTCCCATATTCCCCAAGGAAATAGAAGCAGTCATCAAAGGTCTCCCTTCTAAAAAAAGCCCAGAGCCAGATGGTTTCAGTGCAGAATTCTACCATACATTCAGAGAAGAGCTAACTCCAATTCTCTTCAAACTGGTCCACAAAATTGAAACAGAAGGAAAATTACCAAACTCATTCTATGAAGCCACAGTCACCTTGATACCTAAATCACACAAAGACCCAACAAAAAAGAGAACTTTAGACCTATCTCTCTTATGAACTTATGAACATTGATGCAAAAATACTCAATAAAATACTTGCAAACAGAATCCAAGAACACATCAAAGATGTCATCCACCATGACCAAGTAGGCTTTGCCCAGGCTGGCAAGGGTGGTTCAATATATGGAAATCCATCAATGTAATCCACCATAGAAACAAACTGAAGGAGAAAAACCACATGATCATCTCCTTAGATGCTGAAAAACATTTGACAAAATCCAACACCCATTCAAGTTCAAAGTCTTGGAGAGATCAGGGATACAAGGCACATATATAAATATAGTAAAAGCAATATGCCGCAAGCCTATAGCCAACATCAAACTCAATGGAGAGAAACTTAAATCAATCCCACTGAAATCAGGGACAAGGCAAGGCTGCCCATTGTCTCCATATCTCTTCAACATAGGACTTGAAGTCCTAGCTAGAGCAATAAGACAACTAAAGGTGATCAAGGGGATACAAATCAGAAAGGAAGAGGTTAAAGTATCACTATTTGCAGATGATATAATAATACACATGAGCAACCCCAAAAAATCATGCAAAAAACTCCATCAGCTGATAAACACCTTCAGCAAAGTGGCTGGATACAAAATCAACTCAAAAAAATCAGAAGCCCTCCTATATACCAAAGACAAAATGGCTGAGAAAGAAATTAGGGAAACAACCTCCTTCACAATATCCACTAATAACATAAAGTACCTTGGTGTGACTCTAACCAAGCAAGTGAAAGCCTTATTTGAGGAAAACTTCAAGTCTCTGAAGAAAGAAATTGAGGAAGATATCAGAGGATAGAAAATCTCCCATGCTCATAGATTGGTAGGAATAAGATAATGAAAATGGCCATTCTCCTAAAAGCAATCTACAGATTCAATGCAATTCCCATCAAAATAACAACACAATACTTTACAGACCTTGAGAGAGAAATTCTCAACTTCATATGGAGAAACAAACAAACAAACAAAAAAACCAGAATCTCCAAAACGATCCTGTACGACAACAGGATCTCCATCCCTGATCTCAAGCTGTACTACAGAGCAATAGTAATAAAAACTGCATGGTATTGGCATAGAAACAAAAGAGTGGATCAATGGACCGAATAGAAGACCCAGAAATGAACCCACACACCTATGGAAACTTGATTTTTGACAAAGAAGCCAAAACCATTCAATGGAAAAGAGACAGCATCTTCAACAAATGGTGCTGGTCCAACTGGATGTCTGTATGCAGAAAATGCACAAAACTAAAGTCCAAGTGGATCAAAGACCTCAACATAAAACCAGACACACTAAACCTATTAGAAGAAAAAGTGCAGAAGACCCTAGAACTCATCGGCACAGGAGACTACTTCCTGAACAGAACACCAAAAACACAGGCTCTAAGATCAACAATAAATAAATGGGACCTCATGAAACTGAAAAGCTTCTGTAAAGCAAAAGACACTGTTGTCAGAACAAAATGACAGCCTAAAGACTGGGAAAGGATCTTCACCAACCCTACATCTGACAGAGAGCTAATATCCAGTACATATAAAGAACTCAAGGAGTCAAAAAGCAACAAATCAGGTAATCCAATTAAAAATGGGGTACAGGGCTAAGCAGAGAATTCTCAATAGAGTGACAGAGAAACACTTAAAGAAATGCTCAACATCCTTAGTCATCAGGGAAATGCAAATCAAAACAACCATGAGATTTCACCTTATATCCATCAGAATGGCTAAGATCAAAAACTCAAGCGACAACACATGCTGGAGAGGATGTGGAGAAAGAGGAACCCTCCTCCATTGCTGGTGGGAATGTAAACTTGTACAACCACTTTGGAAATCAATCTGGCACTATCTCAGACAATTAGGAATAGTGCTTCCTCAAGATCCAGCTACACCATTCCTAGGCATATATCCAAAAGATGCTCAAGTACACAACAAGGACATTTGTTCAACCATGTTTGTAGCAGCTTTATTTGTAGTAGCCAGAACCTGGAAACAACCCAGATGTCCTTCAACTGAGGAGTGGATATGGAAATTGTGGTACATTTACACAATGGAATACTACTCAACAATTAAAAACAAGGAAATCATGAAATTTGCAGGCAAATGGTGGGACCTAGAAAAGATCATCCTGAGTGAAATATCACAGAAACAGAAAGACACACATGGTATATACTCACTTATAAGTAGATAATAGACCTCTAAAATAAGATAGCATAAAATACTAAAATCTGTACACCTGAAGAAGCTAAACAAGAAGGAGGACCCAGGATGAGAAGATCAATCCATACGTAGAAAGACAAATAGGATGGACATTGGAAGTAGAAGAAAACAAGAAGCATGATAGGAGCCTACTATAGAGGGCTCTGAAAGACCCTATATAGCAATGTATCAAAGAAGATGCTGAGACCCATAACCAAACTTTGGGCAGAGTGCAGGGAATCATATGAAAGAAGAGAGAGTTAGTAAGACCTGGAGAGAACAGGATCTCCACAAGGACCAAATATATCTGGGCACAGGAGCTTGTGTGAGATTGATTCTCCAACCAGGTAGTTGGTTATAACCTAGAACCCCTGCTTGGATGTAGTCCATGCAGCTCAGTATCCAAGTGGGTACCCTAGTAAGGGGAACAGGGACTGCCTCTGGCATGAACTCTATGGCTAGCTTCTTGACCTCCCCAGCACCCCATGGGAGCAGCAGCCTAGGTAGGCCACAGAGGAGGACATTGCAGCCAGTCCTCCTGAGACCTGATAAACCAGGATCAGATGGAAGGGGAGGAGTACCTCCCCTATAAGTCGACTTAGAGGGGGGCAAGAAGGAGATGAGGGAGAGAGGGTGGGATTAGGAGTGAATGAGAGAGGGGGCTACAGCTGGGATACAAAGTAAATAAACTGTAATTAATATAAAAAATAATAAATATATCAACTCCCAATTTATATCATAAGTATGATAATTTATTATACTTATTAGGATTTCTACATTTTAAGTTTGATTTTTGTATTAAATAGATCAACTCCATTTTTATATTACATAGAATACAGATAGTACTTATAGACCTTGTTAAGTTGTGAGTAAAGCATAAAACGAGATTTTTAGATACATTTTAAGGTAAATTTTTACATATAACAAACATTCAAAGATTTTGAGATTTGGAAGGCTAGATTTGTTTAAGGATAGTGGTGAAATTAAACATATTTGTTATAGTTTAAATTTTACCTTATAGACCAAATGCCATAGCCTATTATACCAATATATTATTCAAAAATAAAAATCATTAGTTTTTAAGTCAACAGAACATGCTTCAGGATTTCATCCTGAGAGACACATGAATCAATGAAGAAACAGTAGTCCTTCCTCTAGAAATAATAGAATCTCTTCCCATTCAGTTTTCAAAGCCCCCAAAGGTTTTCCTTTACTGGCTTAGAAAAGTAAAGGGGGGCAGCAAATCTGAGCAAGATTATATATATATTTGACAATTTAGTTTCATGTTAAACATTCAAAGATGTCTTCTCTGAATATAACATAAATCTTCTCTTCTATGACACACATGAAAATACCTAGTTTGTGAGAGAAACTGAAAACTCTGACACCACAGGCCAAGAAGGGGGACCCTTTCTTTTCAGCTGTGAAGGCTTGGGCTACATGTAAAATGCATTGTCCTATTTCAAAGCCCATATCACTTTTATCCTTTGCTGGAAATATGGGTCAAAGTAGGCTTTATACTTAAAACTATCAGAGAGTTGGGTTTCTTATGTCTGTGCATGATGTAAAGCCAATTCCTTAGTGAAGTTACTAGTGAAGAATCCTTTAACTAATAAGTGTTCATAGTTTGCTAATTGACACCTCACAACAAAATTAATCAGGTTTAGCTATACCCAAGAGAAAGGAAACGAACATGTCCAAAGTTTTATTTCTCCATAATTAACGTGTATTTATCTTGCCCCATGATCATTGTCCTTTCAGAATATGCATCCCTTTAAAGGAAAGCATCAGACAGCACAGAATACTCTTCACTGTGTGTCCATGGGACATGACTTGAGGGCCAAAGGACAAGAAACTACAGTTTCAAACACTTTCCTTTTTACTGACATCTGAAAATTCAATGTTGATAGTAATGATTCCCTGTTCTCCAAAGATCATTGCACAAATTCATTATATGTATTATCCCTAAACCATTCAACTAGGAAATTGTTATTATTAATAACTTAATGTGTTGTTCCATTACTTCAGTGAGATGGAGTGAGCCACTAACACAGGTTTTAAAGAAAAGAATGGCTGTAAACCCAGACTTTCTTTGAGAATCATGCCCAGTCCACGTGCCCATATGAGAAGAATCAAAGCACAGTCGCTGGTGTACTTAAGAGAGATCATTATTCTCTTCCTGACAAAATGTTTGACAGTTTCTAAAGGAAGGATATGGGCTGAAGATGAACTTTGTCTTAAATTTTTCTTATAATCTGCTAATAAACTCAGGTTACATTATGCAGGAAAGATTATAGAAATTCAAGTGCTGAGACAACCAGGGACAACTGTTTAGCAAAAGGACACTGCACCCGCATTGCCAACATGAGCTCTGAGAAAAGGCACTGGCTCTGAAACCACATATTGACAAAATTATTTGGATATGGTCTTATGTTGTCCTAAAGACTATTTAAGTCTTTGCTTCCTCCCACATCACTGAAACCTGTGGGACGCTTCCACTCAGAATGAGAGCAATTAAGAAAAATAAGATTGGTTTATAATGTTACTCTCTGAGGAAAAATAACATCAAAGAATCTATAAATGAAACTGGAAAAAGAACAGAATAGTGTTTTAAGCTTTGGTTGGGTTTCTTATGACCAAAAATTGTAGGTAGACAAAAGAAAAATAAAGGTTTTCCTTACCTGACTGGACCACCTTTATCTTCTTTTCCCAAGGTCCACTTGGGAAAGAATGAAACAAGCAGGAGTAGGTGCCAACGTCTGCTTCAGAGGCATTGTAAAAGGAAAGGCTCATATTGTGGAAGCCCACCGTTGAGTTTGGAAAGTACACTCTACCGAGGTAGTTATGCGTTATAAACAGACTATGGTTAGGGTTGTAAACAGCTATGGTCACAGTTTCTGTGCCACTGATCTTGGTCCACTCCACCTGGGTTAAGTTTTCCGTCAATGGAAATACACATTCCAGAGTCATAGTCTCAGAAAGCAGAACAGTTGTATCCCAAAATGCCTCTTCACACAGCGCTAAAATATACATCACATAAATTGAGTTAGATCCAATAATGACAAAACCAAACAGATAAATTTCCTAAGACAACAAATAGTACGACAAGTTCATGGTGAAGACTGACAATTTCAACTACAAAATTGGCTTTTGTAATTTTTAGTGTTTCTGAACAAGTGAGAAAATATCTAAGAGACCCTGCACATCACATTCAAACACCAAAAATGAAGCAAACTTTAACTGAAGTTATAGGACTGTCTTTACCTTTGTGCACGTGAAGAATAGCCAAAAGCAAAGTAAGATAAGCCATCTCTGGAAACAGTTCAGGAGGGCAGCCTGCATGAAAAAAAAGAAAGAAAGAAAAACAGAGTGTATAGTGTTATATTCACAACTCAGCATGAAACAGTTTCCTTCCTCTCAGATGTTATCAGCTGCATCTTTTTCTCTGAAGTATGAGTGCAGGATAGAAGATTTAGCTTCAAAGGCAGCTTTGCTCTCATATAGGAATGGATAAACTGCAGTTATTTCTCTGTTGAACAATCAGTTTGCTTTCAGAATTAATTTTCAAGAAAGATTCTTTCATTTGACAAATGTTTGCTGAATGTGTCTTCTGTGCCAGACAGCTCTGTGCATTAGGAAGATATGAAAATGCATCTTAAAAGTAAAATGCTGTGTCATTATATCGGGAAGAGACTGACACAGCTCTAAAGGTGTCCCAGATGCAGTGAGTTGAAGGTGGCAAATACCTGAGGAGAAATGAAGCAAAGCAGGAGGGTCAACCCCTTTTGATATAGGCAGGTCTAGGAACTCCTCGCTAAGAAAGTGAAATGGGGATAAAAGCTAGAGTTGATGGGAGGAGCCTGGATAGCAGACAGCCACAACAGGTGTGGCCTTCCTGTTGCACCTCCTGGTTAGACTTGAGTATAGACATAAAGAAGAATGGATCTCCAGCTACAAAAGGATTGCCGTCCAAGACACATACAAATATACCAGTATATCTGATGACTTTTCCACTTTTTAATTTTAAAGCTAAGTATGAAGTACTGAGAAATTACATATCCCACCCAAACCTCCTCAGAGGCTACACCTCATATAACTGTGATGCACTATCAGAATGGAATTCATTTCCAAGACTCATCATTTTTCTCTTTCTTCCATAAAAACAAATCAGAGCTGTGGCAAGATGGGCCAGCCAGGAAAGTGCTTGTTACACAGGCCAGATGACCTGAGTTAGATATCCTAGAACACATACAAAGGTAGGAGAGTAGAAATAACTCCACAAGGTTATACTTGGACCAGCACAGGTGTGCCACACACATTTTACACACACACATACACACACATACACAATTATAATATGAATAACTAATACAATTAAAATAAAAATAGCAATTCTAATTTTAAAAACTGTGTGAGGAGCATTTCAACATGACAACATCAAAGTTATACCTTTATAAAAAGAAGAATTGTGTTGCAATTGACCCCATTTGCAGAGCCAGGATACAATGTGAACATTATAAATAAGGTCAGTTCCCACTTTTAATGTGAACTTCATGTTCTCTGAAAACATCCCCCAACACATGCTCATGTTGAGTGTTTGATACACACTGATATTTTATATTGAATCACACACAAAGTTCAAAAGGCAATATTGCTTTTTACCTTTATTTCAACCATGTGAATTATTTTTGAGTTTATGATCATAAAAAGCAGGAACAGTTCATTCTAATAGATTTGAGGATGTTTCATATAAAGTGGGAGGAAAAAAGGTTTATCCACATGGGAACGTGTTCAGGAAATGAAATAAGTACAGAGTATGGATGGGGTGATCATGTGACCAGGAAGTGTATGTGACTATAATAGAGAGGTATTTTACAGTATAAGGAATCCCTGATCCACGCAGAAAAACATTGAACAAACAAACAAATACTTATTTGCAAAATGCCTTAAGTGTTATGAAGAAAGAAGTTCATGAGGGTGTTCAGAAGACCAAATATCCAGGACGGCAGCCCACCAGAAGCCGCCTGTAAGGAGGATGACTGAAAAGATCTGCCCACCTGTGTGATGAATCTTGGCATTGGCCAGGTGAGCACTGAGGTCAAGGGCAGGAAAAAGCAACTCAGGCAGACAGGAGGCCAGGTACACCAAGCCAGCAGCTGACAATTTTCAGTGTTGTTATAGCTATGGATACTAGAGGGGAAATAGACAGGAAATGATGGGAGGTGGCCTTTCCTACTGGGGTAAGGTTATGTTTGCTCTTATAAACGTTGGATAGTAGCTCTCAGTTAATAGAAGGGGAATTGTCACCCACTTCCCTTTTCATGATTCTTTGGAAATTTGGCTTTCTTTGAGTGTCTACTCCTCTCTCTAAACCAAAACATGATGAATCTAAGTTATTCTACTTAGTTGATCTGAGTGTTTGGTAAAGACAGCCAGAGTCTGAGATGACCCAATCAGAGTGCAGGAGATTATTTACATTCTACACTAGAATAAAGGCTTTTACTTTCCTCCCCTCCCTCACTTACTGTGAAAAAAAAATGTTGCATGGTTACTACACTTTCCTAGATAATGATGTTGAAGGTCAGTCTGAGGACAATTGTCAGAATATAGGAACAAACTTGCATCCATAATCATTGAACCACTGAATCCACCAACTTTGTCATCAGAGCATTCAGTGAGATATGTCACATATTATCAGAAGTCCCTGTTACTTCTGTCCACATATATCTGAAGTGGTGCATTTGTTTCTGGCTGTGCTATAGAGATAAGATTGTGAATAAACAAACACTGACATCTAACTTTTAGAACATCTTTTCCATCATCTAAACAAGATAAAATGATGACCTGGATTCAGATTACTTCCATGCAAATGAGATGAATTAGCTGGTTGCCAAGACATGACCTATTATGTCAGACACACAGCAGTAATAGCATCCTTAACTCCATGTGCTATAGGTTGCATCAAGTCAGGAAAATATACCTAAAGGTTCAGTAGAAGCTACTTTCACAGAACTAAACATCTGTAGAGGTTTATAGATAATACAAATATAATAAAAAGATGAGGAAGGGGCATAGGAGAAGAAGAGGGAAGGTGGGGATGAGAGAGGATGGGGAAGGGGCTACAGCTGGGATACAAAGTGAATAAATGGTAATTAATAAAAATAAAATAAAAAATTTTAAAGATGCAGTGAAAAAAATAATTAAAAGAGAAGCTTCTAAGTCCATTCCTGTGATAAGCATTAAAGGGTCCAGGAGGAGGGCTGCCCACTGTGGAGGTTTCTCAATAAAGCTGGATCCTTGAAAGAGCTGAAGCTTATCTAGAGACATCAGGAAAGGTCAAATGAATCAATCAGGAAGGACAAATAAGGAAATTTATGATCTGAGAATTTAAACTGCCACTAGTGAAAATGCTTAGGAAACACCCACAGCTAACATGGGGGAAGTCCCTCTAAGATTAGGAGTAAGACAAAGATGTTGGCTTTAAGTACTGCTGTTCATATTGCTCTCCAGACTTTACCCAGAGCAAAAGCAAAATGAAATAAAAAATACCTACACAGCCAAGAAAGAAGTAGTCCTGTCCTCTGCACACTGATGACACTGTTTTTTTATGTCAGCAGGTAAAACATCTACCCAATACTATTCAGATAACAAAGAAAAATGCATACTAGAAAATTAACATATGAAAATCTAACATATAACATATAAACATTTAAATCACATAAATCTAACAATAAATCACATAAAATGAAATTTTAGAAAACAATTCTATTTATAATTCACACCTGTTAAATTTAACCAAGTAGATGAAGCACTACTTTATATTGAAAATAAAAGATATTGCTAGCTTTTAAAAGAACACCTAAAAATGAAAAGGCACATTTAAGAAATATATCTAGAATGTATCTGTGTTCATAGAATAGGAATTTTAAAATGTTACAAAAAGAGTATTTCTCAGTTAAATCCCTAGCCTAAGCAGTCCTTAGTAAACTGGCCTTTTATTTTAAAATGAAAAATCTGATTCTGAAATACATACAGCAATGTGAGGGACCTTGAATACCTAACATTTACCTGGGGGGGGAAGGTTTAGAGTCCTACATCCCACTTAAAAACTTAGTACAAAACTAATGATCAAAACCTTGATAATGGAATAAGGATATTATGATAATATACAAACAGATGGTATAAATTTGATTATCAAAAACTGGGCATGTGAGAGGTGCAATGGAAATCTAGCACAGTGGAAACTTCATAAAATACATGTAGGCAATCCTAATGAATTCTGAAATAATGAAGGACATGGAGTCCCAAATTGCCATGTTTTGTCACCAAATGAAGCTTCCAGAACTGGGACTGGGTGATAGCCAATTGAGTTATTAGCCAAATGGTCTTATGGAGTTCCCCCAAACAACAGTCAGTTGCTAAGGTAATAGGCTTCTCTCTGTAACAGACAACAAGACTCCAGTTTTTGAAGATACCACCCTCATAGCCCACTGAACATGGAGCTGTTGAGCTAGTGCCTAAGAAGGACATTCATTCCCATTTTCCTAGTGTCTTTGGTATGTGAAGGTACTCTACAGACTAAGAAAAGAGAAACATAAACATTAAATCAGCCACAAAATCTTTGAACTACAATATTCCATGTCTGCAAAATATGCTAGAGCAATGATGGTACAAGACTTGGAGGAGTAACCAACCAATGTCTGATATGACTTAAGGCTCACTTCATGAGAGAGAACCAATACTCAGAACTTCTTGGATGCCCAAGAACCAGAGACCAGATAGCCCAGAAACCTATGGTAAACCAAATACCACCAGTTAAAAAAAAAGTGGCATCAACATAGTGAAAATGGTCGTCCCGCTAAAAGCAATCTACAGATTCAATGCAATTCCCATCAAAATAACAACACAATTCTTTACAGACTTCGAAAGAACAATTCTCAACTTCATATGGAAAAAATAACAAACCCAGAACTACCAAAATTATCCTGTACAACAACAGATCATCTGGAGGTATCTCCATCCCTAATATCAAGCTGTACTGCAGAGCAATAGTAATACAAACTGCATGGTACCGGCATAGAAACAGAATGGTGGATCAATGGAATCGAAAAGAAGACACAGATATAAACCCACACACCTACAAATACTTGATTTTTGAAAAAGAATCCAAAAACATACAATGGAAAAAAGAAACCACCTTCAACCAAATGATGCTGGTCTAACTGGATCTCTACATGTAGAAAAATGCAAATAGATCTATATTTATCACGCTGCACAAAACTAAAGTCCAAGTGGATCAAAGACTTCACATAAAACCAGACAAACTAAACCTACTAGAAGAAAAAGTTCAGAAGACCCTAGAACTCATTGGCACAGGAGACTACTTCCTGAACAGAACACCAACAGCACAGACCCTAAGAGCAACAATCAATAAATGGGACCTCATGAAACTGAAAAGCTTCTGTAAAGCAAAGGACACTGTCATCAGAACAAAATGACATCCTACAGACTGGAAAAGGATCTTCACCGAACCTATATCTGACAGAGGGCTAATATCTAGAATATTTATAGAACTCAAGAAGTTAAACACCAACAAATCAAATAATCCAATTTAAAAAAGGGGTACAGAGCTAAGCAGAGAATTCTCAATAAAGGACTATAGAGTGGCAGAGAAACACTTAAAGAAATGCTCAACATCCTTAGTCATCAGGGAAATGCAAATCAAAACAACCATGAGATTTCACCTTATATCCATCAGAATGGCTAAGATCAAAAACTCAAGCGACAACACATGCTGGAGAGGATGTGGAGAAAGAGGAACCCTCCTCCATTGCTGGTGGGAATGTAAACTTGTACAGCCACTTTGGAAATCAATCTGGCACTATCTCAGACAATTAGGAATAGTGCTTCCTCAAGATCCAGCTACACCACTCCGGGGCATATATCCAAAATATGTTCAAGTATAAAACAAGGATATTTGCTCAACCGTGTTCATAGCAGCTTAATTCATAATAGTGAGGATCTAGAAACAACCCAGATGTCCCTCAATTGAGGAATGAATACAGAAATTGTGGTACATTTACACAATGGAATACCACTTACTTAGCAATTAAAAACAGGGAAATCATGAAAATTGCAGGCAAATGATGGGAACTAGAAAAGGTCATCCTGAGTGAGGTAACCCAGGAACAGACACACATGGTATATACTCATTTATAAGCGGATATTAGACGTGTAATATAGGATAAACCAAGTAAAATCAGTACACCTAAAGAAACTAAGCAATAAGGAGGAATCAGGATAACATGATCAATCTTTACTTAGAAAGGCAAATGGGATAGACATTGGAAGAGGGAGTAAACAGGAAACAGGGCAGGAGCCTACCACAGAGGGCCTCTGAATGACTCAGTACAGCAGTGTATCAAAACAGATGCTGAGGCTCGCAGCCAAACTTTGGGCAGAGTGCAGGGAATCTTATGAAAGAAGGGGGCAAGGGGGCAGTAAGACCTGGACGGGACAGGAGCTCCACAAGGAGAGCAACAGAACCAAGTAATCTGGGCCCAGCAGTCTTTTCTGATACTGATACTCCAACCAAGGACCATGCATGCAGATAACCTAGAACACTTGGACAGATGTAGCCCATGGCAGCTCAGTGTCCAAGAGGGTTCCCTAGTAAGGGAAGCAGGGGCTGTCTCTGACATGAACTCAACGGCTGACTCTTTGATCACCTTCCCCTGAGAGGGGAGCAGCCTTACTAGGCCACAGAGGAAGACAATGCAGCCAGTCCTGATGAGACCTGATAGGCTAAGGTCAGTTGGAAGGGAAGGAGGACCTCCCCTATCAGTGGACTTGGAGAAGGGCATAGGAGAAGATGAGGGAGGGAGAATGGGATTGGGAGGGAATGAAGGAGTAGGATAAATCTGGGATATAAAGCAAATACATTGTAATAAATTTTAAAAAAGAAAATAAGAAATAATAGCTGAAAGGTTAAAAAAGACATCAGCATAATTGTGTAGTTAATAATAAAATTATTAAAATTTTTAAAAATTGAGAACTTCAAAACAACTAAAATAATACATCTATTGTCAACTGATGTCAACAATGAATCAAGACAATACAATGTTCAAAGGACGGTGATGAAATAACTTGATGGCCACACGAAATTAAATTTGTACTTCTCACCAGACGAAAGATCTATATCAAATGAATTGACCTAAATATAGGAGATAAATGACCTTGAAATTGACTATGGATTATTAGATATGATACCAAAAGGACAAGCTACAAAAGCAAAAGCAAATTCGGACTCATTAAAATTAACAATTTTGTGTATCAAAATAAAAGTCAAGAAGATTAAAAAGCCAGCCAAAATAATGGAAGAAAACACTTGTGAATTAAATATCTGTCTGGCAAGTTACAAAATATGTAACAGCTTAAAAACAGGCAAAGTACTTCAAGAGACATTTCTTCAAAGACGATGCATAAATGGGCAACAAACACATTAAGAGGTGTTCAGCATCATTATTATGAGGTAAATGCAGATAAAAAAACATTGAAAAATCACTTTTTAGTCTGTTAAGTGGTTATTATAAAAAAGAGAAAAAGGACACATGCTGTGCATAAATTGAAATTTGAAGATTACTAACAGGGATATAAAGGTTGAAACTTCTGTGGAAAATAGTTTTCAAGTCCTCATATAGGATCACAGGATGTAATAATGTCACTGCTAGAAGTGTACCCCATGGCATTAAACCATATGGTAAATACTCAGTCACACATCATTCATAGCAGTGTTCACAAGAACTAGAAGGTGAAAACACGTCAATATCCAGTACATGCATGGGGTAAACTAATTAATTATAACCACAGCAGGAGATATGATTCTGCCACAGCGAGATATAAGCATCGATCCACGCCATGATATGAACGACTATAGAAACTAAATAAAACAGTATAGGTGCAAATGGCCCACAGAACGGGTAAGTCTGTAGACATACAGAGCACATTGGTGTTTGCAAAGGCTGGTAGAATAATAGAATGGGGAGCGCCTGTGAACTTATTAAGTTTCTTGAGGGATGATAAAAATGTTTTGGAGTGGATTAGAAGTGGCTATCAGGGCTAGAGAAATGGCTCAGTGACTAAGAGCAATGGTTGCTCTTCCAGAAGACCCAGATTCAATTCCCAGCACCAATGTGGAAGCCCACAACCATTTGTAACTCTAGTCCCAGGTGATCTCACACCATTTCCTGGCTTCTGTAGGCAGTGTACACATGTGGTGACAAACATAGATTTAAATACTCAGATTTATAAATGCAAATAACTAAAATCTCCAAAACCTGAAGTGGTCATTGTAGAGCCTTATGAATCTCTTAAAAAACAATGTGAGCAAACACTTAAAAATGATTAGCTAACATGAACTGATTGGCCTGCTCTTTGATCACCTGATTGGGGAGCAGGCTTCCTTACCAGGCCACAGAGGAAGACAATGCAACCACTCCTGATGAGAGCTGATAGACTAGGATCAGAAGGAAGGAAAGGAAGACCTCCCCTATCAGTGGACTTGAGGAAGCATGTGTGGAGAAGGGGGAGGGAAGGTGGGATTGGGAGGGAAGGAGGGAGAGGTTTATAGGGGATACAAAGTGAATAAAGTGAAATTAATGAAAACAAAAGATTGTACTGTACACAAAAGGAAAAAATGATTAGTTTTTTGTGATACAAATTTTACTACAATAAAAAAAAATACTGCTACTGCTAAAGATTGGCTGTACATTTGTACTTCCAAGTACAGAAGCAGAACAGTTTGCTGTTCATTGTTTATGATTACTTGGTTCCCTGACTACTTGTTTGATGACTACACTTTGAGCTTCTTAGAACATTGTAATTCGATATCACATGCTTGTGACAACAGTTAGAAATAAATAGTATAAAAGACACTCCAGGTTATCAATTAAATATTTCAGAGATTAAAATTTAAATGCTTCCTAAATTAATGTGTGAGTGCATGTGTGTGTGTGTTCAGGAAAAGATTCTGTAATGTGAAAGGATATGGAAAAAAAAAAAGATAGTGTAACAATGCATTCCTGCAAACCTAAATGAAGTTAGGTGTGATGTGATTTCCTCCACTTTCAGGGACTTACAGAATCGAAAGAAATTTCTTCTCTCTAGGAGTAAGAGACTAGGTTTGTGGGCGCAACAGTGGTATTAACTAATTGATAAGAATGTGTGGTTCTTTCCCAGGCCATCCAATGCCATTTCAGCGGAGATCAGAGCTCAGGAGTACTCACATTCAGAAATCTAAGGACCTAGAGGTCACACATACATTTAGAAAGGGGCCAATGGACTTGCAGTTAAAGATAAAAGTTTGGCTGTTTCCACTTTGCTGAGGACAAGCCCTATTTATCAACATCTAACCAAAGACAAATAGAGATTGCAACTGAGCTATTTGTGTGATGTTGGCAGTCATTTTTTTCTCGTGATTTATGGAGGGGTTTGGCTTGAGAGGCTTTTTTCTAATAGAGCTGTCTGTACAGAGGAGCTTTTTCCTCAAGAAAGCCATTAATCAATATATCCCTGGATTTGTCCACTATTTAAAACATCACAGCAATGCACAAGAGCAGGGATCTGTTTGCAGAGTTTTTTCCAATGGCTCCGGTGAGCATCTTCAGACACACTCTTTCTAGCCACACAGACAGGGCCCCCTCATTTCCTTGAGTTCACTGCATCTGCAATCTGTGACACATTCTGGTTCATAAGTGTTTCTACCACTTCTGAGAGTTGGGAGGATTTTCATCTCTCTTGATCACTCTAATGACACACCTTTTCCTCTCTGATTCAGTTTGGTATACTTGTAATAACTCTCTTCTCTCGCTCAAACCACAGACAAGCAGAGCATGGATGAGCAGAAAGCGTTGCTGCTCTGAAAATTCATGACCACTGTTGGGAAGAGCAGAGGCATGAGATCTTTGTTCCAGCTCTTGTTCTCAAATGCAGAGGCTGTCTCCGTGCTGGGACACCATAACTTAGCTTTTTAGTGGCTTGGAGCTCCAGGCAGATTCCATAGAAGCCACTAGTGAAGTACCTCTAGGGAATCCTTTTCAGTTGGGGAAGTTGTGGTCTCCTCTGCACCGCGGTTCCCTTAGAATCTCAACAACTTACATTCCATTAAAGTCTGGCTCCTTAGTTTGCATTCAGCAGTGGTATTGGGGGACAGTTATACACTGTGGGCCATGAGCTGAATCCAGCCCACTGTTTGATTTCTATAAACGTTAGCTGGGTCACAGTCCTTCTCATTTGTTTAATTGTCTGTGGACATTTTCTGTGCCATAGTCTTCCAAAGGAAGAATTTTACTCTATAAAAGTCTTTAGATAGCAGACATTTTTTACATTCATTTCACTCAACCTTCCTTAAGAAAAGGAAGACTAAGTGTGGTAGTTCAGGTACTTATAAAATCATGTCAATTTTCTTGTCTTAGAAAATATATTATGATGAAACAATGTTTCCATGAATAGACAGAGAAAAGCATTTAAATGGCACCATTTACCAAAACTATGACCACCACTGAAGTCACAGGCTTACATGACATTCAAAAATGACAGCAGTTTCCTGTAGCTCTAAGGCACTGCACGTAACCTACTAGTACCACAGGCTACTTGTGCAAAATGTAAGCTTGACCACACCCAATGTTTTATTGGCATACTTTAATTGTAGTACTGGGCTCACAGAATTTTTTTATACAAGCATATTTTGCATTTTCACCATGTTCCCTCACCTCCTTCCCTTCCAGCACTTGCTCGTACCTCCTCTTCCAGTAAGCACCTAGCTCCCTCGACACTGTTGGTTCTAACTGCATGTCACTTGCACAGATGTGCATTTATTGTTCTACATGAAATCTGCAGTCCAACCTTTCTTTCTAAGAGAACTACTTACCTTGATGTAAGCAATGCCCTTTGGCTGTAACCCTTGTAGAGGATGAGGTATTGTTAGGACATCTTAGCCACTGGCTTGTCTCTTTCCGGGACCCAACTCTTCTCAGAAGTTGAGCTTTTCTTTTCACCACAGCCTCTTCAGGCAGTCGCTGAGAGCAAGCACTGCTTCATGAAGCAGGGTCTCCTGAAGTCAAGGAGTCTTCTGCGTCAGGAAGTAACTTTGCTCTTTCATCTACTCATACTCTTTCCAAACTCAAAGAGTTCCGGCCTCTGTACGCTTTTTGTACTGCATTCTAACTCCATATTGAAACTAAATGCATTTTTTTAAAACTTGAAGTTCATCTCTTTCTTTTCGTTTCCCCATTTCTCCCTGCCAATCAGAGGAAGGTACCTTCAGTAGTATCTATAACTCAGGAAGCTTTATCATCTCAGACCTTATCTAAACATGTTTCTGGTACTAACAGTTTTTTTCTCTCTCTCATACACACACACAAATCTCTTTTTTGCCATCTAATCTTTGATACCTCTCCTCCCAGAACACAGAGGTCTGCAGACATGGCTCAGTTGATAAAGGGCTTACCCCACAGACATGAGGATCCAAGTTCTATCCCAAGCACCCAGGTAGAGGGCGAAAACACACCCCTCTAAGGGTAACACTGGGGAAGCAGAGGCAAAAGGATCCCGGGAGCTTTCTGGCCATTCAATATCTTATCTCTAAAAGTAAGGTAGAAGGTGGTTAAGAAAGACACCTTGAGTCAACTTTTAGTCTGTACACACCCTAACAGATACGCACACATAAAGGAGTAAAAATTGATGTTACCAAATATCAGTTCATGTTCATATGTATTAGGCATCACAAGTATTCTGATTCTAAGATCCATTCAGGCATAAGTAATGTTTTACATTTTAAAGACTATGATCTAGGAGAGTAGAGACTATGCAAACGAGGGTCGTTTTCCTTGGTTTCTTTTACTCTTTTTCCACCCACTGGGTCTCAGCTCAGACATCCTTAGTAAAATTCTCTCTTGATTGAAAGGGGTCGATGTATCCCTTCTGTGATCTTCCTGCAGCCCCAGGATGTATTTACTGAAGCATATATTATCTTCTTTTGTGATTGCTATTCTTTTTCTAGCCAAATAAAATCTTTCAAGGTGGCTGTGATGTTGCATGCCTATGAGCTCAGCGCTTGAGAACTGGAAGTAGGAAAATTGGATATTCAAAGTTATACTCAGCTACATAATGAGTTCAAGACCAGCCACAAAGCAATAAAATGAATGAATAAATGAATGAATGAGACACATTAAGTCTAGTCCATTCTTCTTTTTTCATCACCTGTCACACGGTTGGGTATAACCAAAACTTGTTGAATGAGGATGAAGAAACAACTTCTACTTGTTAGGTTTTATAACAAATGTTTCAGAAACCACTTATAATATGCATCTTATCTTGTTTCCAACATATAAATATTTTTCTCCCTCAACTCTCCATTTCCCCAGTGTTGGTATAGTGTTCTTGTGAAATGTATACAGTTTATCCTTGCTCATTCAAATGCTGATTTCTCTACCCCACTATCTGGTTTCAATCCAGACATTGTATTGTGATGCTTATTCTAAGCATCACCTGTCTCAAGTTTGTATAAACATGCCACCATTTGTTCTCTGTATTGTCAATAAAACAACCAGCCTGAGAGATAGCTCAGTAGTTAAGAGCACTGGCTGATATTTCAGAGGTCCTGAGTTCAATTCCCAGCACCCGCAGGGTGGCTCACAACTATCTATAATGAGATCTGGTGCCCTCTTCTGGTATATATGTAATAAAAATAAATCTTAAAAAACAAAACAACCAGCCAGTGCTGCCCAATGGAGAGAACAGGGTGGGACATCTTGGTCCAGAGGAAAGGAGAAGGCAGCAAATTGAGAGGAGTCAGAGAGCAGAGATCAGCAGGACAGGCCTTGGAACCATGAGGAGAGATGAACCGGACCTAAGATATGACTAAAAGCAAGAATAATGGGTAAAAACTGAATGGGAGGAAACTATACAGGCGTGTATGTTTAAGATGGAATAACTATTGCCCAGCATGTGCTCTAGGTTAATTAAATAAATTCTAGTCTCTGTGCGGTGATTTGGGTATATAGCTGGTTTAGGAATAACCACTGTTTAATTGATAGATAAATTAATATTAAATTTTAACTGTCAACAACACCAGTGACTAAAAAAACAACAACAGCAACAAGACTGTAACCTTAAGCACACCGATTTTACATAATAAACATTGTTATGTTAGGCCAGATAATCCTCAGTGGGCCCTAAAATCAATCTTAGATATTGATGAAGTAGTCATTTTCTACACACATAATTCAAAAATGCATTGAAAATCAGAGCCAACTAACTTATATTTATAGGGTGTATAATAGAAAGTTTGGTTTTTTTTCTACTTCCTACTTTATTCACTCTCAGACTTATAAAAGTAAATTTTAACAAAGTTCTGTATCGTTTGTATTCATTTCCTATCTCTGTTACGAAATGCAAATACGTGCATGTGCGCGCATGCACACACACACCACACACACACACTGCCATTATCATCATCTTTAGCTTCGTTATCACCCTCTTAAGAATCACCTTCTATAGAAACGTTATTGTTGTCTTTGCCATAGACAGAACGAGGACAGCTGCTTTTTCTTCATGGATCCACAGTGGTTTCAATGAGAAACGTCTAGAAAGATTCGTGCGTTTAGACACTTGGTCCCTTGTGGGTGGAGCTGTTTGTGGATGTTTTGGCACTTTTATGAGGTAAGCCTTGCTAGTGAAAACATATCACCAGGGAAAGGCTTTGACGGTCTACACCCTGTTCTCTCTCCTTCCTATTTGCACATAGAGATGTGATGAGTCAGCTTCCTGCTACTGCCTTTCCTGCCATTTTTGATTCTGTCCTTTCGAAACTGAAAGCTAAAATGAACCCCTTCTTCCTAAAGTTGCTGTTAGCTGTGTTTTTCATAGCCATAGAAACATACGTAATAAAGAATATAACCATCAATAACAGTTTTGCCAGCTGATCCTAAAAGAATTTAAATTTTTTTTTGTAATATAAATAGCCTAATAATTAGCTTTACATAGTTTCCAAAGGAATGCAAGGCACCCCCTGATGAGGGTCCTGTAAATGTAGAATTTTTCTCCCCAACATGAAGCTATATACTTTCAGTCAGCAAACAGGAGAAATATAAGGCTGTCACAAGTTCAGTAATTAGTCAGGAAGCAGACAACAGAGGGAGCCTAGGACAAATGAAGCTGCTCCATTCTCAAAGTTCTCCCCAGAAGAACAAACGAAGACAACAGGGCAGGAACATCAGTCAAACAGGATGCAGACTGGCCGCCACTCAGAGATAGACAGGCTCCTCCTCCCCGCATGGCTGTGCACCTTTACAGAAGGCGCTTCTATCATTTTAAAACAAAGTGATGTGCTTTGGTGTTACTATCTGCTGACAGAACCAAAAGGCAGTAAAAATCGCATCATGAGAGGGGCAACACATTAACTATTTTTTTTGCCTTTTTCCTCCAAGTTTCTAGAGCACCAACACATTGCTCTAACAAAGCCTAAGAGATGGGAAATTAAGAATTTATCTCATCTTTCACATAAAAACTGCACCTCAAAGTAATCTAAATTTATCCTTATAGAGAAATTGAACTACTATATAGAAAAACACGCATTGTAGATGTATGTTGTCTTTTCATAATGCGTGATGAAACAATCAACCAGGATAAGTATTAAGATTAATAGAAACTAGGTTGTTTCCAGATTCTGGCTATTACAAATAAAACTGCTATGAGCACGGTTGAACAAATGTCCTTGAATCATTGGAGCATCTTTTGGGTATATGCCCAGGAGTGGTATAGCTGGATCTTGAGGTAGTGCTACTCCCAATTTTCGGAGAAAGTACCAGATTGAATGGCAAACAGGACAGACACCAGAAGTGGTGAAGGAGAGGAAACAGGATGGCAGCCTACTGTAGAGAGTCCTCTGAAAGGAGTCACCCAATAGGGGATCAAAGCAGATACTGAGACTCAGGATCAAACTTTGGGCAGGGTTCAGGGAGTCTTATGGAGGAAGAGAAGGGTAGCAACAGAGCGACATGGAAGGGACAGAAGACCCACAAGGAGACTAACAAAGCTAAAAGATCTGAGCCCAGGGGGTCCTGCAGAGACTGATGCATCAACACAGGACCATGCATGGAGAAGACATAGACCTTCTGCTCAGATGTGGCAAATTGGCAGCTCTGTCGCCATGTGTATCTTTGAGTTAGGAGAGCAGGGACTGCCTCTATCATGAACTCAGTTGACTGCTCTTTGATCACTCACTTCTGGTGATGCAGCCTTGCCAGGCCATAGAGAAAGAGGATCCAGGCAGTCCTGATAAGACTTAACAAGCTAAGGGCAGATGGCATTAGTGGAGTACTCCCCCTTTCAGTGAACTAGTGAATTAGGATAGAGGGAAGAGGGAGGGAAGGTGAGACTGGAGGAGAGTTGAGGGAGGGGCTTCAATCAGGATATATAATAAATACATTGTATAGAAAAATGCAAATTTAAATTTTAAAAAATGAAAAAAAAAGGTCAAGCAGCTATTAGGGGCTTTCTAATATGGCTCAGGAGGAAGAAACTAGTACCATTCAGAACGTGATCTTTCCAGTGAGCCTTAGCTTGAGTTCAGCCAAGAATGAAGAACTAGCAAATACTGTAAACAGAAAACTAGCAAAGGAGAAAGCACTGGCCTGCGAAGAATAAACATCTACTCAGGAACAAATGGCCAACACTGCTCAACAGGGAAATACCACTGATCTAAACATTCCAAAGATCATTTGATGATTTTAGGATAAGTACCATTGGCTGATTAAAAAGTAGCTTTACCTGGCAAGAATACACAACAGTTTTTAAATCTCTGCTATAATAAAGAAAACTTATTATACAGCAAGGTGAACTTGATGCTGAAAAGAAAAATGACTTTCAGTTACATTCCAAAGTAGAGTAAGGATGGCCACAACCTCTGCCAATGTTTAACATATTCTGAAATTTTAACTTAATATAATGACAAATTTAAAGAAATTGAAACCACAAGTCTTAAAAAATATTCAAAATTTAGTATTTATACATATCATATTCAAAAGAACAACAAAATTTGAATAATATAAATGCATGTAAGCATGTGTTACAATATAGGAATGTTACTGAGGGCTTATTAAGAATTAAAGATATTTGTGAATTCTACCAAAGAAAAAATTTTAAATATTGATTTAGTAGAACCATTTGTGGATGAAGCTATTCCTTTGTTAAGGACACAATGTGGAAGTATATTAAAATTACACTGTAGTACTTACATTTTTGAGGTCAGATTGCATGTGTTAACTGCACTCTGGTTAGAGCAAAGGTCATGGGAGGTAATCAGCCAAGGGTACTTATCCTAAGCACTAGTGTGGTCACGTGATGGAGACGGTCTCAGTTAGCTAGAGCTCTGTTTAAATGAGGATATGAAGGCATGTGTGTAAAACGAAGAAAAGCAGAATGGCGTATGTCATACCACCACATGTTAAAGTGTGTTAGAAAGCTGCGATGACTGTTAAAGTCTTTCAGAATCAAAGTTCATTCTAGGCTTGAAGAACTGTAAGTTTTCAGTACATGATAGGAGTGACAGTGCAATTCAGTCGGGAGAAGAACTGGATTCTGACATAGTGTTCCAGAAGCCAGCTCCACTGTCATTCCGTGGGCAGCAAAACCTGAGAGCATCTGTCTCAGTTTGAATATTCCCTCTGCCAGATTACCTTACAGCCAGAAGCCAGCTCAACCTGACATCTTTATTTCACAGAACATGCATCAGACACACTTTTAGATTTGAAGCAAGAAAGAAATAGGGACACCAAAGGCCATTCTGACAGAGGGCTGGGGAGGCTGCAGCTCTGTATAGGCTTCAGGGCCTGCTCATTCTCTACACAGGGTTCATACCCACGCAGGTGCTGGCAGGCAGTGACAAGCAGCAGTGACTGCACTGGCGTGTGGGTGGGAGAGACTGCTATGAACAAATGTGTTCATATGACACAACGGAATGTTGTTGCAAGCTGAGTTTCATTGAACAAGGTTCTGCTGCCTCCATTGCCCATTTATTCTGGGATATATCCCACATCCTGTATGATTTCTTACCATTTGTGTGTGTGTGTGTGGCATATATGGGGTGCACATGAGCATGTGGATACACAATCACACACGTTTGCATGCCTATGGAGGCTTCTTTATTGGTACCTTTATTGGAAATTCTCCACCTTTTTTATTGAGATGGAATCTCCCCTGCACCCAGAGCTCTCCAATCTAGACTAGTTTAACTATCCAGCAAGCCCAGGGATTCCTATCCACTACCTTCTGTGTGCTGGCTTTGCAGGCAGCTCCCACACTTTCCTGGCTTCTATAAAGCATCCAGAAATATGAACAGCCCTCACACTTGCCAGTGTTTTATCTAGTGAGGCCTCTCCCAGATTGTTGTATGCCTCCTTTTAAAAATACTCTTTTTTTTGAAGTAGGACTTATAAAACCAATGTAAGTATTTTTAATGTGTCTAACCTCAGAGGTTTAGAAACAAGAATATAGTACTCTGGTGAAAGTCCCATTATAGTCAAGGTCATAAATGTATCTACTACCTCCAAGGATTTCCCATCTATACCTGAAAAATTATTAAATGCATTTAAATATTGGTGGCAAATTAAAAACCTTGTATACTGTCAAGAAATTTTAACATGTATTAAAGTACTGATAGTCATGAGCACTAGACTGCACAGATCTCCACACCACTCACATTATATGGTAAAGACAATCCTTTTGTCCAGATGACACACTACAGCCTTTTAATACATTGCTTCATTCTCAGATTAGATGGATTTACTTCTAAACATTGCAACTAACAACTCTGGCTAATAAACTCCAAATTAACTTAAAATTCATTCAGAATTAAAAGTGAGAAAACTGGTCTTTAAAAATGATGACTCTGTTTAAAACTTATGGATGATGATAGGTTTTGGTTTAAGACAGACTCTCTTTTCTCTCTCCTCCACATACATACATACGTACATAATACACACATACATACACACATATACATACACAAATATATACATACATATACATTCACACATAATACAATACATGCACATACATATATACATACGTGTATATATACATACATACAAACATACATGTGTGTGTCCGCACCCTTTTATTTTCAGACTGTAGCTTGCATCTTTTCTGAACCACTTTAAACATAAACCTCCAAAGCTCCCCAGTGTTAGGGGAAATGTAACAACTCCTTTTCCTACCTAATAATTTAGAACCCTGGCATATCAATTATACATCAAGAAAGTAAAAACACATGAGAATCTGGAGAGGGATAAGTACAAATTATGAGAGGGAAAAATAATATTTTTAACTGTATGTTACAAAAAAACACCCAAATATTCCCAATTAAAGCAGAACAAATAAGGATGTGAAGCTCTCAGCAGCTGTAAACAATAAAATTAAAACAATTATAAACCAGCTTTTGTTTTATTAGGCGTGTACACAGAGACACAAGAACAGTGATTATGGTCTCTACTGACACGAGCAAATGCAAACATTTGTGTAGGAGAGTCACCTGACAAACATCCTGAATTGTCTGTGTTTATAGAGAGAAACAGTCTTCATGAAAAAACAGACTTGTAACAGATACCCTCAGACCTAGCAAGGCCGCCTCAAAATATGTATCCTAAAATAGATAGACTTAGCAAAGTTAGCAAGGATATTTATCCAAATGTGTAAGTGTTTATTACAGGGGGCTCTGTTAATAAGAACTGGAAGTCGCTGTGTACCCATCAGTGGTCGGGCTGCATACATTGTGATGAATGTGTGCAGGAGACTGTTTTGTTCTTCAATGATGACACAAGTCTACGTTGAGACCTGTAAGACTTTGGCAAACGCTGAGTGAAGAGTTTTGTGAAGCTCATATAGTACCATGAGCAGGAGATAGACCGCCACAGAAAGTGGCTGAGAGCCCTTGCCCTTCCCCTCACCTGCCTTCCACACTGTCACGGGCCTAGGTCTCTGCATCCATGCTGCTCTGGCCACTGGGCTTCCCTTCCTCTTCTGCTTTTCTCCTTTGCTGTCTTGGCGGTCTTAAGGTTTCCAGGAAATGTATTATTGCAAGTACATTCAAGGCAATGCAGACCTTGGCAAATGCTGCGTTTTGGGGGGGATACTTTCCTGAGAAAGAAACAGGAAGCAACAGTCAGCTCAGCTGGACTGACAGGCAGGGGCTTTCTGATACTCGGTATCTCTTCCCCTCAGGGCCAGCCTCCTGACACCACTCTGCATTGCTCTGTGCTGTCACCGTTTGATAATGTTGAGCTCTCTATTGTGGTTACAAGCAAGAGAAATTCAATTGTCGTCCTAGGAGCAAGAGTATGTGCTGTGCAGTGACTTGGATTCAAACTTTCATTCCTGTGTAAGTAGCCATGGTCCTCCCAGTCTTCCATCCACTGAGAAGACCTAGATCCTTGCCCAGTTACGTGGTATTCTCTTCCAGGGAGACTAAAGTTTCCAGGAAGAGAGACCCTAGGTCTCATACTTTACATCAAGTACTTTCTACCCTTGATGGTAACCAATGAGGACTTTTTAACATTCCTAAATGCCACAAAAGGTATTTTGCATCCTATACTTTCAATACTAGTGTACGTAGGTTGTTGGAAAAAATCTTTGTTGCCTACAATGGCAAAGAATATGTACTTAAGATATGTCCTTCCTTCCTGCCTTCCTGCCTCCTGCCCCCAATTTCTTTCTTTCTATCTATCTTACCTTTCATTTTCAAAAATGTCTCTATTTGGATAATAAACTTTACAGTCACCAAAACACTGCCAAGAGGCCTTTAGAGCTGAGCCCAATACTCCAAGAAGCACATGATCTTGTACATATGAGGCCAGTTAGTAACTCTGGCTATAACAGTGACCAAGACAACTTGGAGACAGCCCATCTTTCTCCTTGTCAGCTCACATGGGAGGCTATGGTCCTCTACCCATCACGCAGTCAAGATGGGCCCTGGCTTCAGAGATAAAAATCTGCTACTACAGCCAGCTATAGAGGAAGTTGGGCCAAAGGGTCTCTTCTTGGTACTCAAGAACTCAGAGAAAAGGTGAGTTATGTGTCCCAAGGACATGGGATACCGGGAAGGGTAATAAAGTCAGATAAAACAAGCCATAAGCAGGAGCCTTTCAGAACACAAATCTATCCAATGACTATTGCCTCTTGGTGTGTGTGTGTGTGTGGTCTGTCTTTGGACCATAAATTTAAGGATGAACACTTCAAGTGTATGAAGCCTGCCTTCTCTCCGTCTGTATCAAGTACGGTCTATTGTCTAGCTTTTCTTGGACACATAGGCTCATAAGGACACAGTTTTCAGTTCATGATAGTCTCATGAAAACCTAGGTATTGGTCACCAAGTCTATACCCCAATGCCAGGAGCATCATCTAGCATCTTATTTATAAACAGTTGTTTCCTAACTATCATCTTAACTCTTATTTTGCAGATTTGTTCAAACAACAAATCAACAAAGGAGGCATCACATGCCTAGTGGGAGCTTTAAATACAAACATGAGCTCTGAGAAGAATCTAGGTTCATTACTTTCAGGACTCTCCATCCTAGAAGATAAGAGGCAATGGTGGCAAGTATGCCAGCATGCTTCCTACCAAGCAACACAACTCTCTCCTTCTGAATTCTTCCTTGCATTTCAGAAGCTGAAATCTTGGGAAATATGTGTCCTAGTATTCCTGGAAGCAAAATTTCAAGATAAATTCTTAGAACAAAAGGCATTTGCATGTGACCTGGAAGTCAGAATTAAGTTCAGTCATATATTAACATTGTATGATTTTAAATAGGAAATTGCACTGTTGCTATCTTTAGCTTTGCTGGGCAGGTTTGAGGGTTTTTCAGAGACAGCATTGAAGCAGCTTCCTTCCAAAACTTCCTGGAAATTCCTTGCACCTGTGTTGCTGGCAGATTGTGATGAACCAGCGGGTTCTTGGAGAGCCAGAACTTCTAATTATTGAATACTTGGCTGCAACCAGAACCCAGATGACTCTATCAAGGTGATCTCCTTAGGACTTCAGGCATGCAGCTCTCCATCCTCCATCTTCAATCTCTTCCTGCTTAAATGCACATATTTGTTTCCCTCTTTCTAATTGGCCTCTTTAATTCAGATCAAGTAATTTATGGGCATCGTATGCAGCAGAAATGTTCTGCCCAGTAAATGGGAAACAGGATCACTGTGGATGATGTCCTCACATTTTCTTCTTCACTCTTCTCTGGGACAGAGGCCATAATACTGGTACAGTACCCTTGGGAAACTGTTTCAAAACACAGCTTTGAAGTGCTGTGTCTGTGTGTCTTCTTCGCCAGAGAAGAAGTCTCGCACAGAAGACTCCTCCTGCTTCACTGACCAGAATCAGGACTCATCTACCGACCTAACTATTATGAAATCACAAAGTAGTCCCAAAGCTTAGTGCTCTGTGGAAAGTTCTCACAGTTTTGTGCATTAACTATGGGAAGTTCTACTGCTCCAATGTTTCATCTCAATTCACCTTATATGGTGGTTTGGGTGTTCTCCCTGTCTCCTCCTCTGTCTCTGTTTCCTCCCACCCCCTCTCTCACACACACACATTCGTCATCTCTCCACATCAAGAGATAATTTAGGTCTTCTTAGCCTCTTTATTTTTTCTCTACTTGCCACCATTTCAAGTTACCATAAATTTAGTGGTGTAAACTGAACCCCAGGAGTCCACAGAGCTGTTTCCTCCTTTAGGCTCAAGGAAAGGGCATATATTCTATGCTTTGCCAACTCCTACAGGCAGATACTTTCTGAACCCCTGGTTCTTTCCACGTCAGCAATATGGCATCTCCCCATTCATATCCCCTTGACTGTCACTGTCTCCCCACTTTTCAGGGTGCTTGTAATAATGTTGAACCCATTCACACAACCACAGATAACGTTCCCACCTCAAGGTCTTTGATCATTCTCTACTGAAAAGTTCCTTTCCTCAAAATTTATATTCACAGATTTCAGGTATTAAGATGTACAAATATCTGGAAAGGGGTGTCATTATTATGTCTTTGACATGAATAAAATACAAAATTAATTTCCTTCTTTTTTTGCAAAAACAAGGGTTTTAGCTTCTTCAAAGACTCCGTGCTTGGTACAGAGATGAGAATAATCCTGAAAGTTCACTGAGCACTGACCTCAGCTCTGTGGGCCAGTATCTGGGGGTTTCCAGAGAAGACAACTTGGAAGGAAAAGTCATAAAGCTGCTGATGAGAGAAGAAACATATACAAATAAATAGTAAGCCGTAATACATGTAACTAGTATGACTACTTCTCATTCAGATCCTCTTAGATGTATAATTTTATTTACTATTTTTACATTTACTTGTATGTTTGGGTGAGTGAGTGAAGGGGCACCTGTATGCCACAGTGGTGAGTATACGGTGTTCAACGTACAACTTGAATCTGTTCTCTGCATCCCCTACATGGACTTCTGGGCCTGAACTCATGTTGTCAAGCCTTGTGGCACGTGTCTTTGCCCACTGATCCAAGATATACTATTTTGTGATAATAGTGTTAAAGGACTTCTGAGTGTTTAATAGGTGGGATAGAAAGGTACCATAATAATATAAAACAATATGAAAACAAAAATCTATCTAGATTCTAACACAAGGTAAAATCCTCTACTCCCTATGCAGAAGGTGTTGAATTTTATACATTTGGCATACCAAGTCATTTTACCAAATTCACCGTTTACTTCAACTTGTGCTATTGCAAACACCATTTTCTTTTCCGACTTTAATTTATGTATATTTATTTCACTAGAGACCATTTAAATTCTTCCCACTTGTATTGTTTCTTTTCTTGATTGTGAATACCAGTATGCCCTTCTTTGTTTTAATTCCCTCCCAGAGGAATTCTACTACTTCAGTGCCCTCAACTAAAAGCAGAGATGTCCTCAAAGTTCAAAGCTGCATCTCAGGCATATTTCCCCTAGTAGTACAACTGTGTACTCAGACTGTTACATTACCAACGTTGACCAAGTATCAGACTTTTATAAAAACAGAGTAAATAACTTCTTATTCCTTCCTCCCAATAAAGACAAAACTTGAAATATTTACCATTAGTTCTAGAGCATGGAATGCCTCAGAGTTATATACTGATGTCCAGGACACACTGCATTCATGACAGCACCAAACACATTTTCCTCGTGCCAAGGCCCAACCTCAGTACCACCTTTCTGTTCTTCTTGTTAACATAGCATATTGTATCACCAAATACTGAAGAATGTCTACAAAAATACTTTTAAGATTGGCATCTTCCTTTCTGCTTCCACTGATGCCATCCTTGCTTCCAAAGCAGCTGCTGTGATTAAAGGTCACTGTGCATGGTTGTTGGGTCTCCATTCTCAGGATCATCAAAAGGTTTGCTAGTCCTCTCACCTGATTGGCTAGATGTAGACACTCCAGCTGGTGGTAAGTGGATCATTGTGATGTGCCCAACATTTCTCTCTTTTTATTATATTTGTTTATTTCTGAGTGAGTATGTATGCATGTACTGTGTACGTGTGTGCATGTGTACACTACTGTGTGTATGTGTTTGAGGGCACACTTGTAGTATGGCACCCATATGGAGGTCAGACAATAGCCAGCAGAGGTCTATCCTTCTAACCTGTGGTTCCTGAGATCAAACTCAGGTCATTAAATTTCTTGGCATGTGCCTTTTCCTGCTGAGCCATCTTAATGGCCCCCTAACACTTCTATTTCTTTACTATATCTTTGCTCATAATCCCTTCCCATTTTTTATTGAATAAGATTTTTTTCAAATCATGACCACAATTTTGTTTCCACCAATTCCTCCCAGATGCACCCTACCTCCCCTTCCTCTCTTTCTTTATAGAACAAATAACCCAGAATTTAAAAAAGAAAAGAAAGAAGGAGCAAGAGAGACAGGAAGGAAAAAAGAAAGAAAGGAAGGAAACAAGGAAGAGAAAGAAGAAAGAAAGGCACAAACACACATAAAACTCATAAAAATACAAAACTATAAACCATAATACACAATCAAAACACCAGTAAGACTATCAGTCTCTGCAGACCCCCTTAGACCCAGGGTTTTTTTAGCTCTGTTGGTCTCCTTGTAGTGCTCCTGTCCATTCCAGGTCTTTCTAGCTCTGTCCTCTTCCATAAGGTTTCCTGCACTCTGCCCAAAGTATGGCTAAAAGTCTCAATATCTCCTTCAATACCCTGGTGAGTAGAGTCTTCAGAGGCCCACTGTGGAAGGCTCCTGTACTGTTCTCTGTCTTCTCCTACTTCCAATGTCTATCCTGTTTGCCCTTCTCAGTGAGGTTTCAGCCTCTTCCCAAGGGTATTCCTTGTTGTTTCGCTTCTTTAGGACTTATAGATTTTGTATGTTTATCCTATAGTATATGGCTAATATTGCTTATAAGTAAGTATATACCATATGATATATTTATTCACCAGATTATGAATAAATCTGTTATGAATATAGTTGAACAAATGTCCTTGTTGTATGGTTTAGCATCTTTCAGATATATGTTAAGGAGTGGTATAGCTGAATCCCTAGTCCCTTACTCTGTGCCTGTCCTCCATGGATATACTGACTGTAGCACAGCCACTGAAGGTTTAAAAGCTAACATCCACATACAAGAGAAAACATATATTTGTTTTGGGTTATCTCCATCAGGATAATTTTTTTTCTGGCTCCAACTTGTAAAATTTATAATTTTATTTTGTAGTATATAATATTACATTGTGTAAATACATCATGTTTTCACTATCTACTCATTTATTGATAGACATCTAGGCTGTTTAAAATTCCTGGTTCTTGTGAGTAAAGCAGCAGTAAATAAGTAGATGAACAAGTATCTCTGTAGTAGGATATAGAGTCCTTTGGGTAAGTGCTCAGGAGTGGTATAGCTGTATCATGATGTAGAGCTCTTTCCAGCTTCCTTCAGAAATGCCATGCTGATTTCAATAAAGGCTACACAAGTTTGCACACCCACCAGCAATGAATAAGTATTCTCCTGGGGGCTGGAGAGATGGCTCAGAGGTTAAGAGCACTGCTTGTTCTTCCTAAAGGTCCTGAGTTCAATTCCCAGTAACCACATGGTGGCTCATAACCATCTATAATGAGATCTGGTGCTCTCTTCCGGTGTGCAGGCAGAATATTGTATACATAATAAATAAATCGTTTTTTTAAAAAGTATTCTCCTTTCCCCATATCCTAATCAGCATGAGCTGATAATTGTTTTATTGGTCTTAGCCATTCTGACTAGTGTAAGATGAAATCTCAAAGTAGTTTGGATTTGCATTTCCTTGATTACTAAGGAACCTTATGGTTTCTCAGCCATTTGTGTTTCATGTCTTGAGAATCCTCTATTTAGATCTGTACCCAACTTTTTAATAGTGAGAAGGGCTGTGGGAAAAAGCTAAAGGGATCCTTCCCACAGTAAGAGGTAAGGTCTGCAAGGATTTGGAGGATGATGGGATGTGGGTTTTCTGCACGTAGGTTGCAACAGAACAAAAAAGTATATCAGGAGAGACAGAGATGGGAAGGTTAGGAAAGACCTGGCTTTGTATCGAGAGTTGGAGTTTCTAATAAATGGAGTTGAGGTAAAAGGAGCAGTATTTGCAAAAGGTTGCAACAAGGTTAAGCATGAGAATGGAGAGTTCATTATGAAGAACAGGAAGGATAATATGAACCACCCACCTGAGCCTCCAGTGTTACCACTGGGGTCTCAAGTAGAAAATGTTACCAGGTCTTAGCAGCTGACACAAAGGAATAAGAATGGGATAAAAAGGAGGCCTGAGAGTGTCCACAGGAAGGAGCAAAACTAGGTCTGCACCAAGGTTCAGCGGAGTCCCAGGCAAACCATTTAATCATGTGTTAAATCTTAGAAGGATATTACAAGAAAGTATTATTTCAGGCAACTTACTTAATGCGCTCTCCTGACATCTACTTAGCCAAGTCAGGACTCAATTCCAGAGTCCGCAATTTTAATTTTAATGTCCACCCTCCACCCAGACAGTGTAGGCCAATGTGGCTGTGTGGCTCTTTGCCCCACTCAATAGAAATATAGGCATTGCAGCAGTCAGGAAACTTCCTGAATTTTGTTGGTAGACAACCCAGGTGGCTGTTCCTTTCTTCTATAGTACTCCCCAGATCAACAATGTAAATTGAGAAAATAAATTCTTTCCTATGGTAACATTCCCTTTGGGGTGTCCTCCTGTTTCAAAGACATTCACACCCAAATGAACACAACCAAAATGTGGGGAACCTAAGTCTATTTTGTTAACTCTATCGTCTCAGTGTCCTAGTATGGCATTGTCACCATTTGGGCCAAGCTGAGCAAATAGTTTGTGGAATGTTTGGTTTATTTATTACATCTGCAAGTGAATTTAAAAGCATCTCAACTACAAAAAAGAGAAGGAAATAACACAACTTTAATGGTCCTTTGGTGCTGCCCCAGGGGCTCTGCCAGATGGCTCCTGCCAAGAGCTGGGGGAGAGATTCAGTCACCTTTTCAGCAAGACCAGAAAGATATTAACATGGGCCCAGGAGACTTGCAATCACTTTGCTTCTTGCTCTCACCTGCCTAAAACTGAGTCTGATGCAGATGTATAGAAAATAGTGTGGACATTACTAAGCCTTGCAGTGCCCTCCACAACTTTTTGGGAAAGCAGAATTGTTCAAACTCCTTCCATAAAATTAGGTGATACCTGGCTAGAAAAAGAGAAAGAAAATGCCATATAAACTTGCAACACATGAAGGTTGACTTTTGCATCTTCTTACCACAGGCTTCTCATTCAACTTTGGCTTGGTCCAGTCTCATCCTACAAACACATGATATGTTTACAAAGCTGCACATGTTGCATGCTAAATATTAGGGTTTTTTTTTCTATCTAAGTGTAAGAAGCACAAAGTTTAATAATGTGGCCATATTTTACTCCTTGGAGCATTGAGAAACACAGTTCAGGGTTTATATTCTCTCTCTCTCTTCCCTGGCCCCATGTGTGTATATTATATAATTCAGAAAGTTTAAAGTTTTGCATTTCAAGAAGGGTATTAACAATTTTTAATCCATTTGCATATCAGTAAAATAATATGAAGCCATGGTTTATAACATAAAATATTAATTTATACATTAAGTGAAAAGATGAGTAAGACATCCACTGAATGGGATCACTGAATGATAGGACATCAATTATTTTTATCCACAATGAGCATATTTTATTGAATAAAATATTTTATTTTTAAAGAATATGGGGCTGGAGAGATGGCTCAGTAGTTAAGAGTACTTGTGTTCTTGTAGACAACCCAAGTTCAGATCCCCGTTGGGTGGCTCATTGCCACAGTAACACCAGATCAGGGATTCCAACATCCTCCTCCGGACCCCAAGGGAACCTGCACTCACAGACACATACCTATGCACAGACACAGAAGACACACATATACACATAAAAATAATAACACATTTAAAAATGAATATGCCATTTGTCCTAGAGGCATTGCCACTAGAGTTACTTAAAAACAAACAAAAACAAAACAGCAAAAAATGATAGCCTATGTTAGTCTCACACTCACTATGTAGTCAGAGATTACCTTATACTTCTGATTCCACTGCCTCTTCTCTCTAACTGTAGGATTACAGTCGTGCAGCATCATGCATGGTTTATGAAATGTTGGTGATCCAATCCAGAACTTTATGAATGATAGGCAAGAGATCTACTAAATGAGCCCCAGTGCTGTCCTCAAGGGTTACTAAGTAGTTAAAATAAATAACACCATGAGATAGGTGTACTGTACTGGTACAATATAGGCAGTCCTTTATTTATGAATTTCTGATCGCTTAAAATTATGTAAACAGACACAATTTTGCAAGAGCATAAGAGATTTTAAATAAGAAAAGTAAATAGTTATTTAATAGGTGACATAGTCAAAACTTGAATAATCTACCTGAGAAGCACCCACAATGAAAATGGAAACTGTGTATTAAATGATGACTGAAGAAGCTCATGTGCAGGAGAGTCAGAAGGCTGCATGTGGGCTTGATTTTTTAGAAAGATATGTCATTGGAGTCGGCTTCAGAAAAAAAGTGTATGCAATTCAAAGACATTCATTTGATTCCATGTAATGCAGAGAGAGCACAGCACTTTGGGTTTGTGTCTAGTGTGTGTCATTCACCATTCTTTGGTTTGTCCACAATGGGTCTTTATGAACAGACATTAGAAAGAACTGCCTATATCTAGGAATCTGACCCAACAAGTGCTCTAGGAATATTCTCCCTCTAAACAAAGGTCATAACCAGTTT
>CM053764.1:38271017-38333122 GCA_028658305.1 Pachyuromys duprasi
AAAGTGCCAGATTGACTTCCAGAGTGGTTGTACAAGTTTACATTTCCACCAGCAGTGGAGGATGGTTCCCCTTTCTCCACAACCCAGCATGTGTTGTCATTTGAGTTTTTTATCTTAGCCATTCTGATGGGTGAGATGAAATCTCAGGATCATTTTGATTTGCATTTCATTTCCCTGATGGCTAATGACATTGAGCATTTCTTTAAGTGTTTCTCTGCCATTCGATATCTCTCTATAGAGAGTTCTCTGTTTAGCTCTGTTCCCCATTTTTTAATTGGATTACTTGATTTGTTACTTTTCAACTTCTGTAGTTCTTTATATATACTGGATTTTAACCTCTGTCAGATATAGAGTCAGTGAATCCCAATGTGTAGGCTGTCATTTTGTTTTGATGACAGTGTCTTTTGCTTTACAGAAGCTTTTCAGTTTCATGAGGTCCCATTTATTTATTGTTGCTCTTAGAGTCTGTGCTGTTGGTGTTCTGTTCAGGAAGTTGTCTCCTGTACCAAAGAGTTCAAGGCTCTTCCCCACTTTTTTTTCTAATCGATTTAATGTGTCTGATTTTATGTTGCGGTCTTTGATCCACTTGTACTTTAGTTGTGCGCAGGGTGATAAGTATGGATCTGTTTGCTTTTTTCTACATGTAAACATCCAGTTAGACCAGCACCATTTGTTGAAGATGCTATCTTTTTTCCATTGTATGGTTTTGGCATCTTTGTCAAAAATCAGGTGTCCATATATGTGTGGGTTTATTTCAGGGTCTTCTCTTCGGTTTCATTGATTTACCATTCTGTTTTTATGCCAGTACCATGCAGTTTTTATTACTGCTACTCTATAGTACAACTTGAGATCAGGGATGGAGATACCTCCAGAAGACCTTTTATTGTAGATGGTTGTTTTAGCAATTTTGGGTTTCTTGTTATTCCATATGAAGTTGAGAATTTTTCTTTCAAGGTCTGTAAAGAATTGTGTTGATAATTTGATGGGAATTGCATTGAATCTGTAGATTGCTTTTGTTAAGATGGCAATTTTTACTATGTTAATCCTGCCAAGCCATGAGCATGGGAGATCTTTCCATCTTTTGACATCTTCTTCTAATTCTTTCTTCAGAGACTTGAAATTTGTTTCATACAAGTCTTTGATTTGCTTGGTTAGGGTCACACCAGGGTACTTTATGTCTTTTGTGGCAATTGTGAAGGGTGTTGTTTCCCTAATTTCTTTCTCAGTCCTTTTGTCTTTCGTATACAGGAGAGCTACTGATTTTTTTTAAGTTAATTTTGTATCCGGCCACTTTGCTGAAGGTGTTTATCAGCTGTAAGAGTTCCCTGGTAGAATTTTGGGGGACACTCATGTATACTATCATATCATCTGCAAATAGTGATACTTTGACTTCTTCTTTTCCGATTTCTATCCCCTTGATATCCTTCAATTGTCTTATTGCTCTTGCAAGGACTTCTAGAACTATGTTGAAGAGATATGGAGAGAGTGGGCAGCCTTGCCTTGTCCCTGATTTCAGTGGGATTGAATTAAGTTTCTCTCCATTGCGTTTGATATTGGCTATAGGTTTGCTGTATATTGCCTTTATTATGTTTATGTATGTGCCCTGTATCCCTGATCTCTCCAAGACTTTAAGCATGAAGGGGTGTTGGATTTTGTCAAATGCTTTTTTGGCATCTAAGGAGATGATCATGTGGTTTTTCTCCTTCAGTTTGTTAATATGGTGGTTCACATTGATGGATTTCTGTATATTGAATCACCCCTGCATACCTGGGATGAAGCCTACTTGGTCATAATGGATGATATCTTTGATGTGTTCTTGTATTCCGTTTGCAAGTATTTTGTTGAGTATTTTTGCATCAATGTTCATACAGGAGATTGGCCTGAAATTCACTTCCTTTGTTGGGTCTTTGTGAGGTTTAGGTACCAAGGTGAGTGGCTTCACAGAATGAGTTTGGTAGTGTTCCTTCTGTTTCTATTTTGTGGAATAGTTTGAAGAGAACTGGAGTTAGCTCTTCTTTGAAGGTCTGGTAGAATTCTGTGCTGAAAACATCTGGTCCTTGGCTTTTTTTGGATAGGAGACTTTTGATGAGTATTTCTATTTCCTTATGGGATATAGGACTATTTGATTCAACTTTGGTAAGTGGAATCGATCAAGAAAATTGTCCATTTCATTTAGATTTTCAAATTTTGTGGCATATAGACTTTCGAAGTAAGTCCTAATGATTGTTTGGATTTCCTCAGTGCCTGTTGTTATATCCCCTTTTAATTTCTGATTTTGTTGATTTGGATGGTGTCTCGCTGCTTTTAGTTAGTTTGGCCAGGGGTTTGTCTATCTTGTTCGTTTTCTCAAAGAACCAGCTCTTGGTTTCATTGATTCTTTGAATTGTTTTATTTGTTTCTAATTGATTGATTTCAGCCCTGAGTTTGATTATTTCCAGCTGTCTACTCCTTTTTGGTGAGTCTGCTTCTTCTTTTCTAGGGCTTTTAGGTGAGCCATTAAGTTGCTTGAATGAGAAGTCTCAAATTTCTTCTTAAAGGCACTTAGTGCTATGAACTTTCCTCTTAGCACTGCCTTCATTGTGTCCCATAAGTTTGGGTATGTTGTGCCTTCATTTTCATTGAGTTCTAGGAAGATTTTAATTTCTTTCTTTATTTCTTCCCTGACCCAGCAGTCATTTAGTAGCAAGTTGTTCAGTTTCCATATGTTTGTAGGATCTTTGCTATTTCTGTTGTTGTTGAGGTCCAGCTTTTTCCCATGGTGATAAGATAGGATACAAGGGATTATTTCAATCTTCTTGTATCTGTTGAGGTTTGCTCTGTGACCAACCATATGGTCTATTTTGGAGAAGGTTCTATGAGGTACTGAGAAGAAGGTAAATTCTTTTGTGTTTGGGTGTAAGGTTCTGTAGGTGTCTGTTAGGTCCGTTTGATTCATGACCTATGTTAGAGATATTGTTTCTTTGTTTATATTTCTGTTTTGTTGACCTGTCCTTTGTTGATAGTGGTGTGTTGAAGTCTCCCACTATTAATGTCTGGGAATCTATGTGTGGTTTAAGCTTTATCAATGTTTCTTTTACAAATGTGGGTGCCCTTGTATTTGGGGGCATAGATCTTAAGGATTTTGATGTCGTCCTGGTGGAATTTTCCCTTGATGAGTATGAAGTGTCCTTCCCCATCTCTTTTTATTAATTTTGGTTGAAAGTCTATTTTATCAGATATTAGCATGGTTACTCCTGCTTGTTTCTTGGGTCCATTTGCTTTGAAAATTGTCTTCTAGCCCTTTACCATCAGGTAGTGTCTATCTTTGTGACTTAGGTGTGTTTCTTGTATGCAACAGATTGCTGGGTCTTGTTTACGCATCCATTTTGTCAGTCTATGTCTTTTTATTGGAGAATTGAGTCTGTTGATGTTGAGAGAGATTAATGACCAGTGGCTGTTAGATCCTTTATTTTGATGTTGGCTGTGGGAGTAAGTTTGAGTGCGTGGCTACTTTTTGTTTTACCATAGTGAGCTTAGTTATTTCCTGTGTTTTCTTGAAGGTGGTTAGTTTTCTTGGGTTGTATTTTTCCGTCTAGTATCTTCTGTAACCCTGGATTTGTATGTAGGTATTGTTGAAATTTGTTTTTGTCATTGAATATCTTGTTTTCTCCATCTATGAGGACTGAGAGTTTTGCTGGGTATAGTAGTATGGGCTGACATCTGTGTTCTTTTGGGGTCTGCATGATATCTGTCCAGGCCCTTCTGGCTTTCATAGTGTCTGTTGAGAAATCAGGTGTGATTCTGATGGGTTTTCCATTATATGTTACTTGGCCTTTTTCTCCTGCGGCTTTTAGTATTTTTTCTTTGTTCCGTATACTTACTGTTTTGATTATTACGTGGTGGGAGGATTTTCTTTTCTGGTCTAATTTATTAGGTGCTCCATAGGCCTTTGTATTCTTATTGGCCTCTCCTTTAAGTTGGGGAAATTTTCTTCAATGATTTTGTTGAAAATATTTTCTGGGTCTTGGAGGAAGGAATCTTCTTTTTCCTCTATTCCTATTATTCTTAGGTTTTGTCTTTTTATGTTGTCTTGAATTTCTTGGACAGTCTGTGTCAGAAATTTTTTAGATTTAACATTTTCTTTGACGGATACACTGATTTCTTCCATTGTATCTTCCACACCTGAGATTCTTTCTTCCAGTCTCCTTCCTTCCCTGTGGGTTTTTCACTCACCTGGGATTCCCAGTCTCTGGTGTTTTTGTGCCCACTGTTCAGCCTGGAAAGGTGACCAGGATACACAGGCGTGTGACTCTGGTCTGGAGACTGAGTGCCAGTGGCGAACTGGATCTCTTCCAGGTTATGGCTAGGTGTCCTGGGAATAGACCCAACTGGTTCCTGCACCTTGGGGTTTCGGCTCACCTGGGAAACACGATTGCTGTTGTTTTAGGGCCCAGAGTTCAGGCTCTTGGTCGCCGTACTGAAAATGTTGTCTGCAGCTCAGAAGCAGAGTCCTCCTGGTGCCGCCATCTTGTCCCCGCTTTTTCTTGATATAAACACTGAACATACAACTCATAAATTATTAAATCCATTCACATATTACATATTTCCTGTCTTTTCTCCTCTTTGAGATTTGAGGATCCCTTTGGTATCTAAATCTTTCAAACCTTCTATGTTATATATCTGAATTCAATAAGAATTATGCTACTTTTAATCTGAATTATGCTACTTTTCTAATTTTGGATGGAACTCTAGTGTGACCGTGGACCACACTGTTGTTAGCATGGCCCTGGATATCAGAGCTGTTTTTAAGCAGGCTTTTTAGCTCTTGAAAGTCTAATAAAGCAGTTGCCTTATGCATTGAACTATCAAAACTTATTGCTACTATCTTAGTATGCTGTCTGGCAACTAAGTGTGTTTGCGAATGTCTTTCCTCTTAAGACTTAATCACTTTTATATAGGTCTTTTGCAAATTATATTATAACATGAATTTTAGATTCATACAAATATTCCACCCAAGATCTTCCCAAATTCATGCTATTTTACAATATAAACTATATCAATTTCATTCCAATGGCTGTGGAATTTTTGTTATAGAACCAACTTAAAGTCAACAGTTTCATCATGTGCACACATCACAATATATAGGCAAGACTCTAGGAATTGTCTACTCCCAAGCAAATTCTTCCCAAGTTATGAAGCTATTAAATCAAACAAGTTTTATGCTTCTAAAACATAATGCATAATAATAATTCATAGCACAGACATTCTCATTTCAAAAAGGGAAAATAAGAAATAAAGTGCTCTAACTATTCCCAAAGTAAAACCAAACCCAACATTAAATCTTGAGGTTTAAAGAAAATCTTTGATTATGAAATCTATTTTCTAGATCCACTGAGATAGGAATTTGGTCTCATCCTAATAGTTTTTCTGGTTCATATAGCATCTCTCATGCTTTGTATTCTCATTCACAGCTCATTCATGCTGGAACTGCACACTAGTAACTACAGTCCCAGTCTCCACTTCCATCTCTAAGATGGACAGGTCACTCATGATAGTGGATTGGCAGAATCTACATTATGAAAAAGATTTTATTAACAAAGTATTCTATTTTGTCATCCTTGGAAGATCCTTTCCTACTCCTGGTCCCTCTGTGGTTATTCTATTAGAAGAGGAAATAAAATACAGTGTTCTTAGGGGAAGTAAAGGAGAAAGGAGGATGGGAAGGCAGGGTAAAGGAGGGGATATGGGAAGGCACAATTAACAGTAAAGGCTTTTGGAAAAAGTCATATGGAAACATATTACTGTAGAAGTTCCTAATATATATCAATATACAACAGGATTTAAGTGGAGTCACCACATAATAAGGAAGACATTGCTCGAAGTAACCAAAGCAGTGTTAGGAGTGGGTTACATTTTAACGAGTCATTAAGCAAAGGGTTTCCATAAACTTTTTCAAACATCACATAATATTGCCAAGGTTATTATTACTTAACCTGATGGTAAGGCCTTATTGTCAAAGACATTAATTTACTAATGTCATTGAACATGAAGAGATTGTACTTGTGCCAAAGCCTTACCCACACTGACTAGATCTCATGATGCCAGAAGGTACTTTGATTAACCATCAGAGAATAAAAGTATTCATTAATTTGCCCAGCTACAAATCCTGTGACCTACAAGAGACTATAAGATATACTGGTACAATAGTGGCATAAATAGTGTGGGATTAATCAACTACTTTAAAAAAATAGATTTAAGGTCCATTACATGAGATGAAATGCAAACCTGACAGTGCTAAAGTGTCCAAGAACCTGACACCATATAGGTCATGAACCCTAGAAGAAAACCGACCACTATTATTCTGCTAAAGAACATAGCGTAGAATGAACTCAAATGACACTTTCATAAACCCACAGTAATTTTATGCCATCAGTACAGTGTTCAGCCTTCGTCAGAGAAGTGCCTTCTTATAGTATATGGTAACTGACACAGAGACTCACAAGTGGACAATTCATAGAGAGCGAGAGACTTTGGTGCACTAAACTCTAAATAAAGTGTCTTTGTCAAACCCCTCCCCTTAAGGATTGAAGAGTTAAGCAGAAGAGAAGGTGGAAAGGTTGCAAGAGCCAGAAGTAGTGGACAACTACAAGGAAACTGAGTCTTCCAGACACGTAAGATTGATACATATATTAACTGGCAGAGACTGTGACATAATGCATAGACCTGTACAAGTTTAAAAGAGGTAAAATGCGAGCTCAGAGAAGTGGAAGTAAACACAGAGTCATCCCCTTTCCTGAGAAGCGATTTCTCCTTCCTCTTCTTCAAATTTATTTAGTTTACATCTCAATCATAGCTCCCCCCCACCTCTCCTCCCAGTCCCACCCTTCCTCCCTCTTTCCCTTATCCCTCCTCCCCCACTCCTCAGAAAAGGGGAGCATCCCCCCAATACACACACCAACCCATACCAGCACAATAAGTCATATCAGGACTGAGTACATTCTCTTCTACTGAGGCCAAGCAAGGCAGCCCCACCGGAGAGAAGTGATTGAAAAGCGGGCAGCAGAGCCCATGTCAGAGAGAACCCCTGCTCAGGTTACCAGGGAACCCACCTGAAAACCAAGTTGCCCGTTGGCTACATATGTGTAGGGGGGGGGGGTGTCTACGTAGGTGCATATCCAGTCCGTGCATGGTCCTTGGTGTTTCGGTCTCCCCAAGCACCTCTGGGCCCAGGTTAGTTGACTCTGTTGGTCTTCTTGTGGAGTTCTTGTCCTCTCCAGGTCCTTCTATTCTTAACCCCACTCTTGCACAAGGCTCCCTGTGCTCTGCCTAGTGTTTGGCTGAGAGTCTCAGCATCTATTTCGATCTGTTGCTGGGTGGATCCTCTCAAAGGACCGTGATGCTAGGCTCCTGTGTGTGAGTATGGTTAATAGTGTCGGGTTGGCTCACTCACACGGAGGAGTGGGTCTCAGGATAGGCCGGGCATTGGTTGGACATTCCGTCAATCTCTGCTCTATCTTTATTGCTGCACATCTTCTAGGCAAGGTAAATTTGGGGTCGAAATTTTCTAATTGATGCTTTGGGGCGGGGGGAGAAGGTAAATCAGAATTCTCTGATAAAATATCACTGGATATATCAACCAAATTCCCAAGCAGGTCCCAAAGTCAGGAATAGTTGACTGAAAGAAAAATGAAATCCATGTTTTTTGTTTGTTTGTTTTATGTGTGTGTGTGTGCTTTTTTGATTTCTTTTGTTTTGGTGATTTTTGACTTATTTGGTTTTTGTTTTTGCTTCTTATTTGAGAAATGAAGTTGGTATACAGGTGCACAGAATCTGGAAAAAGTTAAGGGAAAGGAAAGAATATAATTGAAATATGTTGTGTGGAAAAACAGCAAAGTGTTTTATGGAATCACATATTTCCCATCAAACTTCTAATAATATGTTTCATGAAACTAGAAAAGTAATCTTAAAGTTCATAAGGAAGTAAAAAGACCAGGAATAGTCAATGCAATCCTAAGTGGAGAAGGTATGATACCATATCTCAAACTCTACTACAAAGCTTTAGTAACAGTGTGATTCTGGCATTAAAAGCAAGCACACAAGCAAATAAACAAGCCAGATATATAGTCCAAAGGAATAAAATAGATGTTCTACAAGTAAACCCATAGTTCTATAGCAACCTACTTTTTGAACAAAAGTATTAAGAATATGCATAGCTTGTAATCAAACTGAAGATCCAGACATACATTCTGTCATGATTTTTCAAAATTCTTATAACAGATATTTTACTCAGTAATTTGGGGGCTTTTATTTTTATGTAGATTTAAAGACAAAAAATTTCCAAGAGATGAATGTGAGAACTTTCACCTCTGCTCCATCCCACAGGTATTTGGGGTAATTTCTCATCATCATTCAGTAATTTCCATTGTGGTTTCTACTTTAACTTTGGGGTTATTTTGAAATGTATCAGTTTTTAAATATGAACATACTTTTCTTTTTTATTAGTTATAACTGAATTATACAGAGGAAAGGATTCTACTTATCAGAGATCATGTAGATATGGCCAATGGAAACACCTATTTTCCTTGAATTTTAGTAGTAAACCTTTGCCAAGCCTTGTAGGTCAAGGTTATCAGCTGTGATCTCCGCGCTTTTCCAAATTCTTTTTTTATGTTTTCCACCTTAATTTATAAGTAATAAATAATTTATTCTTTCTTCAAACTTGGGAAGCTGAACAGGAGTGTTCCAGTTCAAGGCCATATTGAGCTATAGTGTGAGACCTATGTAAAAAGAAAAAAGTAGTGATAGAATGACTCCTAATAATATCCTGCTATACCCACAGATCATTGACTTATTCATCCATCATCAGAGAAGCTCCCTCCTGCAGAAGACTGGAACACTTAACAGAGATGCACAGTCAGATATAATGGCAAGGAAAAGCAAGCAGGGGGCCTGCACGTGTCTACACCAGGTCCTCACAGATAGCAAAGCTTCCGGTTTAGGATCTTATGGGACACCTGAGTGGGTGAATGGGTGGGTCTCTGGTTCTTGTGTCCTCTCTCTTGTGTTGGTCTGTCTTGTCCAACTTCAATGTGATGGGGTTTGTTTCATCTTATATTTTATTTTGTTATGTTTAGTTTTTATCTTTTAGAAGGATGTTTTCTTCTAAGGAGAGACAGTAAAGGTGCAGATCTGGATGGGAGGGAAGGTTGAAGGAATTGAGAGGTACAGAGGAAGGAAAAAGTGTAATCAGGATGAGAAAATTATCTATTTTCAATAATAGGAAAAATAAAACAAAAAAACAACCAAAAAAACCCCCAAAAGAATACAAAAATAAATCAATCGCAGTGATGGCAGGTTTAGCTAGTCTAGAAACTCCAGAACAAATTTAGTTTCATCTATTTCAAAGTTATAAAATGTATATATTTTTGAAATTACTGTATCTTCTTGATAAACTTCAAAAGATTCATATTTTATCATTATAAGTATTTTTCATCTCTACATAATTTTTAATGCTAAAGTCAATTTTTCTACATGAATATCAGTTTACAATGACAATTTTTAGTTTGGTTTCATCCTTATTCTTGTTATTGTTCATAACTTACATATTTTTATTTATTATTTATTTATTTAATAATATTTTACTAATTTTAGGTAATTCTATACATGTAACTTGATAGTGTTCACCTTTTACTCTTCCCCACAATTCCTTCTTAACTTCTTCCATTTTTTAAAAAAATAATTTAAAAGTCAGCACAAAACAACAGCTTTTATTATGGTAGTTTTCATATATGTATCATTACAGTTGGTCTGGGCTCATTCAGAGATTCACCAGTCTGACCATGAATACATTTTAATAAAGAAGAGGCTTCATTCAGATACTCATTCTGGACACCCATGGTGCCAGGACTGTACCCCAGAAGGCTCTCAAAACACGTTCCTGAAGTACACTAGTCAGGCAAAACTCACAAAGCTATGTTCTTCCTGCCTTCAAACAATCAGGGGAATGCGTACATCCTGATGTACTTCCTGCCTGCATGTAATTAGGCGTATCCTGTCTACATGCCATCAAATACACATCCTGCCTATGTGCAGTGAGGGGCAAGCAACATTTTTTACAGAAGCAAAAACACAGGGTTTGTTAGCTTATGTGAACAATGGTTTTGTTAAACTTGTGCAAGACCAGGCAATGACAAAAACAGCCCAAGAATTCTGGAAGTTGTCTGTCCTTGGAGAAGTGGAGCTTACAGGTTGGAGGCATTTTTTATTTATAGACCTCTTAAGCACAGTGCTTTTAAACTGTAAATATAATGTTCACCATCACACTCTAATTCATAAACCTCCCATTGGTATCCTCCATGCCTTCCCCTGGCTTATTCACTTCTCTTCAGACAGCACCCGCTTCTGTTTTCATAATACATGTAGTTCATTACTATCCTCTCTTGCCCTTCTTCAATCTCTTCTTTTCCTCTCAAAATCCTCTTTCAGTTTCCATGATCACACACACACACACACACACACACACACATACACACACACACACAACCACATGGAAATCCAAAGAATCTGTAGAAATAAAATGATACTAGAAAAGTGCAAAAAATAAGAAAAGATACTGTTCCATGAAATAGATAGGAAAGGAACCCTACCCAATGCAGTATATAAAGTTAGCATTACTTTAATGCTAATATAATATTAAAAAACCAACAAAAACTATAGACCAATTTACCTAATGAGTGTCCACACAAAAATTCTCAACCAAACTCTGCATATCAAATTCAACATGCAAATGGCATACACCATAACTTTGTTGGGCTTCATTCTAAGGCATGCAAGGCTTTTGAAACATATACAAATAACTGAAAGTGTAATACAGCACATAAATAGTTTTAAGGACATGTTGGTATAATGTTCTTATGGAATGTATACAGTCTATCCCTATTCATTCAAATGCTGATTTCTCTACCCTGGTTTCAGTCAGGACACTGCATGGTGATGTTTATTCTAAGCATCACTTGTCTCAAGCTTGTGTAAACATGCCACCATTTGTTCTCTGTATTTTCAATAAAACAACCAGCCAATGCTGAGCAGTGGAGAGAATAGGATGGACATCCTGGTCTGGAGGGGAGGAGAAGGAAACAAGTAAGAGGAGTCAGAGAGGAGAGTTCAGGAGGACAGGACTTGGAACGACAAAGAGAGATGAACCAGACCTAAGAGATGACTAAAAGCAAGTATAATATGGGAAATCTGAATGGGAGGAAACTATGCAGGCTTGGATGTTTAGGATGGAGTAACTATTGCCCAATATTGTGCCCTAGGTTAATTAAATAAATCTTAGTCTCTGTGTGGTGACTTAGGTATATAGCTGGTTTAGGAATAACCACTGTTTAACTAAAAGATACACCAATATTAAACATTAATCACCAACAACAAGGACAGAAAGTTTATGATCCTCTCACCTAAGTTCTTGCAAAGATAAACCTCCTGTGCACTAGTGAGTTTTGCCTTTGAAAGCATAATAAATTTCATGCTTCGCATCTTGCTAAGTGCAAAGCCAAAGCAAGGAGAGTGAAGAAATAATTCAGTGGACTAAAACTTGTTGCCCAAAGCAGGTAAGAAGAACACAGAAATTATTTCCAAAGAAACACCCTCTTTGAACCATATGAAGGTGAAATTTTACCTAGGGAACCTGTATCTATTTATAAAGAAAAGAACATTAAGAAAAGGCACATTTAAGAGCATGCCCAAACAAGAAATACATTAATGAGCATGGTTTGTTTAAAACTCTAATTCAAGTGCAATAGGGTACTTGCCTAGCTCAAGCTTCAATTCTTAGTACTGAAAAAAAATTAATAAGGCAGTTCCAAAAGAAAATATGGCTGACAAATATCATCTATTCTTAGCCCAAGGTTATAGAGCACATTCTCAGAAGGTTGAAAGTGACAGAAAAGAAGAACTTTAGGTATGTCCAGCTTACATCATAAAGAGGCAGAAAGCGATGCCCCTGGGCCTGCTCAGGTTGCCTTGTAAAGATGCCAGTAGAAACACTTGGGCATGTTCAGATCTTGTCACAAATCTGGCTGACAGGATCCCCTGTGGGCATGCTCATTTTGAGTCATAAATTTCTAGTATATATGTTTAAAAAAAAGATACTTTGAAGGGACATCATCATGAGACTTCAGGGATACTAGCCTTAATAAGAGGCTAATAAAATTGGTTTGGAATCTTTAAGGTCCTCAAATACACATGCCTAAATTTGTATCACCCAGGGAACGAGTCTGATCTATCCAAAGATACTTTCTGGTTCTTAATCTCTGCCTCAGTTTCTCATAAGAAATTAATACATCCTTGAAATGAATTTTAAAGGAGGAATCAACAATCCTGACAGTTTAGAATCTTATTCCTCACCAGCCCAAGCAATTTCAAATCCTTAAATTATACACGGCCAGTGTCATTTTTGTTGGACCTGACAGGTTTGAGTTAGGCTGTAGAATCAGAGCTTTCCCTTTGGGTTCAAAGCCAAACTGACAATATAAGAGTCTCAGTATCTTCCTTCTTCCAGCTGGAGCTATGTGTTATCAGCTGCTGCCAAGAAACAAGCTTGAAAGTTTTAAAGTAATGCAATTATAGATGGTATTCCCCACTGTGGAGGTATCAGAAACAACATGACTTGTTGTTGGTTTCCATTAAGTTGAACTAATAAATGTTCCTCCACCCTTAACACTACTTTCTATTTCTGTGCAAATAAACAAAAATATATCGCATGCATCTTGTTCAACTGCAGGCTCCTTGTTGCATTATGTGAACACTATGAAGTAAGAACTGGAAAAAAGCTGATCTGAGTCATTCTAAATAACACACCAGGTGACACTGCAGCACTTGCAGCTGATGTAATTTTCATAATTTACTGTTTTATTTTCCAAGAGCTGACATTGACACCAACCCCCAAATAGGGTATTCCAACCATGATTCTTAAGAATACAAGGGATCCTGGAAGCATGGAAGTCTCTTTCTTGTTAATGTTGGCTATATTTTCACACTGGAGCTAGCATGTAGGACTTCATTGCTTTCTTGCAAGAATTTAAAAATTCTAAAACATTTATTTCAATGAATATTTGTAGATTTCTCTGTGATGCTCAGTCTTGCCATGATGTGTTTTTCATACTCATTTGTTCAGACAGATATACACTTGCATCTGTTTTGCCATGGCATCTCAAGAAGCACCACCTCCAAAGACTATCAAAGGTCATGTCTGACAACTCTGTGTGCAAATCAGCATAACACATTGGCAAATGAACTAAGTGTCCTAAAAGTTAGACAAATACTTGAAGTAGTTGTGTAAACCAAGAGTAGATAACGTTCTCCCAGATGGGAATCTGACAGAGCTTCCTGGAAAAGGTGACATTTCCCTTGGACTTTTTTAAGAGACAGAAATGGAAGGTGCAGACAGATGGGAGAACACTGTGGAACGGAATTTGAATTAAATCACAGAGGTCAGGGAATCTGAACAGGGCGCTAAGGTAAAAGGTGAGAAATATCTGAGCCAGTATGCATTCAAAGATAAATTTGGTTCCCAATGGGGAGCCAGGGAAGGAACAACAACAAAAGCACTTAGAGTCTGATGACACCTGGGAATCTGGTAGAGACTGTGTCTCTGACACAGAGGAGGGGCTGGCTAGCCTGCAGAAGTTTCTTCCAGAAAAACACCTGGCCAAGAAAGGCATATACGAGCACAGTTTCGGAGTGCAGCTGGTGGGCAACTCTGCAGTGCAAGCCTTCTCTGGCCCTCACTACAAGAAAACTTTACGTCTTTCTGAGTCATTTAAAACACACTTTTTATTGCAGTTTTAGAATTAGGTAAAATGTTAATGACAAACACAGAAACAAAATAATTGTAATAAGAACTAAGTTATATGTTTTACAAGAAGTTGTTAACAAGAAATCACAAATTACTACTGGATGTGATAGTCAAAAATAGAAGAATACCTAGAAACCAAAACCAAAACAAAACAATATGAGTGCAGTTAGTTTTGCTTGCTTAACAAGTACATTGTTATCTTCCACTTTCAAAACCTGAATCTGAAAATTCTCCAGACAAATTAAGGACAGGTTATGACCAAACAATATGAACTCCATTTAAAAGGCCTCAGCTTTCAAAAGATTGGATAATAGGTAAATGTTTGCATAGTGCAAATAAAATGTTGGAGGTAGATATTATTAAATTTCTCAAACAATTTAATTTTAATTGATCATCTAATTTTAAATTGCTCTTTCAGAACATTGGGAGTGTGTTTGGCCTGACTCCTCTGTCTTCCTGACCTTACTTCTTCACAATAGGCAGAAAGATACTGACAGCTTCCACTCACACAGATATTCCACCAGGGTACTGATGAGAAATAGTCTTCACACTGAAATTCATTTTGCTTTCTTGTCTCATACTAATATTTTTAGGTGTACATGCAATTAGGACTAATCTCAAAGTCTCAATGCACATAAAACAATTCAGTAAAGTGGCTAACCTTTTTCTTCTTTTATTTGGGAGAATAATGCTTCTATGCATAGTAAGGTCACATTTATCTGTTAAAACCGAAGAGGCTGGTGCTTGCCTAACCAAACTGTCCATTTTTTGAACAACAGAGAGTTATTTTCCTAGACATGGCCTTGAGCCCAGTTAGGTGACCACAGTTCTCAGCCTTGCAAGTGTGATCATATGGTCAGTGAAGGCAAATGTGCAAGTTGTTGAACTCGGGAAATCGTGTGTAAAAGAGAACAGCCAGCTGGAGATGACCTTTTCTAGTGTTTATTTCCCCCACTCCTCACGAATCTGCTTACAGAAGTAGCATGCACTAATAAGATGGCAGAAAGACGGGCACATGAGTGCATGCGTGCAGTCGGCTGTGGCCTCACTGCTTGTTTCGATCTATGAAATGGCTAATAATAAGCTCCCTTTGCCATGTACATAAAAAAGAGGGGCAGACGAGGAAAGAAATAAGAAAAGTTAGGAAGCAAGCCTCGACTTCCTCTGGAGCCTAAAGCTGTTAGTTTTTGAGACATACAGTTCTATGAAATCATGGTTTTTCCATGAAATAGGTATAGAAAGTGACTTAAAACAGAAATTATACCCACAGATTCTGGAAAGCCAGTCTTTAAACATTTTATTACAAATTCCTTTTCTTTTTCTTCATACATTGATAGTTTCTTTAATAAATTCAATTTTTAATCACGTGTATTGTGCACATAAGCACAGGTGCCTACAGAGGTCAGAAAGGATCAGGTAGCCTGGAGCTGGAGTTACAGATGGTTGTGAGGTGCCTAGTGTGGGATGCTGGGATGAATTGCAGTCCTCTGGAAGAGGAGGCAGTGCTCTTTGCCATCACCCAATCATCTCTTCAGCACCACATTCAATCTTTATGAACATGATTAGAGAACAACTAAAACAGAAAACTTTCATTCTATTACCTGATATGTTTCATGTTAAGCAAAAGGAATAATGTTCTAGTAAAGAACTAAGAGATACAATGTTTTCAGAATTCAGGGAACTGCCAGAAGTCTGCCCTGGTTAAATACACTGACCAGATCAATCCACACAACACTGACAGAACAACGGCATAGCCACTGGCAGAGAGAAAACAGGTAAAGATAGTACTGAAAAAGGTAGTCTATATAAAAACACAGATTTTTATGCAAAATTAAAGAGAAATTCATTACATATTACCATAAGGGTGTGCAACACTAAACAAGACTTTATCTTCTGAAACAGATCTCTATGCAGAAGGAGCAACTCAGGTAAGTGTTGAGCACACTGAAGACAAGCTCACACTGAGCTCCTGAGTGTGATGTGGCCTGCCCTTGGGATTCCTGTACACGGTGCTGCCAGGCCTCGGGATTCCTGGGTACTTACCAGTCTTCTAGGTGTGAACCTCATGCCCTGAAGATTCCCATGTATTCCCACAAGACCCACTGCTTAGGTTGTGTAAGAAAAGTATGAACCCACAAATAAAATAAAGTCTCGGTTCATGCTAAGTTTTCTTAATCCATGACACAATGAGTGGGTGTCATTGACCCCTCTTGCTGGGATACAATAAGTCACATTCTCTAATTTTCTTTTAACTAATAAGGTAATGATTTGTTTTTCAGTTTTCCACTTTTACAAGTTAGTTTTTAAAAGTAGAGTTTCACCACATCATGTATAGAAAATTAAATATATCAAATAACCAGGAATATTCAGTGTGTATATACAGTACCATGCAAGACAGGTTCTCCACATTTGATCAGGGTGCAGCATCCATCCCAGGACTGTGGACATGAGCCCCCTTCAGTAACTACCCATCACAGTCTAACTCCAGGAGGAGAAAGTCAAAATTCTCCCTGGTTCTAAAAGGGACAAGGCACAGCATACAAGGGTGTGTGGAAAAAAGTCAATCAGTAAATCATTTTCTTGAAGAGAGCATTTTTTTTCCAGAAAAATAGTGGTTATTCCCAAGATCCAAATACAAAAGCTTTTTAAATTACAAGAGTGATTCCTAGAGGGAGAGTTGCAGAGTTTGGGAATTAAGAAACTGAGGGATACTGGCACATATCTTGGGTTCCATTCCTGCTCAGTTACCAACACCAGGCAAATTATCTCTCTTGAGCCTTTATTTATTTACTGTGTGGTGGTTTGAACAAGAATGCCCGCTATGGGCTCATATGTTGAATATGTGGTCCCAAGTTGGAAGGATCATGGCCTTGTTTGAGTTATGTGCCCGGGGTGTCAGCTTTAAGGTTTCAGAGGCCCAGGTCCGGTTCATTCTCTCTCTCAGCTACTGTCCCAATGCCTGCATGCTTCCTGCTCCCATGCTACTTGATATAATGGCCATGAATGAATTGAGACTCTGAAATTGTAAGCAGGTGCCCAATTAAATGCTTTCTTTTATGAGCTGCTGTGGTCATGGTGTTTCTTCTCTCTCTCTCTCTCTCTCTCTCTCTCTCTCTCTCTCTCTCACACACACACACACACACACACACGTAACTAAGATAGCCTCTAGCATAAGGACAACAGTATTTGTTAGGAAGACTGATTAAATAGTAAACACTCAGTGCTTTGGGAGGGGGCAGCACGTGAAAATATCCTTAAATGTAAATTATAACAAAATCCATCTCATTTACTCATCACAAGTCCTTCAAGGATAAAATGATAGAAAATATATGTCAGGGTAAAAGAGAGAAAATTTCCCAAGATTTCTGCTTTTAGGATTGTTTGCATGATGTTTTTTTCTCATCTTGATGGGTTTTAGAATTACAATGAGGATAAACCACAGGGTGTTATCCATGAGGGAATTGAAGAGGGAAGACCTAGCACTCTATACTTGGGTGGCATCATTCTATGGGCTGATAGTCCTGGGTAGAATAAAAGGGAGAAATTTGATCAGCAGCATTCGTCTAGTTCTGCCTGGAGTCTGTGGTTAGTGTGGCCAGCAGCTGTGAGGCTAGGAAGCCTGGGACCTGAGAACCAGCCTGGAGCAGGAATGAGGTCCCTGTGTCCAAACCCCGAGAATCTCATTTTGAGGCCGGTATGCTTTCTCCCTGTTCTTAGTCTGCATTCCCCGGTGCAAGTAACCTTGCCATCTACACCTCGGTCACCCTTGATGTAGTTATGTAGCCTGGTGGCCAGGTTTCAGGTTAAAACATTCTACTACCTCATGAGGACATGTCCAGCTAACACCTGGAATTCCTCTCCAATTCCCAGAACCTCAGCCCCAGCCAATGATATACACTGACCCCAAAAGCCCCCTACCCACTTCCTCGTTGTTTATATAGCCTGTATGCTCCCAATAAAGAAGATGTTTCACTGAAAACCGTCTCCAAGAAGTCACCCCGCTGCCTGCCTTCACTGCCAAATCAAGATTCTAAGAACCAGTTCTGCTAAGCTTCATTCCTTCAAGTCCAGCATCTGTGTCCAGTAAGAACCTGGATGCCCCAAGGGAAGAAGCAACCCTGGTCCAGGAGCTGCCATAGGCTCCTGCCAACATGTCTTCCCAGACATGGAAGACCTTTGAACTGTAAATCACTATATACCCTTCATTAAGTTACTTTAGTCCGGATATTTATCACAACAAAGGAAAACTTATTAATACAATGTGGGTTTTAGAAAATTTGGCATTCTTGTTATGGCAAATTAACCTATTAAGAAACTTCTGGGATTTCTAGACTCTTTAGAGCACTAGTCAATGATTCTAACACAGTAAAAATTTATTCTTATAAAATACTGTGTTTTGAGGTTGTACTTCAGGCTTAAATGTCACACACTTATAATCCCAACTACTAAGGGGGCAGGAAAACTGCAAGTCTGGTACTAGCAATTTAGCAAGCTTCTGTCGTAAAAATAATAAGGTAGCACTATTCCTCACTTTCTGAAAAGTGCCAGATTGATTTCCAGAGTGTTGTACAAGTTTATGTTTCTACCAGCAATGGAGGAGGGTTTCCCTGTCTCCACATCCTCTCCAGCATGTATTGTCACTTTTGATCTTAGTCATTCTGATAGATGTAAGGTGATAGATGTAACGGTCATAGATGTAACGGTCATTTTGATTTGCATTTCCCTGATGACTAAGGACTTTGAGCATTTTGTTAAGTGTTTCTCTGCCTCTTGGTATTCCTCAATTGAGAATTCTTGTTTAGGTCTGTACCCCATTTTAAAAATTGGATTACTTGATTTCTTGCTGTTTAACTTCTTTTAATTAAATTTTTATTTTTTATATTAATTAGTTTATTCACTTTGTATCCCAGCTGTAGCCCCCTCCATAATTCCCTCCAAGTCCCACCCTCCCTCCCTCATAGCCTCCCTTGTTTATCTCCAAGTCCACTGATAGGGGAGGTCCTCCTCCCCTTCCATCTGACCCTAGCTAATCCGGTCTCATCAGCACTGGCTGAATTGTCTTCCTCTGTGGCCTGACAAGGCTGTTCCTCCCTCAGGGGGTGGTAGTCAAAGAGCCCAGCACTGAATTCATGTCAGAGAACAATCCCTGTTCCCCTTACTAGGAAACCCACTTGGAGTCTGACCTGCTATGGGCTACATCTGAACAGTAGTTCTAGGTTATCTAGGTTATATCCATGAGTTGTCATTGGTTGGAGTATTAGTCTCAGAAAAAAAACCCTGTGCCCAGATTTTTTGCTTCTATTGTTCTTCTTGTGGAGCTCCTGTCCTCTCCAGGTCTTACTATATCCCCCTCCTTACATAGGATTCCCTGCATTCAAACCAAAGTTTGGTTATAAGTCTCAGCATTTGCTTTGATACAATGCTGGGTAGTCTTTCAGAGTCCCTCTGTGGTAGGTTCCTGTCTTATTTCCTGTTTTCTCCTTCTTTCAATGTCCATCCCATCTGTCTTTCTGAGTGAGGAATGATCATCTTACCCAGGGTCCTCCTTGCTTAGCTTCTTTAGGTGTACAGATTTTAGTATGTTTATCCTATATTATATATCTAATATCCACTCATAAGTGAGTATATACCATGTGTGTCTTTCTGCTTCTGGGATTCCTTACTCAGGATGATCTTTTCTAGGTCCTACCATTTGCCTGCAATTTTCATGATTTCCTTGTTTTTAATTGCTGAATAGTATTCCATTGTGTAAATGTACCACAATTTCTGTATCCATTCCTCCGTTGACGGACATCTGGGTTGTTTCCAGGTTCTGGCTATTATGAATAAAGCTATGAACATGGTTGAGCAAATGTACTTGTGTACTTGAGCATCTTTTGGATATATGTCTAGGAGTGGTATAGCTGGATATTGAGGAAGTGCTATTCCTAATTGTCTGAGAGAAAGCGCCAGATTGATTTCCAAAGTGGTTGTACAAGGTTACATTCCCACCAACAATGGAGGAGGGTCCCCCTTTCTCCACATCTTCTCTAGCATGCTTGTCACTTGAATTTTTTTATCTTAGCCATTTTGATGGGTGTAAGGCAAAATCTCAGGGTTGTTTTGATTTGCATCTCCCTGATGGCTGACTTTGAGCATTTCTTTAAGTGTTTCTCTGCCACTCCATATTCCTCTACAGAGAATTCTCTGTTTAGCACTATTCTCCATTTTTTAATTGGATGACTTGATTTGTTGCTTTTTAACTTCTTGAGTTCTTTATATATTCTAGGTATTAAACTTCTGTCAGATATAGAGTTGGTGAAGATCCTTTCCCAGTCTGTAGGCTGTTGTTTTGTTCTGGCGACCACATGGTATTGGCATGGAGGCAGAAAAGTAGATCAATGGAATCGAATAGAAGACCCAGAAATAAACCCACACACCTACAGATACTTGATTTTTGACAAAGAAGCCAAAAACATACAATGGAAAAAAGACAGCATTTTCAACAAATGGTGCTGGTCTAACTGGATATCTACATGTAGAAAAATACAAATAGAACCATATTTATCACTCTGCACAAAACAAAAGTTCCAAGTGGATCAAAGACCTCAACATAAAACCAGACACACTAAATCATTTAGTAGAAAAAGTGGGGAAGAGCCTAGAACTCATTGGCACAGGAGACAACTTCCTGAACAGAACACCAACAACATAGCAACAATCAATAAAAGGGACCTCATGAAACTGAAAAGCTGTTTAACTTCTTGAGCTACCTCAGGATCCAGCTATACCATTCCTAGGCATACATCCAATATATGTTCAAGTACATTTGCTCAACCATGTTCACAGCAGCTTTGTTTGTAATAGCCAGAATCTGGAAACAACCCAAATGTTCCTCAACTGAGGAATGGATACAGAAATTGTGGGACATTCAACACAATAGAATACTATTCAGCAATTAAAAATAAAGAAATCACAAAATTTGCAGGCAAATAAATGGAACTAGAAAAGATCATCCTGAGTGAGGTATCCCAGAAGCAGAAAGACACACATGGTATATACTCACTTATGAGTGGATATTAGACATATAATATAGGATAAACATACTAAAATCTGTACACTTAAAGAAGCTAAGCAAGGAGGAAGACCCTGGGTAAGATGCTCAATCCTCATTCAAAAAAGCAAATGGAATAGACATTGGCAGAGGGAAAAAACAGGGAATAGGACAAGAGCCTACCATAGAGGGACTCTGAAAGACTCTATGCTGCAGGCTATCGAAGCAGATGCTGAGGCTCATAGCCTTTGGGGAGACTGCAGGGAATCTCATGAAAGAAGGGGGAGATATAAAGACTTGGAAGGGACAGGAGCTCCACAAGAACAACAGAATTCTCCAACCAAGGACCATGAATAGAGATAACCTAGAACCCCTGCACAGATATAGCCCATGGCAGCTCAGTCTCCAAGTGGGTACCCTAATTAGGGGAACAAGGGCTGTCTCTGACATGAACTCAGTGGCTGTCTCTTTGATCACCTCTCCCTGAGGGGGAGCAGCCTTACCAGGCCATAGAGGAAGACAATGCAACCAGTCCTGATGAGACATGATAGGCTAAGGTCAGATGAAAAGGAAGGAGGACCTCCCTTATCAGTGGACTGAAGGAGGGACAGGGAAGGAGAAGAGGGAGGGAGGGAAGGATTGGAGGGGGATGAGGGAGAGGGCTACAGCAGGGATATAAAGTAAATAAAGTATAATAAAAATATTAAAAAATGAATAAGTATATAAAATATGTAATAAACACCCATGAATTATTTTATTGACACTAGCAATTTAGCAAGCTTCTGCTTAAAATGAATGAATAACAAGTATATAAAATACATTTAGCCATGGATTATTATTATTTTATAATTGAACACTTTAATGAACTAAGGCAAAAATATTTTATTGTAATGTCATTTTTTAAATTTTAATTAATTAGAGAACATTTGTGTGACTTTTCTCAAAAAAGTTTAAGGTTTCATAGCATATAAGACTCTGTTGAATATTTCCAATAATTCTCACAGAACAAAACCTTGTTCCTGCTTTAATATTTGGTTTTCATTTTGTGGCTATAGACCATTATTCAGAGAATTTGGGTCGCAGATTTTCTAATTTAGGACACAATCTGTACTTGAACTAGTTTTTGTTTAAGTACTGAATTCAAAACTATACACAGGAGACTAGTACTATACAGAGGAATGTAGTTGGACAGGATGAATAGCCTACAAAGTTCTGTAGCCCAAAGAGAATATAGGGCTGAAAACAATATTTCCAAGTCTCCGGTAGAGATGATTTTGAATATTCCAACATGAAGACAAGATGAAGGTGACGGAAAGTTTAACTACCCTGATCATTATACTTTGTATACATGTGCAGATATACACAACTATACTTCAAAAATGTGTCTAATTTTATGTTGAAACTGAAAATTTTTAAATGGGGCTAACTCAGTGAGGAAATACTCGTGGCAACACTGAACAACTTGAGTTCAACCCTGGGAAGTCACAAACTCCTGCTACAAGTTGTTCTTCGCATCCACACAGGTATTGTGGTACACGTGCACACAAAATAAAGAAAAATGTAAAAGTGGATATTCAAAACCCATTAAATTTCATCTTAAGAGATGTGACAGCTAAGTTTGATGGTATAATCTGCAATTACAGCATTCAGGAATCTGGGGCAAGAGGACTATGAGGAGTTTAAGGCCAGCCCAGACTACAAAGCAAGACACTGCCACAAAGTAAATAAATAAAATTAAGTAATTAAAAAGGTCATCGTGTTGTGTAAAACTAGTTCAGGATCTACACAGCCACTATTATATGTTTAAATTCATTCTTATACAGCCTTTATTGAAAGATGAAAACTATAAATGATTTTTATATCACGTAGAAAGAACTTAATGACACTAAACATTCTCCAAGGAAGCTCCAAAATCAGACATACTTCACACAGGCATTTCAGCCTCATGTATTCTCTGGATAACACTGGTATAAAAGTCAGGATTGGTGTGGACAGGACCAGATTCTATGGGAGGAAAGGAAGGGAGGAAGGGAGAAAGGGAGAGAGGGAGGGAAGAAGGAAACCAAGACAATTCTTTCTTTGTCCCTAAAACCAATGTTCATTCAGCTGATAAAAGTCTGCAAGCACATCCCATGCTGGGTAGCTTTCAGGGAACTGGAAGGTGCTGTGCAGGCTCCTGTAGAAGAAAAGAAAGCAAGCCTTACCTACTATGAACACTGTGATCTGCAATAACCAGCTTAGCAAGATATGCCCGGGGACATCGCAGGAGCTTGATCACAGGGGTATCTGCTTCTTAGATAGACTTAAGGTTTACCCCATGTACTCTAAAGAAACAGGACAGAATAAATCTGTATCTATGTATCCATATTTAAAATCTATATATTTACATATAGATATCCATGGAAATTATTAGAATGGCTTACAGGCTGTGGTTCAGCTAGCCCAACAATGGCTGTCTCCCAGTGAAAAGTCCAAGAATCCAGTAGTTGTTCAGTCCACAAGGCTGGATTTCTCAGCCAGTCTGCAGTATACACTGGACACTGAAGAAGTAGGCTCTACTGCCAGCGAAGGAATTAATTTGAGAGTGAGAATGAGAGCAAGTGGCAAAGAGCAAGAGCTTTCTTCTTCCATGGCCTTAAATAGACTGCTAGAAGATGCAGGCCAGATTTAGGATTGTTTTCTCCCCTCAAAAGATCCAAACTAAAGGTGGGTCTTCCCACTTCAGATAATTTAATTAAGAAAAGGTCCCTCACAGGTATACCCAGCCATGTGGGTTTTAGTTAATTCCAGATGTAGTTAAGCTGACAACCAAGAACAGTTATCATACACAATTGAAGGAAACTAATGCCTGGTAAATCTGGCTAAGCCCAGGGCAGTTGAGCCCACGGGTCTTAGAGAAGAACCCATTGCTATTATTCTCCTAAATGGAGATTATACGAAGATGCCTTCTAGGTAGGAATCTGCCCATAGATCAGTGCAGCTTGCAGACATCATCAGAGAAACATCTTTGTGCAGTGGATGGTGGGTAATACAGAGAGTGTCAGTGGAATGCTGAGCCACAGATGAGAGCTATATCTCACCCTCTTCCCACAAGTCTCCAAGAACATCTTAGCAGAGGGTGTGGAACCATTACAAGAGCCACGGTTAGGAAAGACAAGGTGAAACAGTATCCTCTGAACATTACAAGAACACTGCACTCATGGCAGCTGTGGTTATCTGCACAGAATCAATCTGATCAACAACCTAGAATGGACAGGGGAGGAGTACATCTTCTCCCATCACTAGCTGACGACTATTCTGTTCATCTAGTTGATGGCTTCTAGGGCAGGTAGAATCAGTTTCATTTAGATAAATGGCATTCGGTAGACTGGCCATGCTCCTGACTTCATATTACGTACTTATGGGTGGCACTAATTAGACACAATTAGTTATCTTAAAAACAAACAAACAAACAAACAAAGGATATGAAGGTAGGATGCAGGTATGGTGTGGGGAGGGTGTGGGCAGAATTGAAGAGGGAGAGACAAATATAATCAAACTAAATTGCACACATGAATGAAAATCTCAAAGAATAAAACACTTTTAAAGTCTGTAAGACTAGTCAGTTTGTAGTTTCTAAAAAATTATTTTATTAAATAACTATTAAATAGAATTTTTTACAAAACACATTGCATAGAAAAGTATAAAAATGTTTATATTGCCAGAAGTCTGTCTGTGCAGCATCTTGGGCCAGCAAGTCACTTCTGGAAGGCTGCCAGGAAAAAATAAAGTGGGAGTCAGCAGTTCTCCGCTCAGTGTGGCACAGTGCAGGCAGGCATGGATAGTGCACGGGCAGCAGCAGTCTGGGAGCAGCTGCTTCACAAAGGCTGACCGCTGATCCAGCTCTCCCGCCGACAGCGGTCAGCTCTGGAGTAGAGTACCTCATGGCTCAGGAACAGTTAAGCAGCTGTACAAGGTTTTCAAGGCATTTCAAATAGTAGGCATTTTGAGGGTTTTCTTCTGAGTTAGAAAAAGCTGATATAGAAAAATAAAGAGTTATAAATACCACTTTATTAAACTCAATGCCACATTTATGGGTAGACACTTCTATAAGAAGCTATGAAAAAAGATTTACTAGCAAGATATTTATGTTCTTGATATACCAGAATTATAAAAATATATTACAAAATTATTATAAAAATCAAGATGTTACAAATTTCCATTCATTTATCAATGGTATATCTAAAGCATATTTAAAAACAATCTCCATAATTCACATAAGTGAGCTATAATCCAGAATGAATACCATGTTTCTTATGTATCATCCCTCTAAAATCATCAACTTTAATATAACCCATTTCCCCAGGATCACAGCTGGAAACAAAGCAAAGCCTCTCTTTGGAAACAAACAGTTATAACCAACTGATCTCCCATAGTACAGGAAAGACATACTTTGCTATCTTGAGATAAAGTGTTTGGAGCAAAATGCTCACTGAGAACTGGTAACTTAAAATGACTGACACGCTCTGGAAATGAAGCCCCTAAAATCATGATTGCAGATCACAGGACACGTGGCTACAGGGCAACTGAATCTATGCCAGGAAGATTTCATTTCCCTAATATTAAATCAAGGTTTTCTCTTCAAGGTCAATTCTAATTGGTTCCAATTCTTATCACATAAGAATGTTCAATAGCACAGAGGTTAGCACAAAAAGAAAAAAAAAACTGGAGCATGAAAAAACAATTTGGAGATCACACATACAATTTAAGAAATCTTTATATTTCAAATACTCATCTGTTAGGACATTTTATTATGTCAAAAAATTAACAAAAACAGTCCATCTGATATTTCTCAAAATCTAGGTAGGCAATGCATAAATAACACTATCATTTTGTAAAGGCCTGTTTAAACATTTTAGTAATAAGAAAATTCACTTAGTACTTTTCAAATTTAATTGTAATCTCTTTAAACTAAAACTTACTTCTCTTTGCTATGGAATATGCTTCATCTACTCTTCTTTTTATTGATGGATTTTTCAAAGTTGCTTTTGCCTGGAGAAGGTAAGACAATCTGTTAGCTATATTTATTCCCAAATATCAAAGATGAAGATAACACAGTACTAGCTGCCCATTACCAACTATGGTGTTAAACAGGATATAGTTAGGATACAGCAATATAAACAGTTAAGATTAGTTCAGCCTATTGAGTCAAGCCCACTGCACCTTCTGATGTTTCCCCTCCATTCACGCTTACTCTTTCTTCCCTAAACCATGCAAGAGGAATGGCAGCCTCTTGGTCTAGGGTGAAGAGGAGCCACACAGGATTGGGTGTCTAGCTAGGTATATCATCTCCAGGAAATCTGCACGCCCCAGCACTGTCACCTGGCTACTAAGCCACCACTAGATAACCCTGTGTTTTCCACTTAGGAATGAAATGTTTGCAATAAAGGAGGGTCAGAGGCCACAGAAAGAGTAGCCACAGTATCCTTTCTCTCTGGGCAGCCCTATGTACAAGGGAAAGGCAAATCAGATGCACAGATAAAACTATTATTCAATCTTTGATCAAGACACATTTCTTCTGGACACATCTGTAGAAAGAAATAATTTTTACTAAATTTACAACAAACTGGCAAATTTAATTGACATTAACAGGGAAATTCACTTAATCAGAGGTACCCCCTGAGTCCAAACCTGGTTAAATAATTACATGAAAAGAATATGAACTGATAGATTATTAATCACATGAATGAACAAAGAAAACTTGGGTCTGTGACCTCATTTGTATCTATGGTTGCTATCTTTCTAATATTCTTGGATGCATCCTAAGAGTCTAAATTATTTAACTACTCCAACTTCCCTCCCTCCATTTCACACATGATTTTAAAAACTGACCTTTTGATAGTTGTAACTTAGAGCCCAAAGTGAAGCCGCTCCAATCCTCTGGGCATTTTGATTCTCACTTTCTAAACAGGTAGCCAGAAGAGTAACAACTTTTTCTACAAATAAGCACATTATAAAAGAAAAGTTCAGTTCCACACACTTCACTATATTCCTATTTTGGACTGGTTCCAATGTAATAAACAGAATAGCTGCCCCATTAGCATAAAAACACAATTTGCTATCAGCAAACAACATCTTCTATAACTTAAAGAATGTGAAGGTTATCTCAGAACAGGTTCCGTACCAGGTACAGACGATCTGGATGTCAATGCTCTCTAAACTTTCTGGTCCAAGTTCAACAAAAGTATATTCATTAAAAAGACAGTAATGCAAAAGTTAAGTATATTGTAAATTAAGTTGTTTTATTATAACTCCCATTTTCACATGTACAAAATAGATTGTCAAAAAAACATGATCACCACTGTACTAACATATACAAACAAGCATGGGAATTTTGTACTTTTATAACATGAGAAAATTTTTACTTAATGGTATTTCAATATACAAGAAGTGTCCCCCTTTTCAAAGCTTCCAGAGGAGAAAAATCAAGACTTACTAATTACCTATACCAGTCTGATCATTTTAAGTGAAGATTCATAGGTATCTACTTCAAAGGCAATAGTCAGGATGCTTCAAACAAAATTTAAACTTTCTTTTATTATTTTGATACATTTTAAAATTTCATATTTTTTTCTAATTTGTATGATTTTAACAGTGTCGTTCTTTTAAAAATGAACCACTTGTTTCGGCAAACCATTTACACGTTAACCACACAGGAGATCTACCTGGATCCTATGACTACCATCAAATGCCTGCAGGTCAGCAAGAGCCAAGATTCCAAACCCACCCTGCTCCAGTGGCAGGTAGCCTGACTTGATGTTCATGTACATGACTTTAGGGTCTCATATCCTGAGGAGAGAGCATTAGATATCAGGAAGATTTCAGCAGCTTAGAGACCACGGAGGAAGGTTTCTTCCCTCACAGCATTCCCCTCCACATTTTCTGATACAGAACCTGCTCCAAGATCTCCTGGCTGAGGATGCTGACCTTGCCAGCAGGGAGAGCCACAAGCACAAAAACTGCTGCATTCTCTTCCCTACCTGTAGGAACAAGTCAGTGTCAGCCATGACTATGCCGCTGGAAATGCTCTTCCGTCTTGGTTATACTTTGCTGAGGTCACAGTAACTAGCATTCCAGACCTAAAGCCTAGCTTCCTGCCAGACAAGCAGTACAGACACTGGACAATGCTGGCTGTCACCCTTCAACTCCCTTTATCTACCTCATCTTGTAAGCAGGTGGGATTTAAAGAGATTCCCCTGCATGTTTTCCCCAAAGGAAAGCATGCACTATCTTAAAGGAGAGAGAGAAGGCAGTATGTAGTCTCTTTAAGAGTATGCATTAAAATCACAGTGCTCTAGGTGCTCAATAAATACTACCTAGATGAAAATACAACTTAACGTTTTTGTTTAAATCACTTTGTAGTTTGAATAAAACATGTCCTCCACAGACTCATGGATTTGAACACTTGGTCTCCAGTTTAGTGGCATTGTTAGGGAAGGTTGTGGACCCTTTAGGAGATGGAGCCTTAAGGCCTAGAAGGAGAATGCTAAAGGCGTCAAGTGTTAAGGTTTTATAACCTAGCCCTATTTCCTGTTTCCCCTTTGCTTCCAATGTGGGGCTAAAACATGATCATTGTATTTCCTGACTTTCAGGGGGGCCTCACACTTCCATTGCCATGCCTTCTCTATCTTGACAGACTCTATCCCTCTGGAACTATAAGCCAAAATAAGCCCTTTCTTACCTATCTTGGTTTTTGTCATGATATTTTATCACAGCAACAGAAAAGTAACTAACTTAAGTGGTTTTATTTTAAGGAATTTAAACTCTTTTGTAAGAATTTTTTTTTCAAAAAGTCCCATAAAGTAAACTCAAATTTTTGTGGTGGAATGACAATGAGGTACACAGGTGAGGAGCAGGCACCTTCTGCCCACATGGGCCCCTTCTAAGTACCTCAGGTGCATTTTTCAGATTCCCATGGTTTTCTATACAGTAGCCTATCCAAAAATTCGTCTTAATAGGTATAAAATGTAATTTGGCATATGGATTGTAGGTGGCTACGAAAAATATGAGGGTAATTTCATTTTGTTCCAACCAAGAATCAAGTAACTTTATATCCCAAACATTCAGATAACATAATCTTAATAATTTAAGTAAGTTTATATCTTAACTTCTTTAGCAAGTAACTATCACATTTTAATAAACCACATTTAATAAACCACATTTACAGGCTAATAATGAGCTATCCCTCTGTAAAATAAGCAAGTAAAAAATTTTAGGATAATATTTTATCATGAAAAGCACATAAACATTTTAAATTCAAGTAGTATGAATTTTAATAAAAACACAGGGGCAGATAACAGGAAACTATAAATAATTATAAACCTAGGAGTTTTAGATACCGTAAAAACTAAAAGTGAATCAGCAAGACTGAAATATAAACACCAAGAATTCAGTGGCTGGGTCTTTGATCGCCTCCATCTGAGGGGGGAGCAGCCTTATCAGTCCACAGATGAAGACAATGTAGCCAGTCTTGAAGAGACTTGATAGACTAGGGTCAGATGGAAGGGCAGGAGGACCTCCCCTATCAGTGGACTGGGGGAGGGCCATAGGAGAAGAGGAGGGAAGAAGGGTGGGATTGGGAGGAGAGAGGTGAGGGGGCTACAGCTGGGATACAACGTGAATAAACTGTGATTAATAAAAATTTAAAAAGCACACCAAGAAGTCAAGAAATGCGTTAATCAAGAATGGTTTAGTGAGAAAGATGAAAGATGCCTCAGCTACATGAACATATCCTGTATGACATGACGTGTGAAATAATTTCAGCTTAATACTATCAGGTCAAACTTTATTGGGCAGAGACTAAAATGCAATTCTATTCATTGAGTCATGAATGAATGACAATTGCAAATTAATTGTGTGTATAAAAGTTCAAAAAAGAAATCTATGGAAGCATCTTGTAAGAATAAATTGGTCAAGATTGGATCAGTGCCTCATTCAATTCACATCAGAGAAGCTTCCTGGCCGTGGGCTTGTTCTATATTGCTTTATCATGTTCAGATATGCGGCTTGCATGAATCTGTGGCTAAACAGGTCACAGGTACAAGCGGAAAACCTACCACTGTTATTCTGCTAACTGAACGTAGAATTAAATCTTCTAAGATATTCTCATTGCAGGCATATATTAATGCATCTCTCAAGCCTTATCAGAGAAGTTTCTATTTGCAATAGATGGTGATTAACACAGAACCACAAAGGGTCAAGATACAGAAAATAAGAATGTGTAATACTCAGCACTAAATGGAATATCATTACTATATCATTTTTCCTCAGGATCATTTTATGAGAGTCAGAGGTGGTAGAGAACTACAAGGAAATTGTTTTCCAGACACAACAGGACAAGTTGACATATAAACTCACAGCAATTGTCACAGTGTGCACAAGAGCTGCAAAAACGCAAGCCAGACTAAACCCTAGCATGAGCAGAAGTGGGGGGCAGGGGAGGGCACAAAGTCCTGTCCTAGTCAAGAAGCTATGGCACTAACAGCTGCTATGAGAGGGAGTCAGTTTTCTTTCACAGTGGAGTCCCTGGGTGGGCCCTAGCCACATTGTCTTAAACGGAGAAAAACTCAAAACATTCCCACTACAATGAGGAACAAGACAAGAATTTCCAACCCCCCCCCCCCATCGTGTTCAATGTACTACTCAAAGTCCTAGCTGTAACAGTAAGACAAAGGAAGGAGATAAAGGGGATACAAATAGGAAAGGAACCACACTCTAATGAAGGCCACACATCTGACAGCATACAGGTACACAGATTGGATTTCAGAATTTAAAGTAGTGGGGGGCAAACTTGGGTGAGTCAGACAGGAGAGGGGATCTGGGAGGAGTCTGAGGGGGAGGGTGTGATCAAAACACATTGTATGAAATTCCCAAAGGACAAACTAAAAAAGGAGAGAGAATGGAAGAAACAGAAAACAGGATTGAGCCACAGAAACTGAAGATGAACTCAGCTTGATAGAATTTGTAGTTTCTTTGTTAGGAGAACCACAATGGCTGTTCTTGAAACCCAGATGAGGAATTGCCTCTGTCAGACTGTCCTGTGGTCTTTTTTTGGGGGGAGGGGCAGGGTCTTTTCTTAATTACTAAAATTGGGGGTTGGTCTACTGTGGACAGAGCTAGCCCTGGGCAGGTGGTCCTGGGTTATATGAGGAAGACAGTAAAACAGAAGCAAGGGGCACGCAGGAAAGTAGAATTCCTCTGTGGTTTTTGTTTCAAGTTCCTGCCTAGAGTCCCTGCCTTGGCTTTTCTTCATGACTCTAAGATTGAAATAAACCACTTTTCCTCTTGCTCAAAAAAGAAATAACCATCATCCCATTTCCTCCTCTATTCTTTCTCCTCTTTAATATAAAAGCATATTAGATTGCCTCAGGGTATATTGTTACTTAACTTTTATGCTTTTAATCTTTTCTCATCTTGATAGCTCTCTGTTGCATTCTGAATAATATTTTGTTAATCTATTTTCTAGTTCCTAAATTATCTCTTTAGCTATACCTAAACTGTATATTGCTAATGACAGACATTCCTATTATCTTAAATTTAGGCTACCTAATGTTCTAAAATAACAATGTCCAATTGAACATCCTGAAACGATAGAGATATTTACAATTATTTGCAGTCTAGGCAGAAAAGAAGTTGGTGTCTTTTCCTCTGCTGACTTTCCCAATGTGCTTGAATGACTGCTCTAGTTGGTGATGTGAGAGGTTGTCTGTGTCATCTCCCTGCGCTCTAGAATGAACCTGTCCTTCACCCAGCAGAGGAACTTGCTTCTGCCAAGACCTGATCACTGTTAACTAACCAAGGATCACACAAAGAACATGTACCCCGGACAAAATGCCTGGGAGGGTAGTCTGTGGGATCCACCTTTATCTCCACTTTTTTTTTTCTCTCTTCTTTATTCATCCACATAAAGTCAGGTAAGTTTTTCTTTCTGATCTACTTTTCTCCGACGGGAATGTTCTCTGAAGCCCAGCTTAATGCACAAAGGCGAGGCGGCAAGAGTCTCACCTGAAGGTCATTACTTCTTCCTTCTCTTTGATGTTCTAGATAAAAGCTAACCAATAACGCTGGAAATTTTCCTTCAGGCAAAAGAGCTATCCACCTGGACACAAGCTTTCAATCAAAATTGGGCTGTAATTTCATACTATCTTTCTCATAACTTAGGACATGTTGGTGTAATTTTTTATTTCACTTATGTAGTGTGTTTTTACAAAAGACACTCACCTTGAACATTACAAGAAACCGGGAAGGCTGTGGTGTTTTTAGTAGCCAGGTCAGGCCTAAGGCACAGTCCATCTTAACCTCATGTCTGGTGCTCCTGATTAGAAGCATACTACCTTAGTAAGTTCAGTGACCTCTGAAGCCAACTGTCTGACCGTGTGGAAAGCCTGTGACAGGCCCTAACAGCTCAACACAGAGCCTGTACAGCTGCTTCTGGCTCTACTTCACCCTGCCTAGAAAGCCCACTGAAGTCAAGTGTGAGAGAGCTGGAGAAAAGACTTGTTTCCAACAGTGTCCATTTGCTTAATATTGATGGGGGAGAGAAAACAGTGCTGATTATAGGGAAATCCATAGTATAAATCTAGAGATAAGTGGAAAGTATAGACTTCCTCAGTTGCCCAAAAGCCTTTCATTTTCCTGACTCAACAATAAGGTTATAGTAAGCAGGTAGATCAAAAAACACTCGGAGAATGGAAAATAACGCCAGATGCTATTGAGCTGCGCCCCAATCAGGGCTGCCAGCAGGTCATCTGTACACTTCGAATCACTGAAATAGACTGAATTATCATCGTCATTTCATGGGTGTGAGGACCAAAGCAGATGCAGTGGAAGAGGACTGAGAGATAACCACTGATACACATCTCCCAGTGGCGGGAAGCAGTGTCCGCAGAGAAGTGGTACAAATCCAGTCAGCTGAGGAGAGTTTGATGCTGGCTGAACTTGAACAATTTTCTGTATTACATTTTCAGCAATTCTATAGCTGCTATCAGGAAAACAGAAGCACTACACTATATGTACACAAAACACGAGCACAGAGTATCATTTCTATTTGCTAAGAAAACTTGGGGTGGTAAAGTTTCTGAGAAGAATTAGGTGTAAAACTGGAAGAAAAGGAGAATATCTTAAATCATCTACCATGTACTACCAATGAGTCTAGACACTCTGTGCTTTTATAAACCCATTCTTACCAAAACAAAGAAAGTATTCTACAGATGGATAATTTAGTTTCAGAGTAGCTGTTAGCTGAGGACAGATGGATGGGTGGCTAGAGTCCACCCTCTTTTTTAATTTTTTTCCTTTATCATAATAAATTGTCTCTTATAAAATTCCACATGAAATTCACTTACCTCATTCATAGTTATGGTTTCAGACCCCTCCAATTCCCTCTTTGTTTCAGTTTTTCTCTTCAACTCCTTTTGAATGCTTGCCTGTCAGTCTGTAAGGCTGGTTTCCCTATCTGCTTGTGGCCTTCAACTCTGCCTGTCATGATTTCTCTCAGCTACTAAAAGCTTGCAGAGTGCTTACTGCTGACTGGCACAACTATAGGTGCTGCATACACAGAGGAAAACCTCTTGGCTCCAAATAGCTTATGTCCCAGGGTAAGGGGCATAGAAATAAAAAGCCATAAAATTCACAGTATATCAGATAGTGATCATGCTATGGAGAAAGACAGGATTGGAAAAAGAACTGGTACAGAATGGAACAGACACAGGGCAGGGTGAAGGACAAGAATTACACCTGGGGCAGCTGTCCTAGAAAGTTCCTATGTGCTCAACGACAGGTGAGAAACGAGGTGGACTAGCATAACATTAGCTCAAGAAGAGACAGAGAGAAGCAGACAGCGAGAATGAGAGCACCCCTGCCGCTGCGGCTCTTCCCAGCTACCTCCTGAAGCCAGCATGGCCACTGGAATTACAGTTACATCAACACCCAGAGGCTGGACCATGCTTGAATACCTACCCCTCCCTGCCTCCTACAGGGCCTTGAGCACAGCATGTAGTTAAGAAACACCTGGGAAATTACAGGGCTACTTGTGCTTTAGTGTGAGTAGAACAATCTACACATCACAGCATGTATGAAATGAGTCCACAAGGTGGCTACTTACCATTAGCCAGAATTTTAGGCTTGTTAGCAGGACTGAAGCAAATGTTATGAAAAATCAGCAGAGGTATGTAAGGGCTGCTCTTATGCTTATATTTGCTCATCTCTGTGAGTAAGTCTAAGCAGCCATCCAGCCTCAGGATCATTTGTTGCCCATCTTCTCCAAATGATATATTCAGGAGTAACTTCAACCACAGAATGGCCAGATTGCTGAGATGTTTATTTCCTCCTTTAGGCAATGTCAGGGACAGAAAGTGCTGTAGAAAATTGCTCTGTGGGTAAACATAGAATACTATTTTCTTTTCCGGTCTTTTTCATTATTTTTCTAGTCCCTTGGTGACCAATTAACTTGCATTTTGATATCCTTTTCCCCAGTTTTAATTTCTCTTTCTTCTAAATCCTTCATCCACACAACTTCTAAGTATAAATGTAAAGGTAAACAAAATAGTGCTTAAATTTTAATTCCTGTTTTTTTTCCTGATGATGGATGAAATAAACAATAGTCAACTCAATTATTTAGGGTTGATAATTCACAGTAGGCCTCCTGAGTTCCCTTTCTTATCTGCCTTCTGACAATTTTGCTGCTCATTAAAGATATCCTGTGGGAGGAAAAGAAACAAAACTCAAATCCACCTTGCACAGGCATTAACAACTCTTGTAACGAAACTGTTTCAGATCACTGTAGCTATAAGTGTTTCCTTCCTAAAATTATGAACATGCTTAAATTCATCTTATTCTATGTCTTATCCTTACAGAAAAAACTTCATAGCTATGACATTCTATTAAACTCAGAGACGTGAAAAGTCAATTCCTTAAACTACCACCAAAACCTTAACTATATGATAGATATTAAATGCCTGCAAACAAAATATATACCAGTAATTTCCAGCAGAGGCCTATGGTTGACATAGGTAGCTATAATCCAATTTGTGTTGCCCATGTACTCACTGGAGCATGGTCAAACCCCCAGTGGCCAGCCCCTTAAGGAAAACAGAGCCCTTCTCCCCCACCGGAAGCCATCAACTGTGGAAAGCTACACTTCAGCATCCTCATTACAATTTTTAAGAGTTCTCTTTGGTGGATCTCTGTTAGGCTGTTTCTTTTGGGGGGAGGAGGTCGGGTGGTACAGGAGTAGGAGTTGTCACATAGCCTTCCATGTCCTCTCTCTCAAATGTGAATCTGCAATCATGGATACCACTGCAAATGTAGCTCTTTACAATCAGTGGGAGCACAGATCATGGCCTTCCACATGGTCTTCCGTGGTAGTATAGACCTTGAATATCAACATGACCCTTTGTAGCAGCAAGGATCACAGACACCATCATAGCCCTCAGTGGAAGCACAGGCCAAAGCCATCAACATGGCTCTGGGGAAACCTGCACTATGGCAGAGATAAGGTCTCCAGTGGCAGCCTGAACCATGGGCAGTAACACAGCTTTGGATGGCAGCATAGACCACCAACACCTACATCGCCTTCAGTGGTAGCAGGGGGCATGAACATCAGCATGGCAACAAACCACAGACACTAATATGTCTTCTGCTGTAGCGTGGACAACAGACGTCTACCTGCTGTCCAGGGGTAGCACAAGCTTTGGCCATCCACATTGCCTCTATTGTCAACCCAGCATATGGACATCCACATGGACTTCAGACTTAAATACAGCCTGAGGCAGCAGCATATACCACAGATACCAACATGGCCTTCAGGGACAGCATGGACCATAGAGGCCTTTCAAGGAGGTCCAATCCAGAAAACGAAGCTCTTCAGCAGAAATCTCGTTCTTGCTCAGAACCAGGGTGAATGTGCAGCCGGACAGTGTGTTCAGAGGCTGAGTCTGTGCAAGCTCTAGGCTGTTGCATACCAACCCGTCAGCCCTACTCAGCAACGACATGTTCCCCATCCACCACAGCCCTCTCTCACACCTGTTACCACCATGTACTCACTGCTTAGAGACTGCAGTGTGTCACACATTATACCTTTTGCCCAAAGAGCTTTAAATGCAAATATTCAGTACAACAAATTATTGGTCTGGTTCAAGGTTTCTGAAAAACCATGAATACAGGACCATTGCTGAGACTTGTCTTGATGGATATCCTGCTATTGCAGGATAGGATGATATTGCTGCTAGGCAGGGCAGATCCATGCTGTGGGCCAGCTGGAGCCGGCCTTATTCAGTAGCGACTTGTTTCTTGGGAGCTCCAGCTACTGCACACTGCTCTGTCCTTGGTGCCGGCTACTGGACATGTGTTGAGCTTGTGAGCTGCAATGATTTCGGTCTCCCGGAAGGGCAGGCTGCATGGTCTGTAGCTGCTATAGCTCCATGCTGAAGGCTGGGCAGGCCTAAGGGTAGCCCTCTTCAGTACTGGCCTATTCCTGAGAGAGCTCCAAGCCACCTCACATCACCCCATGGCTCATCAGGCATGACCTTTATGTTTGCTGGCTGACATGCTAAGGGCATAGATTCATCATTCTCTGCTGCACAGCTCTGTCCCACCCTCTTTCTTTCCAATGTAGCAAGTCCACATTTAAAAGCATCTTCCCACAAGACTTGCCTTTTCCCTCTTAGTTGTTGTTCCAGAGCTACTATAGGCTCTTCAGGCTCTTTTTCTACGGCTGCATCACCAGAGCCTGTGTGGGTCTCTCAAACTCCTTAGAGTTCTGCACTGGTGCCAGAGGCTGCTATCTCTGTTCTGTCCCACAGTATTCTTAAGCATAGAATCGGAATTGTAAACTGAGAGTTATAGGTATATGAGAGGTATTTTTCTTTAATTATTAAAAAATATATAAAACCAATAATCCTGAAGTATAAGGAAAATAAGTCTCCAGCTCAAAGCTACACGCCAAACTTGAGATTGGCCTTGGCATTTCATCTGGATGTTCCAATTTTGTACTTCATGAACATGTTCTACAAGGAAGTGATAAAAAAGTGTTATACTGGCCAGGACCACGTTCTTGCATATACATACTTCTCATTCTGAAGAAGGTAGTCCCATACATTTAGGTCAAGATGAGATCTTACAGAAGTGATGTGTGTGTATATATATACATATATAGGAAATCATAGAAAGAAAACATATTCCCACACTTATGTGGAGTATAGGCTTTTGAAGTAAGACCTAATGATTACTCAGTGTCTGTTGTTATGCCCCAACCAATGATTGGCCCAACCTGGGACCTACCCACAGAAGAGAGCCAACCCTTGAGACTAGTGATAATATTCCGCTATGCTTGTAGACAGGAACCTAGCATTACTATCTCTGAGAGGTTCCACACAGCACCTGATGGAAACAGATGAAGAGCGTCACAGCCAAACATTAGCTGGCGTTCTGGGAGTCTTGTGGAAGTGTGGTAGGAAGGATACAAAGACCTAGAGGGGACAAGAACTCCATAAAAAGACCAAAAGAGTCAACTAAACTGGACCTATGGGACTTATAGAGACTGAAGCACCAACTAAGGACCATGCATGGACTAAACCTAGACCCCCGACTAATGTAAGTGATGGGTAGCTTGGTCTTCATGTGGGTTCCCTAGCAGGTGGAATGGGCAAGTGGAACAGGGGCTGTCTTTCACATGGACTCAGTTGCCTACTTCTAGATCCCTTGTCTAGACTCAGAAGAAGAGGATGTGCTGAGTCCTGATGTGACTGGATGTACTGAAGGGGTGGGGCTCCCTTTTTCTGAGGAGAAGGGGAGCGGAGAGAAGGGGAAAAGGGCAGGAGAGTGCAACTAGGAGGAGAGAAGGGTGGCGGTGTGTTTAGGTATAAGGTGAATAAATGAATAAATTTAAAATAATTATATTAAAATATACATATATAAAATGACATACATGACATATATGTATATAAATATATATAAGCACACACACACACACACACACACATATATATATATAAACTGTTTAAATATCAGCATGGACATGAAGAAGCTACCCAGCTGTCTACTGGTAAATAAACAACTAAACTGGCTGAGTGAGGGTGAGGCAGATCACTGATTGTGGTGTTTGCCAAGTTCCATAGTGTAAATATTCTCTGCATGGCTGATTTCAAGATAACATCCTACCAAGTGGCTTGAGAAATTTCTGAAAAAATGTAATGAGGAGACTCATGAGCCAGAGTGAATTGGGTGTAATATAATATAGAAAATATTTCCACAGTAGACCAATCATTCCACTTCCTTAATATGAGAACCATTTCTATTTATTTGTAATTTTACTCAAACTATCTTTTGAGGTTCAGGGACATAATATAGTAGAGGGCGACACTCAACTCCTATGAATCCTGTTTGATGTCCAAGGAGAAGAAACAGAACCACTCAAATCACTGTCATCAGTAAGTACCACATGATTTAATAATATTCAGATTTTAAAAGATATTCCCAAGTTGGGATTCTGTTCATGTAAAATCATAAAGATGGCATGCTTCCTACACACGTGCACTAGGATTTGTTTCTCTCATGCCCTTCCTTCAGACAATCAGTTAAAATCAGGACTGCAGATCCAGAAACCTCATAAATGATATTCTATGCCATTAAGAAATAAAAATGTAACTGGGGAAAGGGGGCTTTGATTTCATACAGCTTTCTGTCACCATAATGAATGGAGAGTGTTGTTACTGTTTGTCTAGTCTACTTACAGTTCAAAACTATCATTTGTATGATACCAATGTTTTTATAAAATTAACACTTTTGAGATAAAACACAATTCAAAGCTATGAGGATAACTAAAAGGACATGGATGAATCAGGGTCTACTAACTGCTTCAGTTTTAGTGCCTCCCACAACTGGCTTTAAACAATTAGCCTCTTAATTCTTTGACGAACCTTTAAAATAAAATATGTTGAAATCACAAGAAAGCGGTCCTAGAAACTGACTTCTAAAATTTGATTGACAGTACTATTTTCCAAAATAACTTTTATGACATGTGCGAGAGGCTAAGTGCTTACCTTCTGAATTACTCCCTTGCAGTCATGTGATAAGGCCAGGTTTGAAAGAAACATAAAAACCACCTGCTGAACAGGGGTGTTCTCCAAAGGCATCTGAGAAGCCAGCTTCAGGACACACAGTATCAGGGAGCTGCTGGGAGTGCCTCTGTGTGCAGTCTGAACATATTGACCATAATTTGACCAACAAAGGGAACTGCAGCCTTCAAAAGAAACAGCCTGTTATGGTTGCCTCTGTTCTGTTGCTTAATTTTTAAAACACAAAGTGGTAAACATAAATGATTTGGTCCCCAACCAATGAACCGTAAACGGGCATTGAAGCCCAATGCTCATGCCTACAATCAGCCCAAGAGACTGGCTGTCCTCATTCAGGGCTCAATTACCTCAGTGGCGCATTAAAATGCCAACTTTTTTATTTTTTAAAGAAAGGATTAGGTTAGCATAATGGGGTTATAATAGTTCATAAAGGCGGCATCTAAATAGAATTTTAGCAATGGAAAGTAACTGGGACAGCTCAAACAACATTTTCACAGTACCCAGGTAAAGACAGAGAATTCAGGAAAGCCTGGTCACAGGACATTCACGATCACAGAGCTCCCAAGCAGGAGATGCTCGCAATGGCATCTGTGGCATCCAGGTCAGTGTTTCTGAGCAAGTCAGGGAATCATGAGATTATTGGGGGAGTAAAACAAAACAAAGCACAAAAGAGCTAGAAATGCATTTTGATGACTATATTGTAATCTAAACCTGAAGTAGAATTACTTCGTGAAAGTTCATGCAAGTAGAACAGCTTGTATGCACATCAGAGTTGAACAGTCTGTGAAATAAACTCACATGTGATAAGTACAAACAAAAATATGGTAATCTTTCCTGTATTCTTAACTTTATAACTATATTCAAATAGCAATGTTTACATTAAATGATGCATTTTTGCCTAGAAACACATCAAACAGAAAAACAGTATTTCTGTCTTAGGTTAGTGGTACCCTAACCACTTCTAATATCCTTATAAAGTTTAAGGATGCATAGATTACAAATCAGTTTCACATTTTGTATTTTTACTTCACATTCAGAAACCCATTTTTTATTCTCCCCGCCCCCTTCCTAGGTCCTCAGAGCCAAGGCTAAGGTAAAGGAGGCCTTAGGAATGACACCACATTTCAGAGACAGGCTATGGTGAGCTGGCCACACTTCAGGGAAGGTTGAGATAAGACACATTGAGAAGAGAAGACACACTGAGCAGAAAAGGGGAGCAGTAGTGGAAGGTGAGATGACAATCCTGACTCACAGTCAGACACAGAACACCACTTCATGAGCTTCACTGCTGTACGTAAGAAAGACTGAGGCTGGTGAAGCAGACAGCCTGAAGGAGCAAACTGTCCAAACAAAGACATTATCATGGCATGTAGTGTGACAAGGTGGGCTCACAGTTGACTTTATTTCCCATCCCTTCCATGTGCATTCGAGTATGTGGATATCTCTGTTCCTGAACTACTGAATGTTGCCAGAAGAGATCATGCACACTTACCTACCAGTCAAACCTAGTATATCTCACCACATGGGTACTACATACAGCGAATACACTTCCTTCAGCTCCATGTTTGTTTTCTCCTTCTAAAACAGTGACCTCGCACCTCTTCTTTTCCTACGACCATATATCTACCCTTATGTTTCCCTCATTGTCTAATCAGTCTAATTACAACTCACAATGCACAACCCTTAGTAGGCTGTCAATAAAATAACAGCCAAGTGAATGATTACAAAGAGAGCTTCAGTGATACCAACTTTCACAAAACTAACAGTGGCTTTCATCATGCCTGCTCCTGTTCTATAGTCTATAAAGCTTCTTTTTCACCTGTCTTATTATTATTATTATTAACATTCACCCTCTGAATGTTCCCACAGCCATATATAATCAGGCCAATCTATTTTTTGAACTATCCAATACCTCTCCCAGGTCAACAAACATATTCTTAAAATGCTCTGGAGTTACAAGATCCTTATGTAAATTTGCCTTTGACTAACATATACTTAATAAGGAGAAAGATGTCAATATACATATTTTTCCAGGATAGCTTAATATAATATGAAACTTGATATTTTGATTTATCATCAAAAACAACACTGGATTCTAGTTACCAGCTGGAAAATTCGCAGTATAGACACAAAGCAACTGCAAGGCAATTTGCATCAATGCATCATCCATCAAAAGCCAAGGCCAGAGAGACTGCAGGACAGGCACAAGACGTGCTTCAAGAGCTGCCACCTGTTTTGGTAGAGAAATGAGGACAACCATTAGTCTGGACATATGAAATGCAAAGTTAGGGTGAAATACTCCCAAAGCTGTAGCTTACGTAAGACAACAGATGAATTCGTCATTGCTAAATGTCAGGAAGATCCTTTACTCTGCCCAGCAGTGCTCTGAATTAGGCAGCTTTGACCAGTCTCTGGAAGGGTGGCTAAGATACCTTAGTCAGAGAAGAACTGTGAAAACACTTTCTATAACATGTATAACAGTATGCAGGAAAATGATTTTCACTCAGCAATAAATAAATGCTAAAAAGGCTCAGGCATGGTCCAGAGACAGAGATTTATAGTCAAGAAAGTACTATGATTGGTTCTGCATTTTCTTCCCTTACTGTATATATAGTATACATGAGGTGAGACAATTTTTCTAAAAATAGCTCTTGTCTCCAAAGAGGCTGAACTTTACCCAGACCTCCAGACCAAGTTAACAATATGCCTTGAGATTACTCAAAGACTATGTATTAAGTTGCTGCCCTACTGTGTGCTTGGCCTGTCTAAGCTTAACATGCTCGTAAGAGAACAATGTGATCACCATTAGTATGCCTTACGTTTTCCACATGATCTGCTTTGACAAAGTAAGCTAAATGTGTAACTTTAATCTTAAATCATGTACTCTTCCGTGCCTTGATCCAGAGTAATCTATGTGTGCGCTGTGGCAACCACTTGCTGAAAAAAGCCAGCAGGTTGGCAGCAGCCTCAATATAAGTATCTGCCACAAAAACCAGAAGCAGCATGTAGACAGATATAAGTTGATGACATCAATCTGTGGCCTTAAGTGTTGCTCTGAGTCATCTGCCATCAGGAACATCTCCTGTAGAATACTGTGAAAGAGCTCTGTAAAGAACACCTCATTCCTTTCCACACCTTGTTCTCTAGGCTGTTCAATAAATAAAGCCTCATCAGATACACACAGACATCAGACAGCAGACCCTGGCACAGCACAGACAGAACACCAGTCTGCCAGCAACCACAAGCCACAAACTGATGGAAGGCATGCAGAGAGAAGTGTGCATGTCTATGCGTGTGTGTGTGTACCAGAAGTTAATGGCCATCTTTGTGTAATTTGACTTAGTCTTTATTAAAAATCAGTTATGACTGGGATGATACTGTTGATAGATACAGTTGCTTGCACAAGTGCAGCAGTGTGGTAACTTCATAACCACATACACTCGAGTGCACACATGTTCTTATACACACATTTCAAGGCACACAGAACTAAACAGTAGAATGAAGTGAGAAGTCGTTCAAGACATTTGATAGTCTCCAAGTTACTCCCAATGCTCTTCCCCAGGTGATCACTCTCAGTTTCTCACTCAGCCACACTAGCAACAACTTTGCTCACCTATTTCACAGAGACAGACACAGTCAGGTATGGATTCTTTATGTATCCTCCATTCTACTCACATATATCTAGTCTCTCATCCCTTTATCCTTCTCTTCCTGGCAGTAAAGAGACAGTGTTCCTCCAGTCAGAAATTAAGACTCTCATCTGCCCTCTGAAACATGGCTCTCCTCAGGGAATGATCTTTCCATTAGTTCTCTTCTTCCCCCTCCATCTTTGCTAGCTAGTCCTTAACTGGTCCATTTCTCTGATTACATTAAGCAGTGTACACATTAGGAGAACTGGATATGCTCATGTTGCAAAATGATCAAGCTGGAGAAAGAACGCTCTCTGCTGACTCTTCCACGTCTTGCATTTCGTGTCAGGCGCCCTCAGTCTGTTTCCTGTCCTAATGATTCACTGAGATCATTCCAACCTCGTGGCTGCCAAGCTCTCCAGCACCAGGGCATCACCACAGGTTTCCTTATCTTGTTTTTCCATCCTTCTGTCTTACCTCTGCTCATTCTCCATAACCCTCTGTCATCCTGCCTTTCAAATATCTGACCAAAGCAGTTATAACATATCGTCTTGAAAAGTTTCAACCAGAATTCTGGGCACAAATACTAATTGCATACTCCTACTATCCCCAGGATGTACAGCTATTGGGCCCATACAAACCTGGCGACAAGCGATTCTCCATCTGGGTGGCCTGAAGGCTTATGCAGCACATGTGTGGGCAAACCTGAGCGCCAGGTCCCTTATCACTGCACTTGGCTCTACCATACATTCCTATCCTGGAATGTAGCTTAGAGTGTGCAAGTCATTCTATACTTTTCTTCCTTCATGTTCACTCTGCAGGCTTACTTCCTATATAACCCTTTACTTTCCTCCCTGCCATCTTTCCTCATCTTGTTTTCCGCAGGGAGTCATAATTGCCTCTTCTGAGCTCTGTCCATTCTTTGGTTTTATTTCCACACGGTCACACGGCCTTTCCAACAGAAAAACTCCTTAATGTGACATGCATAAATCAGGGTGGGATGGCAGAGGATGAATTAATGAGTTATGACCTTAATAATCAATATTTAGTAATGAGAATGCCTTTCCTAAGCTGAAATAAGAAAAAAAAATGAAGAATTTCTACCCAACCGAATTATATTTATACTCAAGAGTAATGTAATTATTCTTTGGATTTATTATTTACAACTCAGAAAAATAGAAATACTTCAACTTACTGAATAATTATGTTTTTATAATTAGTTGTGCCACACAAATATAAAAAATAACTAGAAGACAGCGTATTTATTTCATAAATTTTTACAGGTAGATGCCATTTGTCAAATGTTTCAGGTCATTTCCCAAATAAGGTGTAATAAAACAAGAACAGTACTGAACACGAAAGAATTATATAATTAATAATAAATCTATCGAAGAAAATTCATATACTAGGAATTATAAAATGCTGTTTTATCTACTGTTTTATTTCTGTGAAGATAAACCATGACCAAGGCAACTCTTATAAAAGAAAGCACTTAAATTGGGGGCATGGTTAAAGTTTCAGAGGGTAGTCCATGGTCATCTTGGTGGGAAGCAGACAAGCATGGCGCTGGGGCAGGAGCTGAGAGTATTACATCCTTATTTAGGGCGGCAGCAGAGAACAGGCCTATTGCGAGCTCTGAAACCTCAGTCCCACTCCCAGAGACATGCTTCCTCCACAGGCCACACCTCCTGCTCTTTCACAAACATTTCCTTTCCCTGAAGACCAAGCATTCAAATATATGAGCTTATAGAGGCCATTCCCATTTAAATCACTGTAAATGTATAAACACTTACTTTTTGAAATAACTGTTACCTGTATTTTACTTAATGTAGCTTAAGTAATATCATATTTTCACAGATACAATATGCTTTTTCCAGTTTCATAACAAGAGCACAAAGACAAGAAATTTAAAAACAAAAGAAATTTCTACAATTGATTTTCGACTCACCAATTTTTTTTTTTTTTTACACAAAGCTAATGCCTCAAAAGTGTGGTCACTTCAGATCAAGCATCTTCATGAGTTCAGAAGATTTTATGTCACACATCATGGCTTAAACAGACAGAACCAATACTTACAAAGAAAGCAAGACAACTCGGTGGCTTTCAAAGAGCACCATGGGGGGAATGCCATGGAAAACAGCAGATGCAATCATGCTGAGCAAAACAGTTTCCAGGCTGGAGCAGAATGGATGCTTAATTTTTTTATAACCATAAATACTATCAATCACCCCCTTTGAACAATCAGTTTTGACAAACACCTTTGAAAATTTCTACTTCATAAGACATCTACAGACATGAATTCCCTTCTACTTAAAAAGCATCAAAATGCCTAACAATATAGAATAAAGGAGAAATTCAAGAAGGTAGGTTTTAATCACAAAGTTCAAGCCTTGATACAAATGAGAATCTAATCAGAGTAGAAGGACAACATGACTAAATGCAGCCAGTTTGAGCACTAACTCTGAGCTTAAGACAATCAACAAGAGAAATCAGAGGGTTCATTTTCCATCCTGTATTACTTCATATAAAACCTCAACTACTCACGAACAGTCTGGGGAGGTCTACTTACTTTGCATTCTTCATTTTGATACAGACAATTTCTTAGAAGCTGCATGGTAATGCCTAACTCTTTAATAAAGCCATCCTCCTGTACAGACACAAAGAAGTTGAAAGCATGAATGCAGTATATTTGAGAAACAGCAGTTCCCTCCTCTGGGGTCTCAGTGTACTGCAGTTGTGTTATACTCATGCCTGACCACTACCACTTTGTGAAAAATGACAAGGAATGGTGACCATATCTCAAGAAACATATGCACCACAAAAAAAGCTATTTCTGTTCCATCAAGCACGGAGGAACTTAGATACAGAATAGCCTCTATGTTACAGCACAGTAAAGTAAGTGTGTACTGACTGTTTTTCACTCATATCAGGTGCCTGCTGACTTTCTCAATGATGAAGAAGGGTTTTTGGCTAGGCAGGAAAATAAAGCAGGAAAAAAAGCTGTCAGACATGGACTCTGTCACTATGTACCAGTTAACCTATTAAATACATCTTTATCTTATTTTTCTCTTTAAAAATTTGTTTAACTTTACTGTGTGCATATGTACGTGAGTTCGTGTGTGGGCATACTCATGTAAATGAACAAAGTGCTTCCAAAGACTAGAAGAAAACCCTGGATGCTTTGGGACTGAACTCAAGTCCTATGAAAGCGCAGTGAGCGTACTTAAACACTGAGCCATCTCTTCAGCCTGAGCTGTCTCTCAGTTTTTACATAAAATGTTAATATGATGTATATTAGAATACTTATGTGTATATTCAAGTATTATTCACATGTACATTCATTTTTTTGAAAGAAATGTGGTGTACATGCTACTAGTCACAATTATGGCAGCCGCAGGTATTATATAGCCACTACGCATGTTGTGTTTACATGAATGTACAATTTTTATACATAGTCAAGCAATTAAATGCTAGAACAAACATCTGGAAATCATGGAAAGAGATACACGGAATGTCCCAGATGTGAAGGCAAAATCTAGCCTCATCAATTGTAGGAATTTTGTTGCTATGTTGCTAAAAGTATTTATTCATGAGATAATAAATTTGAAATGTATGAATTGTGCCTAACATATAAATACATAATAAATTATGGTTGTTACAGATTTCATTCTCTAGAGAACTTAACATTTTTATTCACATATTTCATTGTATAAAATATTTTTGCAATAGATCATAATTCTAACTACATCAAGAATGAATAACACATAAATCTCACTTAAGGATTTTCAAATGAGAATTAATCTCAATAATTTATCTGCCTCTACCTATCTTCTAAGTCAAACATTGAGTTCAACTTTGTGCTCATTGTAGACACGAGAGCAATAGAGACATGGTCTCTCTATCTTTGTTCCCTTACACAGGAAATCAGATCTTGAAGTCACCTTTTTTTTCAGTGCTGCTTTCCCAGGCCTCAGCAAATCCAGGTTCAGCTGTGCATTGATGTGTTTCATCCGCTCCATGCAGTTCTCTATGAAGTCAGCTGAAAGAAAAAGGCTGCAACTGTCAAGGGACCATTCCATTCCAGAAGACATTATGGCTGCAAATACTCAAGGCACTGAAAACCTGTTCACATATATTTGTGAAAGAATAATGAATTAAAAGAGAAAAAAAAGAGTACAACACCACCAAAGCCCACTTGTTTTCATTTTTTAGTAAGAGAGCTTCCAGGTCTACTTTACATTTTGCAGCCTGTATGCTTTAGCAACAAATAATTAGTTGAATGGATGGGCTTTGTGTTTCTATTACTTTCTTTCACTTCTCAGACTTGTATTCCCTGATGTCCAGAAGAGAAATCATGACCCTTTAGTGTAAAAATGTATATAAAAATACTGTGTTTGATATTGTTGTCTTTACAATACCATAAAATCGGTTTGCATGTGTGTTAGGTATAAAAAATGTACTTGTATATACTAATAATTATGAAGCTGGAAATGTATTTATATTCTCTAGAGTAACAATCATTACACGTAAATAGAAACACAAAATGTAAAAGTATCATTTTTGTATTCTTGAGTGACTGAGTTTTCAGTGCTGAGGCTCAAACTCCAATGTCCTGTGCTTACTAGGCAGTGTATTCTCGGCCTTTTTTTTTTTTTTTTAATGTTATTTAAAAGCAATGAATGCGGGCTGGAGAGACTGAGAGAGAGCAGAGCCGGAGCTCAGTCCCCGCACCCAGGTCAGGCAGCTCACAAGCCTGCAACTCCAGCTCTAAGGGATCCAGTGCCCGTTTCTGTCCTCCACAAGTGACTGCACTCACACGCACATACACATAATTAAAAATACAGTAGACCTTAAATATAAATAAAAAGTAAAAGTAATGAATAATTACTAAGCCACTATGTAGAAAACACTTTTTAAATGTCATTGCACTCTTACTATCATTTCTTTACATTTTAGTTCAAAGAAAGTTAAAATAAAGAGCAGCAGAAAGGACAGGTGAGATGCCCTGTGAAGGAGTGGTGGTGAGGCTCACCTCTCAGAGCGTGCTTCTGTGCTCTTCTGCTCACAGCCAGGAGTGACATCAGCGCACTTGCCGCGACTCTTTTAAGGACGTCTTTGGAGGGTTTTCCTTCAAAGGCCTGCAGAGAACACAGACAAAACTGCTTAGAAGAAAAATTCCATCCGGAGCAAAACTTCTGTGAACCAAAACATGTTTTAGACAAGAAGCATTTCAAGTACTGTGTGAAATTAAAAAAAAAAAAATACTGGAAGGTAACTAATCTGTGAATGTCTGGCAGAGAAAAGTATTATTCATATGGAGAATTACAATCGCTTTCAAAGTCTGTTTGCCTCGGGGGTGGAGGTGTAGACTAGTACACAGGAGAAGAGTGAGCAGTGAGCACGGGCCTTGGGGAGGGAGAGCGCAGCAGTGAGCACTAGGACGGCACAGGTGCAATCAAGAGGAGAACGGGAGCAACGTAGAGGGGCAGAAAGAGGAGGGATGAATACCAATAAGGATGCCTGAACAGGACATAGGGAATCATTTTATGTTTACCTAAAATTACATACAACACGTATACCTATGTACATACACAGACATACAACTTACATGAAGTTATGGCATGAGAAAATAATGGTTGCTCCAGGAACCACAGAATACCTATCAAAAACCCCATTACAAAGAACAACAACAACAAAAAATCCCTCGAGTTGTTGGTCGGGGGAGTCCAAAAGACCCTAATACAGTACAGGCTATGCCGTCACCCCTCTTTGTTTGCCCCCAGAATTTGGAGCTAAGTCCTATTGTACTTCAGTCACAGGACTTTGAAGAAACGGGATGGAAATAACCCTGATGCCTCCTTCCCAAGGACTTCCTGTCATTTTGCCCTGAAGTGCTGTGTAAGTTGCTAAGAGAGAAAAGTACCTTCCAGTCCGGTGGCTGTAGCTGTGAAACCAGAAACTACACTGGCTGGGCTGGGAAGACATCCACAGTACTGTTACTAGTGGCACCTTCTTCTTGGGGTAGCCAACCTTGGATAAATGGACCTAAGTCTCCCAAGAGAAGGAAATTCATGCCTGGTTCTCTAACCCTAGACAATCATGTGTGGTTAGAGGGGTCACAGACTCAGATGAGAACCTTCCATTACCATGTTCCCAAACCAATGTAAATACTAGCAATATGCCAAATGCATAGCCTCAAACCCACAAATAAGTGTAGCTTCCACCTCTTATTTTAAAAGCTTCATTTTTGCATCAGGTAGAGAATGTTAGAGATCTACTAGTGGTCAAATGCAGAGAAAAAGTAGACTGTGGAGTACCCAGACCCAAATGATACATCTGCAATGCAACCCCTACAGCTAAGGCACACATACACACACAAAAAAATCATGGAAGATGGGTATGAAAGACTGTAGGAGCCAGAGGCCCAGGATGCCTGATGTAAATTAGGATCTCCTAGACATGACAGGAAAAATACACCCGTGAACACTCAGCTTATGATTTCTAAATAAGACCAGCATAATGACAATACCAGCTGACACACCAATATGAGTGACAGAAATTCCACAGGGGAGGTGGTCAATGGTTTCTGGGAGAATGAGAGTCAGTTACCTTCACAGTTACCTACAAGCCCTGAACATGTGTGCACATAATCAAAGCAAAATAGATTCAGTAGGTTATATGTGTATGTGTATACACACGCATATTGAGGAGGGCCTGGTTAAATATTCATTTTCTTGCTGGACAGAACATGCCTTAAGAGTTACAGGAAGAAAACAGAAAAGATGGCCACCAACCAAAAACAGCCAAGACACCAAGTCTGAGGAACATAAGGTTACTTAGCTATTGGTCTGAGAAGCCCCCATGGGCACCAGCCAATCCCAATTGAGGTTGCGCAGCCACAGTAGGAACTCCCCTCTCTGGCTTTGAAAGGGACCTTCAACTCCCCCTGGGCCACTGTTATAAAAGGGATGGTCCCAGCAATGTTGGTCTGCTGCAGAATAAACGCCTTTTGTTGCTTACGTGCTACTTCAATTTGGGGCTGTTCTTTCAGCGCCTTCTGGATCCTAACAATACATGTATATATATACACAAACACACATATAGATATAAACATGCAATAATATTTAATAATTTAATAATAATTTCATGAATAGGGAATCACAGAAAAAGAGAAAAAGGAAGTAGTTACATAGATGCAATGCTCACTAATAACGGTCTCAAAAGAGATTTAAAAAACCACAACAACAAAAAACCCATATGATAGCAAATACTGGCATCAATGTGAGGAAAGGGAAACACTTACTCACTGCTGTTAGGATTGTAAACTGATGTAGCCACTATGGAAACGAGTGTGCAGAATCCTCAAAAACATTAGAGCAGTTCTACTCTAATGCCAGCAATACACTCATAGAAATATGCCCACAGGACTTGATATCCTGCTTTTGAGATATTTGCTCAGCCAGATTCATTGCAACTGTTCACAGAAGTCAGAAAATGTAAATAGTCTAGATCTCCATTAACTGATAAATGGATAATTAAAATGTGATATAATAACTAATCAATATTATATTATCACCTGTTTAAAAAAGGGGGATTATAAAATTTGTGGGTAAAGCAATGCAGCTAGAAAGTATCAAAAGTGAGGTAACCCAGATCCAGAAAGCCAAAGTCTAAAGTTTACCTCATACGTGGATGATGGCTTTGAATCTTTAGAATGTGTGTTTAAATTGGAGTACCCCAAGAAGTCAGGAAACATGGGACTATGCCTGAGGGAATTTTGAAGAGGGAGGAGCTAGAATCCAGGTAGTATATAGGTAGAATGGGAAATAAGAAAGAAGGGTTAAGTGGCATGGAAGATGGGAGGGCAGGGTAAAAAAGGGATATAGGAGAAACTGTCTCATATAAGACCCCTGTGCCCTGCTCAACCAAGGACCATATATGGATATGGCCTAGAATCCCTGCTCAGCTGGGTCTGGATGAAAGGGGAGGAGGTCCTCCCCTGTTGGTGGACTTGGAGGGGGCAGGGAGGAGGGAGATGAGGGAGGGAGTGGGAGGGTGGGAGGGAATGAGGGAGGAGGCTACGCCTGGGATGCAAAGTACCTAACCTGTGATTGATATAAAAATAAAAAAATTAATAAAAAAAAAGAACCCCTGCTCAGATGTGGCCAATGATAGGTCGTTGTCGAACTGAAGACCCTAGTAAGGGAAACAGGGACTGTTTCAGTCTTGAACTTGATGGCTGACTCTTCGATCCTCCCCCATACATGCCAGGGAGTAACAGCCTGGCTAGATCCAGGGGAGGACATTGCAGCCAGCCCTGAGGAGACAAGATGATCTGGGGTCAGATGGAAGAGGAGGAGATCCTCCCCCGTTGGTGGACTTGGAGGGGTTGGGGAGGAGATGAGGGAGGGTTGGGGAGGTTGGGAGGAGATGAGGGAAGGGGCTATGCATGGGATGCAAAAAACCTAACCTGTGATTGATATAAAAATAAATAAATTTATTTTTAAAAAGTATACATTTAAAAAATATATTGTCAAGCAAAAAAAAAAAAAGGGATATAGGGAGTTCCTAGAATTAACACCAAAACCTCTTGCTAAAAGCCAAATGGAAACCAAACTCTGTCGATGCTTAAAAAAAGTGTGTATGTATGTGTCTGGGTGTACCTACATATACATGTATATACATATACATGCCTGTATACACATGTATATATGTACATACATGTATGCGGAGTTAGCCTGTAACAGGGGCAACAGTGTCACTATTAGACACCACAGACTAGCAGAAAATAGCCCAGTGCCAGGAATCTATTTCCTTATTTAAGCTGTTGGTCAATAAGGTGACGGTAATACACACTCAACCACAGAGCAGAGAGAAACACCGCTGGTGCTCGTCTGGAAGGCTCACCACTACTGCCTAGCTAGAGCTCAAGTGTGGGATGCACACTACCAGAGGAAAAAGGTAGTCATCAACCTTACTGAGCTGTGAATCTGTGCTCCACAATGAACGACAATGCAGCAGACATACCCCCTGAGGCAATGGCAGTATGAATGCAGCAGGAAAAACCAAACCACTTTCTGGTTGGATTTAAGGCCTTCTCCAAGAGACAGAAGTTTGGTGCCAAGATCCCAAGGCCAGCGACATACTGACAATATTAAATGGACTGTGAATTTTTTTTCTGAATGGCACACATGTCACTGGGAAGGAATACTAGTGAGAGAGATACACAAAGAATTAAAGAATAGGGAACGGGAGGGTTGACCTGATCAAAACCTGTTATATGTATGTGTAAAACTCTTCACCAATAAGAAAAAAAAGAATCAGTAAAGAAAAATGGTCTTATACATATTTGATATAACTATGCATCATTTTAGTATGTATTCCCCAAGATATAATTCATACCATAGTCATTTAGAAGATATTAACTTCCCATATAACAATTTCCTAGGAGATGAAGAGTTTAGAAACAGCTGGAACATAAATAATGAAATCTTCTGATTTTGTACAGGAAGAACCAAATCTTAAGAAATAAGTCATCTCACTAAAGTCCACATGATATTCCTCGGAGTATAGTTTCATGGAGATGTTAAGTATTCTTTTGAAGAATATCAGTTTTAGGATACTATATTCCTGATTATCATCTGATAATTCAAAGATATAATTTACTTTACAAGCATGTGACACAGCCCATAGTCTACATAAAGACAGAGCTACAGGAAGAGGCCAGAGTTCCTAGTTTCTGGTCTTCTCATGGACGAGGGAAAGCAAAGGCTGGGCACATGGTTCTTTGGACATAGAGGGACAAGTTAAAAAAAAAAAAGTGAATTTCTGTTTTCTTGCTTGTACTACTCTTTAAAATGCAATGATCTGATAAAGCTTGTTAATCTGAATGGAACAAGACAACAAGTACAGCACCCAGTTTCTATTTTTAGGATTTGTTTAATGTGTGAGTGCCCAAGTGTATTCATGTGCACCACAGGCATCCAGGCACCCTGGAGGTGACTTACAAGAGGGCACTGGATGCCCTGAAGCTGCAGTTATAGGCAGTCATGAGCCACCATGGCTGGTAGCTGAACCCAGGTTCTTTACATGAGCAGTAAGTGCTCTTATTCACCGAGCCATTTCTCCAACCTAGCATCTAGTTCATAACTGGGAAAAGCAGAGAGGATGGATGCAAGGAAGTAGCTACAGGGAAGCTAAGGCCTCACCACAAAAAAAAGTTCTCAGAGAGAACCAAGCTTCTGAAGCAAACAACTTCAGGAGTCAGAGGACAAAACACAGGAGCCTCTCTGTCCCGATTCTTAGCCATATTGAGAAAACAAGCAAATTTTATAAGACAGAGAAAACAAATTCCCCCAAGGAGCCCAATAAATCTTCCATGCATTCTTTAGCTGGAACAAAGAGTGTCTTCTTTTTGCTGTTGCTTTTAATTAAATTTCTGGTAGCATACAAAGAAATGGGTTTCCCTGTAAGATTTCATATATATTGTTACACCCTATTACTCTCCCTTTTCCTCTTTCTTGCTGGTGCTGTTCTTCCTAGAAGTAGCATGCCCTTCTGACTTTCTGACATGACAATTCTATTATCTCCTCATTTCCTGCTCACTTCTGCCTTTCCAACATCCTTCACTGCATCTCAGCAGCCAAGGCTGATGCTAAAAATATACACATAGTCATGCCATATGTATCTTCTTGAGGACACCAATCATAAACCAAGAGGAGAGGAAAATCTCCAAATTTGAAGCAACAAAGGGACCACCACAAATAAGTAGATGGAACAACCATGTAAATTACATCTAGCTGATGTGCAAATCCTTCATACATAATCTTACCACTTTTCTACCTTTCAGAGAAGGGATGAAATTATGAAATGGTATTAAAAGGCTGAGTCAGGTTTCAAATGTCTGAGGCTAGCCTCGAACCCCTGATTCTCTAGCCTTTACCTCCTGAGTATGAGTGTCACCGAAACCAGTGTATGTAGTTTTAGCCACGGAACCCAGAGACTCATGCATGTCTATGCAAGTACTCTGTCAACCAAACTACACGCTATGGTGTGCTCATACTCCAGCCTGTAGTGTCAAATACTCAAATGGCTGAGGCAGAATGATCTTAATATCAAGGTTAGCCTAGATTACAGGGTGAGTTCAAGGCCAGCCTGGCCTACTTAAAATTTGCCTCAAAATAAAAGGTAAAACAAAGAGCTGGGAATATAGCTTAGTAATAGAATGTTTGTCTAGCAGGCAAGAAGTCCTGGGTTCAATCTCTGATAAAACGGGGATGAGGGAGAACAGATACTGAGTGCTAGTAATACTCCTAATTGGAAAAGAAATACTTGTTAATCTTTTATCGTTTTGAACTGTATTGTTTAATCAAAATATTCATTCTTTAGTAAAAATTATTGATAAAAAATTTAAATAATACTGAAAGCAAATTCGTATTTAAGGATACATGAAATCTAGAAAAAAAAATCAAAAAGTCAAACACCTGAAGAATTCTTTCATTAAGTTGCTCTGAATGTTTAAGCCCTTCTTGAGTTCCGTCGAGAAGTAACGCCACTGTGGGGGCCTGGCACGCATTTGTTTTGTCCTTGTCCTGGAGATGCCTTTTTTCTTCCTCAGCCAAGAGAACAGACAGGAACTGGAGGCTGGCAATGCTCAGGGCAGGGCACCTGACTGACAAGCCCACACACCTGCACAATGTATCTACAGGGAAAAGGATTCCAGATGTAAATGTTTGAAAACTTCTTTGAAATTAAAGAGGAAATTAACCAGATTGGTTTTAGTACTTAAACTTATAGCATTATTTTTAATGATGTAAAGCTAACAATAGCACACATACAAAAAACAGTTTTAAAGTCAGCATTAAGGTAACATACTGAGTTAAGAAATTTATTTTTTCACTAAGTAAGTTTTTCAATATATATACATGGGGATAATATGTGGATGACTACTTTGAGCTAACATAAAGTTTGAGAATTTCTTCTGAATTTTTACTTCAGTACTAAGAAGATGTTACCCTGAGCTTGGAAGCATGGCTAAGGTATGGCTCAGCACTTGTCTAGCGTGTATGTAACCTATACAGAGACCTATTTTATACGCTTCCTAAACATGTTTTAAAAATAATTATATAGAATGAAAATTAAAAACTAACAAATGTTTGATATAAATATTAATGTAAAGCCTTGCTATGTTAAAGTTTATAATATTATAAAAAATCAAAACTTATTTAAAAATAATCACTTACTTATTTTAATGGGAAATAAAAAATATAAACATAAGTACATTTCTGGTATTTCTGTGCTATAAAAAAATCTTGAGAAAAGATATTTTAGAACTTCCCAAGCTGTATATGAGATTCCATGTATATATATATTTAACACAAAATGCAGATATAGCAAAAAAGAACTGACTTTTGTGGGAACAAAAATAAATTTATAATTGTTTTATAATCTTAACATACACATTTTCATGAAACCAGGGACTTTTTTTACTTGGCTTCTGGAATACTGAAATTTACTGCAGTTTTTCAAATCTGTATTTTGGGGGAAAGGAGGCTCATCAGGAGTATTGCAAATCCTCAAGTAAAGTACAAGTCTTTCCTATGGATTTGTCATAAATACTCAGAGAATTTACACATTTAACTGAAAATAAAGATTCCTATTTTTATTAGGCGAAAGACCCCAATCCTTTGAAGATCTTACCAATCACTTCCTCCCAGTGCTCGGCAAGAGCTGAGGTAATAGGAAGCAGAGAGACAGCACCAGCTTTCCTCAGCAGTGTGGTCAGAAGGTCAAATAAATGTGTCCATGTGCGATAAAAAGCCAGCACTAACTGTACATCTGTAAAATTAATCAAAATACTTCAAGTTATTAGCAAGAAGAAAACTTTCAAAAACATACAACTTACCACAGTATATACTGGCTCAAAAGAAAAGCAATAAGCATTATGTTCCCAGTTAGGGCTTTTATTACTGTGATAAAACACTATGACCAAAAGCAACTTGGGGAGGAGAGGGTCTATTTCAGCTAACAGAGCCACATCACTAAGGAAACCCAGGACAGGAACTCAAACAGGGTGGAACATGGAGACAAGAGGTGTTACAAAGGCCATGAAAAAGTGTTGCTTACTGGTTTAATTCTCATGGCTTGTTCAATCTGTTTCCTTACATCACCCAGGACTACCTGCCACTGACCACAAGGACTGGGCCCTCATCATCAATCATCAAGCAAGAAAATGTATTGTAGGCTTGCACAAAGGCCAATCAAATGAGAGTGTTTTCTCTTCCAAAATGACTGTACCCTGTATGAAGCTGGCATAAAAACTAGCCTGCACAATTATCCAAGTCACTACAATTCACTTCTTTTTTCTACTGCTTCTTAAAAGTATGTCTCTTCACCCTTCTACAAAGTCACACAACTCATACTTTCATAAGAATATGCTCAACAACAATCAGAAAGTGAATGTAGTAAATAAAAGCTACAATTTCAGAACTGTAGAACAGGCACATTATAAAACATGATAGTGGCTATTTCTATGAAACAGACTGTCTCTCTTACTTTCTTTATTCCCTCCAGCAGCTGTGTGCAGAGATGAAAATAAAAGCAAAATGTGCTGAGGTCGAGGCAGAAGAGAAAGAACACTCTTGCCTGTACGGACCCGTTAGAGACGTTATCCCTCCACAGTGAGGATGCTGTGCAAATGGAAGCTGGAAAGCAGTGGCTATCTCTGGAGTCTCTCTGGTCCTACACCTGCAGTTTTGTCACCTTTCATCACACCTCACTAACGTAAGCTAAGACATGGTCCAGGTACGCCTCAGCACAGATGGGGAGCTTGGGCCCAAGTCACAACCCATCCCGGTGTTCCTCAACTATCTGGCACTAAGCTCATTAAGAGGTATCTTAGCTGCTTCCTCTTTGTCAGTCAATAAATACTTAACTCTAAATATATGTCATGTACTAATATATTCATACTGTATGGATATTTTTACTACTCCTTTAAAAAACTACATAAAAATCTATGCTTTTTTATTCATTAAAGGCTTAAAAATAGTAAACTGTTAAACTGGGGAGATGAATTTAAAATGCTGTTAACACTTAAATTTATTACCATATTTATGGTATATTTTAATTCAATTTATTTGCATGTATATATTGTAACGCATTGAATTATATATGTAAATTAGCAAATCATATAAATATATAGTATTTTATGGATATATATTCAATATACTTGTATATATTAGAAATATGTGAAAATAGAAATGTTTGCCAAAGTTTATTAAAAATCATTCAAAACTCAGTTTCTGAGAAAACAATTTTACAATACTTTCCTTATTGAACACTTGTACTTTTGCAAGAAATTGTCAAGCTGCTAAATGTACCTTCAAGATAAAGCTGATAGATAATTTTACCTTGCAGTACTTTCTATAACTAATCATAAGATTAAATAATTCTTATGTAATAAAATATATTGGAAGAATAATAAAAATATAAACAAAGCCATAATAATAGTCACAGCATCTCTTGCCAAGTGACCACTAGACCAAGTGACTTCTTATCTTCATCATATTTTGCAGGACTAATGTTGTAATGTCTCACACATCTTCATAAAATCAATGTCAGTGCTGGTCAAGTAATAGCCACAAAAACTAACATATAAAATTACTAAACAAAAAGAACTGATAAGATAGAATTGCGTGATGTTAAGACCATAGATCACTGTACTATTGATTCTCCCAGAATCAATTTTTATTATTGTAGAGATTGCAGTCTAATTTTAGCAAGCTCATTAAATTATTGATACTATGAAAATAATTTCTAAGCATGAAAATATTGCAACTCAAACACAAAGGTAATTTTAAAATGGATATGAACAATGCTGAGGACTAGCATTGCTCAGGATCATGGTATCATTTATTTTCACACCTCACAGGCAAAGTAAATCCATGCAATTCAAAGGATCTTAGCATGTGTTTCATCTGAGGATACTTTTGGTGCATTTTTTTATACTACTCATTTACCCTAAAGTTTCTCCTGGAGTCACTTCAAACCATTCTAACTATAAAGCATGTGATTAAAACCCTCCCAAAATACTCGGGGAATGAGGGTGGGGAGGACAAGCAAAAAAAAAAACAAAAACAAACAAACAACCTTCATGTAGAACAGAGCAAGATTTTCTCCCTCAACACTGTTCACTCCTCATCTAAACCGTAAAATTAAACTTAGCTAAAGTCCCTACTGCTGAAAAGATCATGCACTTTGGACACAGAAACCAGACTATCTAAGCTGAGTCTGACCTGAAAGCCTCCTGAGCACTATATATCATGGTAGCAGAAGGTGCAATTCTAGCTTCCAAGGGAGGGAATCAACCAAAAGTCCTAACTGGCTAAAATAAGATGCCTGTCAACTATAACAACAACTAGCATGGCACACTAACCCTACAGCTAGGTTTAGTAGTGGCATCCATACCTTGGTGATAAGCAACCGCTCTTTAATGAATTTCCTCTACTAGGAAATGATACCTACAACTATAACCCTAGCCAACTAGCCAGGGGTAGTGAGTCATGGATCTCATAGGAAAAGCAACTCCCACTATCAGAATTCCTTATTTGCTTTTAGTTCTTTGTCGGAGGTTGAAGCCCCATGAAAAATTTCCCTTCCATGTCTACTGGTGTTATCCTTGTTGAGGTCTTGTTTAGGCAGTCATGTTGATGAGACTTCATAGGTAGAGCTTCTCTGACATTTCTAGGAGATAAAATCTTAGAGCAAACTTTTTGTTCATCTGGGTTTTATAATCTTTCAGTACTGTTCTTTTGCCATGATCCCTCAGCCTTAGGAAAATAGTCTTCCTCAGGGAAGAATCTCCAAATTGCTATCCAATACCAAAATGTCTACCCTGATATCATATGAAGATAAATAACAAATGGACTGTGTGTGTGTAAAGCAATTCAAGAAACAGAGCCCATGAATATGAGAGAGAGTGAGGCATGGAGACATGGGAAGGGTTGGAAGGAAGAAAGAGAAGGAAGAAAATGTATGTTTAATTAATTAATTTATTTATTCTACTCATACACTTCTCTCATATATTACATCCTGACTGCAGTTTCCCCTCCCTCCTATCCTCCCAGTTTCTCTCTTCTCCCCTAGATCCATACCTCTTCCTCCATTTCCCTTCAGAAAAGAGCAGGCCTCCCAAGGATATCAACCAAACATGGCATAACAAGTTACAATAAGACTATCAAGGCTGGTAGAGGCAACCTAGTAGGAGAAAAAGGGTCCCCAAACAGGCAAAAGAGTCAGAGACAGGCCCCGCTACCACTGTTAAAAGTCCCACAAGAAAACCAAGCTACACAACCATAACAAATATGCAGAGGATCTAAGTCAGACCTATATAGGCTTCCGGTTGTAGATTCAATCTCTGTGAGGAACATGAGGCTTGGTTAGTTGATTCTGTGGGTCGTGTTCTTGTGGTGTCCTTGACCCTTCTGGCTCCTACAACCCTCCTTCCCCTCTTCAGTAGGATTCCTGAGCTCTGCCTAATGTTTGGCTGAGGGTCTCTGCATATGCTCCAATCAGTTGCTGGATGAAGCCTCTCTGATAAGGATTATGCGAGGCTCTGGTCTACTAGTATAGCAGAATACCATTGGAAATCATTTCACTGACTTTCTTTTTTTAAGCAAATTGAGTTTGGCTCTGTCTTAGGTGTCTGGGCTATCAGTCTCTGGTTCCTAGCCCTCCAGGCAGTATCAGGCATGGGTTTCATCTTGTAGCATGAGTCTCAAGCTGGACCAGTCATTGGTTGGCCACTCCCGTAAGTTCTGTTCCAACCTTCCCCCAGCACATCTTTTAGGCAGGACAAATTGTAGGTTACATGTTTTGTGGCAAAGTGGTGTCCCAATCCATCCACAGGAAGCCTTAGCTAGTTACAGAAGGTGGCTGCTTCAGGTTGTGTCCCCATTATTAGGAGTCTTTGCTAGAGTCACCCTTGTAGATTTCAGGGAGTTTCTAATACACTAGGTTTCTCCCTCACTACAAATTGCTCCCAATTCCAGTGTCTCTCCCAATACTGTTTCCCTCCATCCCTGTGGATAGCTCAGTGGTTAAGAGTACTAACTACTCTTCCCAATGACCTAACATGGTTCAGTTCTCAGCACCTACATGGCAGCTCACTACCATGTGCTACTCCAGTACACGGGGATCCACTGACCTATTCAGGCACCAGGCATGCTTGTAGTATACATGTATACATGCAGACAAAGCACCCTCACACATAAAATACACTTTAATTTAGATAGATGGATACATGGATAGATGGATGGACAGACAGATAAATAGATACATAGACTTACCCAGTACATCTTTGGTGCCCACAATGAGAACTCGAATGACATTAGATATAAGAGGTTTCAAGAGTTCATCCTGTGTCACAAGGTTAGGATCTACCAACACACAGGACTGCAAAAGCTGGGACAAAGAAGACAGGTATTCCAAGAAAAAGGAAGCCTATTTGCAAAAAGAGATAAAATATAATAAATAAGTAGATCTTGTGAAAAAAACCTACCAGTATCATCATGATGCTTTTCTATGTGTTATAAGAAATCATTTCTCTATAAAATACACTAAAATACACTTTATACAAGCACTACAAATACTTTATAAAAGCACTAAAAAAAGCACTCATAACTTATATGCTATAAATTTAATGTGCATCAGGCAAAGCATAGTTTCAAACACTATAAGCATATCAGTAATGGACACATTAGCACTATCAAGTATATCACAAGTAAACAAAACAGTATTTTCAAGGCTGATTTTTATATTTCATTCAAAGAAAGTCTTTATATTTTCAAAGTAGGTAACTTGTGGAAGCAATACCCTAGGAAAAGCAATGAGAGTATTTAAAACCAAAATAAACCAATTTGTAAAGAAAGATCTGATTACAAAAATATTCTTTACAATGCAGAAGTATGGAAAAAAAATACATCTAGTCTACTAGCCTAGCGATTGTTATCAATAAATACATTTTTACTTTTAGTTATCCTTCAGTGAAAAAAAATTCTTAATTACAAGAGAAAAAATTAAATTTCCATGGTGAACAATAAAACTATCTCTGGAATTTTCTTAATGCTAATACTATAGGTAATACATAACAAATGTCCATTCAAAATCTCCTCTGCATAGACAGCAGTTAAAGAATAGCAGCAATGTCTTCTGTACTTAATGCTCTTTGGCAGAGCATTCTTATCAGAGAATTTTATGGAGCTTCTCTAAGGTCACTTTCTATGTCTAACAGTACAGATTTTCACTCACCTTGGTCTGATTCTGTGAGAACATAATTAATAGTTGGGAACTGGTCCCTATTTGTGAAGGTATGCATGCCTACATAGTACACGGTCTCAGATCATTGAAAAATAATTTGTTCTCTTCTACTTTGAGCATGAAATTTCTTTATAGAATATGCTAGCTTATTTTATATAAAAGTATATATACCTCTATCCTTTACAAATTCCTTATAAAGAGTTTGAAGATTAATTTGCTTATTTCTGTAACACTTTTGCTGTTGTTTTCTATTGTTAGAGAGGGTCTCATGTAGTCTGGGTTGGCCTAGCATTTACCCTGTACTTAAAACTGACCTTGAACTTCTGATCTTCCTGCCTCCATCTCCCAACTGCTGGGATTACAGGTGTACACCATACTCAGCTTTGTAAAGTCTGTAATCTCTTCTTCTGCCCTAATAAAGTTATAGAAAACTTAATCTCTGAATACTGGAAATACTATAAATAAATATATGTTGTGAAAATATAGGGCTGGAGAGATGGCTCAGAGTTTAAGAGCACTGTCTGTTCTTTCAGATGTCCTGAGTTCAATTCCCAGCAACCACACAGTAACTCACAACCATATATAATGAGATCTGGTGCCCTGTTTTGGCCTGCAGGCACACATGCAGACAGAACATTGTATACACTATAAATAAATCTTTTTAAAACTATATATGAACTCAGTGAAAAATGTGAGAAAAAAGCTGAATTGTTTTGTAAATTAACCACTTAATGTTAATAAACTATCTTTTTCTATTTATGATATTCTTTATTTTAAAAAAAGCACAACAATAAAAACCAAAAGCCTGTCAATCTGTAACCTGACTACCAGCACTCTGCACCACGCTCTGCCTCACACATCAATGTCTGTTTTCCTTTCCAGGCCACATCTCTGCTCATCTCTGCTCTATTCTGACTTACAGGCTTTTTTCTGACTACTCTGTAGCAACTGTTCCCCCTATGACATACCCTTGTATCCAATGTCATTCATTTTTTCCCCATAGCATTTGTCACTACCTGGTAACATACTTTCACATTTCGTCTGATTCTATGTGTCCTTTGCACCCAATCTATAGATTCCTATGCGCACAGATTGTTTGCTTTGTATCAACTACAACTACAACAGAATCTGTCAAATATTAGAGAATTTTCTAAATTCTTATTATAAGCATCCACGGCTGGACA
>CM053764.1:38333222-38354803 GCA_028658305.1 Pachyuromys duprasi
GCCTTGCTATGCCTACAGGACCATTTTCTTCACTTCAAATCAAATATCATAATTGGAAAAGTTTACCTTGACACCCTTGACACATCAGGGATTTGCCTCAATCTCTGAGAAGGTCCCTTATTCTATTTTTTTTCTTTTGAAATGCTTATCATCCTAAGATATATATGAATTTGTTACCTGTTTTCCCAATATAAGGGGAAAGGTCTTTGTTTTAATGACTTGGGGGAGATTCTAAACCAGAGAGGTTATTTAGTGAAGATTTGTCAATTATACCAACAAAAAAGTAAAGAGAAAGTATATCCTATGAACAAGTTAATTCAAATAAAAATACTACACTAGAAAGAGCAATGTGCTTCGCATTTCTAAGACATCCTAGACTTCTGTGTGCAGAGTGCAACACAAAAAATGCTTCACTTTCTACCCAGCACCCCTCAAGCACACAAAACACATTGCCAAATTAAAAATTTGTTTTTAAATAAAATTAATAGTAGCAACAACCATAAAGGAAATTGTTAGGCATATTTTACATACAGAACCTAGGCACAACCCTCAAATATAGTGAACAGATGTGAAGGAAAATTTTAAATTTATTTTGGCCACTTGGGTAAATGTTTTCAGATTTTTTTTTTCTTCTTTTTGAAAGATGGGGTGGTGCCACAGTCCTTTTATCCCCGCACTCGGGAAGGCAGAGGCAGGTGGACCTGAGCAAGGCCAGCCTAGTCTACACAGAAAAATCCTGTCTCAAAAAACAAAAGGGAAAAAAGAAAAGGAAATTTCCATGTTAGTCTAACAACTTCAGCCTAGCTGAAAATAAAAGACACACCAGAGACAGTATAAAATCATAGGAGTAAGTGGACTATGTCAACATCCGTTATAAACAACTAAACGTTTATAGATGACTAGTGATGGAGGTAGGGAAAGTATCCATTGTTCTATGCCAACACCCGCTATAACAGAGTGCTCTAAGAAGCGACAAAACATTTGTAGCTGACTAGTGATGGAGGTAGGAAAGTATCCACTGTTCTTTTCTCCCATCCCAGTTTCTCTTATATTAAAATTTTAAGTAACCTAGTTCAAAAAGCAGACAATACCACACATACGCAGTGATTGCCATCTTTTTCTTATGGTTGGGTCTCCTTAGCAGAGACCCTTAAGGCAAAGAAACTCAGGACATAGGAAGAGGCAGATCCGAGATGCTCACCTGAGCCAGAGTATATTCAACAGCATATGATAACGGCGATGGGGTCTTGAGATCCTGGACGCACATCTCTAGGAGGGAGGCGTCCACAGTGCTGCCAAGGATAAAGAACACCCCGTAGACAGTTACTATGCTTCTTGTTAAAGACAGAACTTTGAAGATAACTAAAGAGAAAGTGCCTTTAAAAGTAAATATTTAAAGAGCATTAAAAAAAAAAAAACAGAAAAATACTGTTAGGTAACTGTGAAAAACAAAGAATTCTAAAAAATGAAATTGCCATATTTGGGGTCAGTTTTCAGTTTGACACAACTGAGAAGAAACCACAATTGCCTCCCTCACATTGTCCTGATGGCATATCTGTGGAGTTGCTCTTAACTGCTAATTGATGTGAGCGGGCCCAGCCCCATGTGGGAGGTGCTATCCCTGAGGAGGTGGACCTGGGTGGTATGAGCAGCTGACTAAGCCAGTTAGCAGCACCCTTCCCTGGTCTCTGCTTTAGTTCCTGCCTCAGCTCAGCTCACCTTCTCTTGATTACTCTGGTCTGAAACCTGTGAACAAATAAATAAACCCTTTCCTCATCTAGGCTGCTTTTGGTCAGTATTTTATTACAGTAACAAAAAAAACTTCAACAGAAACATTTTTTTTTTTTTCAGTTCTATCTTCACATCCCAGAAGACAGAGAAGGCAGTACGAGCTGGCAAAGAAAAAAAAAAAAATATTTTAGACAGCACTGTTCAAAAGTGAAAAAAGTAGAGAATGTCAGCGAAATGGACTATGCAAGTGGTTAAAGAACATTGGCATGCTAGAAGACAAGAGAAATCATTCACCACACACAAGAAGTATCTGGACACTAACTTTCCTCACACTCACCCCTTTAAGCTGGGACAAGCAATACCCTCTAAAGGACAAAGTAACACCAAGCAAGGAATAAACTACAAACTTACATAGGGCAGAACACAATAGCCAAGGCTTTGCCACAATGCTAAACACATTATCAGAGGCTCATTAACACTGGGAAAACTAAAAATTCAAAGGATCAAATCATTGTTGCCTTAAATTCTACCAGAATGTTTCGGATGAGTTTAGTTTTCCATGACAAAATACATACAAATGAAATTCAGCAGTGAGTTTTAACCTGGGAACATTATTCTGATGACTGCTAGAGAGAGGGATCCTCAAATTTCTTCATGTCCTGTAAAGAATAACCAGGGGGATTACACTGCCTCCTGACTAGACTAGACCTACGCTAGGTTTAAAACCATCTCAGTCTTCAAAATTAGAGAAAAAAAACAAAAACGTTTTTGGCCTTACCGTAACAGTCAAGCAAGAAGCCAATACAAGTATATTAATAGAACACAAGGAGGAAATAAGTAACAGCAACAACTATGAAGACAACTGTGGCAAAAGAGGAGGCCTGGAACTTGGTGGGTGTAAGAAGGAATGAGAATATACAGCCAAGCACATACAGCCTGTGTCTATTCATCTCTACTCCCACTTTTCTCTTACCTACAGAGAAGCTCTGTGAGATGAGCTTGTTGAAAAGCACTTGCAGCATCTCTCGGAGTAACTGCCAAGAGGTTGTCTAAAAGGCTACAGATTGCCGACAGCAGAGATGGGGTAACAAGCACAAGCTGCTGGTGACGGGAAGCAGACAATGATGAGTCATGGGGTCGCACCGACCTGGTTTCACACTGACCTGTTATTTATAAAAAGCATGAAAGTTATTCAATTTACTTCATGGTAATTAACAAAATTTACAAGTTTTCATAGCACAGGAGAGTTCCTAAAGATGGTGAGGTAGGTGGTTGGTTAATTCTCCTACCTGTGTAAACGTACCACAATTTCTGCATCCATTCCTCAATTGAGGGACATCTGGGTTGTTTCCAGTTTCTGGATATTACAAATAACGCTGCTACAAACATGGTTAAACAAATGTCCTTACTGTGTACTTGAGCATATTTTGGATATATGCCTAGGAGTAGTATAGCTGGATCTTAAGGTAGCACTATTCCTAATTTTCCGACAAAGTGCCAAATTGATTTCCAAAGTAGTTGTACAAGTTTACATTCCCACCAGCAATGGAGGAGGGTTCCCCTTTCTCCACAACCTCTCCAGCATGTGCTGTCACTTGAGTTTTTTATCTTAGCCATTCTGATGGGTGTAAGGTGATATCTCAGGGTCATTTTGATTTGCATCTCCCTGATGACTTAGGAAGATGAACATTTTTAAGTGTTTCTTTGCCATTCGACATTCCTCTATTGAGAATTCTCTGTTTAGCTCTGTATCCCATTTTTTAAATTGGATCACTTGATTTGTTAGTGTTTAACTTTTTGAGTTCTTAATACATTCCAGATATTAGCCCTCTGTCAGATACAGGGGCTGGCTCTTTGATTACCTCCCCGAAGGAGAACCCTTACCAAGGGTCAGAAGACAATGCAGCCAGTCCTGATGAGACCTGATAAGTCAGATGGAAGAGGAGGAGGATGTCCCCCTATCAGTTGACTTGGGGAAGAGCATGGGAGGAGATAAGGGAGGGAGAGTGGGATTGGGAGGGAACTAGGGAGGGGGCTACAGTGGGATACAAAGTGAATAAACTGTAATTAATATTAAAAAAATTAAAATTTAATTAAAAAAGAATAGTATGTAAAAATCTCAAGGCATCCTGCTTCAATCTATTCACCATCAAAATACTCTAGAAATTTATGACAGCTTGAAAGTAAGATCTAGAGAAGAGGGAGGGAGGGTGCAACAGCTGGGATACAAAGAGAATGTATTTAAATATTTGCAATAGGTAAACTGGCATCATGACTTGAATGGTTGCCTACAGTTTTCTTTGCTTCCCATTAAGCCTGAGTGAATGCTTATGAATTACTTCCTAGATGAACTTGTTTGTATTCCATATTACTTTCAGACTTTGTTAGTTTAAATTTTCTTTTTCTTTGTATCACATGAAACATAAGAAATGGTTATGAAAGTCTAACTAAGCGAAGAAGAATATGTAAGAAAAATCAGAATGCCCACTGTGGAGCCATGTTTACCTTGTTCTTCCCCTCATGTGTTTCCTCCCTGACACGCATTTACTCGAATAACTAAGCTTCCTGTCTTCTATTACAATAAATGAAGATATACATTTAAATTTTTACTATTTAATAATATGTATTTCATATAATTTATATATTATATTAATGTTTATATGTATATATACATTATATGTAATGTATATTACATACTTTAATATAATAATTTATAATTTAATGTTTATTCCCCTTTTATTATTTTATTGTTTTCATCTGTATATTTGTTTCCTCTGTGTGTATGCTTGTGCAGCTGACACATGCCTAGTACCTGCAGATGCCAGAGGAACTAGAGTTACAGATGGCTCGAAGCTGCTATTTGGGTGCTGGAAATCAATCCAGGTCCACTAGAAGAGTAACCTGTTAAGTGTATATTTTTAGTGTGTTGTGTGTGTGATGTGTATGTGAGAATGGCCAGGTACACACATGTGGAGCCAGAGTTTAAACTGGGTATTACCCTTGTTTTCTACCTTATGTTCTGAGAGAGAGTCTCCTTCCCCCTCCCTCTGAACCTGAACTACCTCTTGCTGTAACCTGCACTGGCACAAGAAACAAAGTGTGACTACATGAGAGGCAGAAAACTGCACGATCAGCACTTTGCTCACAGAACCATCTCTTTAACCCAGTTGGATGCTTTCTTTACTTATCAATATTTTGGGGGGAATTACTATATACCAATTTGAAGATATCCTCCATGATTTTTTCAATAGCTGAATTGTTTATTACATAGATATAATTTAAAATGACCCTCCTGCTTTTGGAAATCTGGGTGTTTCATATATTTCCTAATTGCAAATAATATTTCATTAAATAATCATGTGTATATGTAATTTCATATTTTTAGAGATGCACTGATAAATGCATTTATAGATTCTTTTAGATATTGCCAAGCTCCCTTCCAAAAATGTTAACAGTAATTGCATTCCCTGTTATAATTTATAAAAAAAAGTGTTGTTTTCCATAGCCGGACCAGGAAGATACACTGCAAGGGCTTTTTAATACTTGGTAATTTAATTTAATAGCTAAGAGAGAGGGTCGCGATATAGTATTTATTCATATTATCTGACAATATAGGTTCCTCACATCTTTTGTGCATATCTGCCTCATGTCTCTGTTCACTTTTACATGTTATCAGTTTTTTCCTTCTTAAGAATTAGGAGTGCTTTATACACTTATCAGCATTTTTGTAAGCAATGTTGCAAATACTACATTACTTTGTCAAGTAATCTCTTCACTTTATGCTATTTCTGCCACATAAGTTGTTTTTATTTTTATTATTGAGTGTAAAATGTATGCTTTTTATTACATTTTTTGACAAAATTAGAAAGTCTTCTGTGCAGTTTTATAAACATCCACCCATGGTTTCTTCTAGTATTTATAAAATTTCACTTTTCACTTTGTAAACTTCAATATAAATGCAATTTAAAGCAGAGTTGGTTGTGGTTCAAATACAAAAAGTGAAACATACTGGCATTTATAAAATACATTACAGGGAGTAGAGGATTTAGCATGTGCCTAGCATGAGCATATGTTCTGTGCTCACCTGCAGAACACACACGCAAAAAAATATACTGCAGCTTGTTCATGTGATTTCTAGTAACATAAAGACCCATAGATTTTGTTTCAAATGACTGCACAGCCATACAGAATGCAGCTCAACTATAATCTCTTCAATTTCAAGTTACTTACTATTAAGTTTTTCCTAAAAGAGGGTTAAAAATAGAATGAATTAACATGTAATGCATATTCATTCAAATACTAAATATTGTTCAACTAATAACCACTTTTTAAGAGAAAAAATGTTTAGGGAAAGGAAACATGCCCTAACCACTGCCCTACACAATGAACTGCTTCTTTCAATGAACTTTTTTAAAGTATGTAAACGGGGTACATATGAGTACAGGTACCCTATGGAATCCCCTGAAGCTGAAGCTACAGTTAGCAATGAGCAGCTCAGCAAGGGTGCTGGCAGCCTAACTTGGTCCTTCTGCACGAGCAGTAGCGCTCTTACCTTCTGAGATGTCTCTCTAGCCTCTCAGACTTTTTGCTAGCCAAATTCTCATTTATTACTTCACAGCATTTGTTTTATTAATTTCTAATTCTTATCGTACCATGCCTGTGATTTGCTTAATTAGAAATCCGTTCTCCAAATATTACTTTAAATATTGTCACATATGGTATATACTCACTTGTAAGTGGATACTAGACCTATAATATAGGATAAACATACTAAAATCTGTACACCTAAAGAGGCTAAACAAGGAGGAGGACCCGGGGTAATCAATCCTCACTTAGAAAGACAAATGGGATGGACACTGGAAATAGAAGAAAACAAGTAACAAGACAGGAGCCTACCACTGGGGGCCTCTGAAAGACTCAAAGCAGATGCTGAGACTCATGACCAAACCTTGGGGAGAGTACAGGGAATCATATGAAAGAAGGGGGAGTTAGTAAGGTCTGGAGAGGACAGGAGCTCCATAAGAACCAAATATAGCTGGGCACAGGGGTCTTTTCTCAGACTGATTCTCCAACCAAGGACCATGCATGAATATAACCTAGAACCCTTGCTCAGATGGAGCCATGGCAGCTCTGTATCCAAGTGGATGCCCTAGTAAGGGGAACAGGAACTGTCTCTGACATGGACTCATTGGCTGGCTCTTTAACCTCCCCACCCCTGAGGGAAGAGCAGCCTTGCTGGGCCACAGAGGAGGACACTGCAGCCAGTCCTAAAGAGACCTGATAAGCTAGCATCAGATGGAAGGGGATGAAGACCTCCCCCTATCAGTGGACTTAGTGGGGGCAGGGAGAGGATGAGGGAGGGTGGGATTGGGAGGGAATGAAGAAGGGGGTAGAGCTGGGATACAAAGCAAATAAACTGTAATTAATATAAAAATAAAAAAATAAAAATAAATAAATATGTCTGGACTATCTCTTTTCATTCCCCCTTCCCTATGCACCTCTTTCTACCTTATATTACAGTAGATTATCTCCCTAAAAGAAAGCAATAACATGAGTGGGCTCAAGATATGGATCAATGGATAAAGTGCTTGCCATGCACGCATGGCAACTAGAGTTCAGATGCTCATTATCTGTGTAAAAGCTGAGTACAGCAGCAAATGCCTGCAATCCTTGTGCTGGGAGGTCAGCACAGGCAGATCACTCGTCTCCAGTAAGCTCCAGATTTAGAAAGAAACCTTGTCTCAAAACACAAAATGGAGAGGGGAGTTGGCCATAAAATTACATCCATGCCTTGGAGAAAATGGCAGTTATTAGCTGCTTGAAGAGAGACAGTTTTCTCTAAGATTGTAGCCACCAACAAGCTAACTATTCTCTGTGGAAGAAAATAAATCCAAAAATGTTTGGACAGCATACATCTTCCTGAAAAGTTTTGTGGTAGCAAATGCCTTTAATCCTAGCCCTTGGGAACAAAAGTAGGCAGATAGATCTCTATGACTTCAAGGCCATTTTGGTCTACAAAGGGAGTTCAAGATAGTCAGGACCACAGAATGAAACCCTGTCTCAAAACAATTTTGGGGATAGGGAAGAGGGGGTAGATCTGGGAAGGTGAATATGCTCAAAACACATACAAAACTCAAAATTCTCAAATAACTAATAACGAAAGTATAAGGAAAGGCCTTAGCACTGTAGGAAATTCAGAGAAACATTCTGCATGGATAATTCCCTGATAACAGAATACGGTGTTTGGCTAGCTCCAAAGAAAAGGAGAAATTTCCTCCTGTATCATTGGACTGGGGGGGGGGGTGCATAGGAGAAGATGAGGGAGGGAGGGAGGAAGGGAGGGAGTGGGAGGGAATGAAGGAAGGGGCTACAGCTGGGATACAAAGTGAATAACCTGTAATTAATAACAAAAATAAAATTAAGAAGTAAGGGAGAAAATTGTGCTCAAAGCTCTTTAAGGAAAAAAATAAAAGATGCTCAAAAAACTTAACCCATGTGGCTCAAGTGCACATGGTACAAAGGAAGTGTGAGGCTAGTATAGGCCACTCAAGACAATAACACCTGTTCAGGCTTAGGAGTTTACAAGTTTTCTAAGAATGTTCATGAGGAAGTAAATGTCACACTGGTTTCATCCCGAAGTAATAATGGAATACTGTTCCAAAGGCCTTTGGTTTGCAAATCTTTAGTTAACAAGTTTCTGTGATGTTAAAAAAAAAATTAAAGATAGGGTGTTTGGAAGAATCCTAATGTCAACTCTGGGCTACACACACACACACACACATACACACACACACACGGGGTGAAGGGGGCAAAGAGAAAAGAGAGAAGGAAGGGAGAGAGAGAGAGGAAGAGAGAGAGAGAAGAAGGAAAGGAAGAAAGAAGGAAAGCAAGAAAGACCTTCACACACACAAAAGAATACCTTGATTCACAAACTGGTCAAACCCAGTTTCAGGAAGAAGTGCTGATGGCAGCAGGGGCTGAATCTCAGCACTGCCCACCAAGGACACCACCTGTGAACCAGACAGGGTACTTTACTCATTAATGTTGCATCAAGGAAAATGAAACAAACAGCAGATATGGAAAATATCCTTTTAAAAGCAGGTTTTAAATGAATTTTACCAGGTAACATAACTAGTTCACATCTTGAGCTATAGCTAGTTTTCAGATAATGGCATTTTCTCTGACCTCTTTTAGGAATTATTACAATGTCATCCCTGAGTCAGTAACTCAAAAGAGCCAGTTCTGATTTGAAGTCCGATTACAATTTAACTTTCTGCTATTAAGAGAAAGGACTCTGGCCAGCTCAAAACCAGCTCTGGCAGGCCTGGCCCTTCTCCCCAATTGCCTCCACCTTCCTATAAACCATTAGATCACATTCCTAGTGTTAGCTACCAAGGTCTATTCCCTTATTTGGCTCCGTCGTCCTGTGGCTGACTACCAAGGTCCAGCTATCAAACTATTAAAGTCCATCAATCAAAAGCCTCCTCTGGCTCACCTAAATATCATGTCCAATTAAAGTTAAACATCTCATCGTAACACGGGATTCCCCCTTATAAGCCACTATTTTCCCATGTGCCATGTCTGTCTGCTCTCTATCCAGAGGCAGTCCTTTGTCCTGTGGGACAAACATCCCTCTTCCCTCTCTCCTGTTCCCCTCTCCTTCTCCCTCATCCTCTATCTCCTCTCTCTGTCTCTTATTCCCTGAATTATAACACTCTGAGGGAAATAAATCTCTTTTGTGCTGAGAAATTGTCCTGGGGATCCAAAGCCAATACTTTTTCTTTCATAAGCAAAGTATGGCTCCCACTGCCAAAATGTTAAAAGACTAAAGATATATGCTCATTTACCTAAGAATTATTGGTTTTGAGATTCTTACATTACTTTAGATGTATCTGCTCTGTATGAGTGTTTTGCCTGCATGCATGTATGTTTACCATCTATGTACCTAGTGAACATGGAGGACAAAAAAAAAAGAAGGCTTTGGATCCCCTGGAACTGGAGTAAACTGAACCTGAATCCTTTGCAAGATCAACAGGTGCTATTAATTGCTGCACTATCTCCCCAGCCCCCATTTTCTTTTATTTATAATAAAATGGTTGTTTTTGATGTTTCTGATTATACTTGTAAGTTTTAATAATGGCTATAAAAATCAGTGTATATGCTAGAGAGAAGGATGCCTCAGAACTTAAATGCACTTGCTCTTTTTCCAGAGGACCCAAGTCCCTAGCACCCACATGGCTGCTCACAACCACATATAACTTCACTCTCAGGAAACCTGATACCCTATTCTAGCATCTGTAGGTAGCTTACATGTGGTAAACAGACATACACAAAAGAAAAAACAAACAAAAAACCCTACACATAAAATAAAGTAGAAGAAAAACTTGCAGATCCAGAATTTTTAAAAAAATCAGTGAAATATTAAAAGATTTTTCTATATTTTGCCTCATATCAGAAAAGAACTTAAAAGAACAAAAGCTTGGTAAAATGCTGATGCTCTGTTGCAGAATAAAACATTTTTAAAAACATTAACTTAATAGAAATGCTGAACAGAGCAAATACAAATTCACCTAGAGGTTTGTAGATGAGGCTGTGACCTCCTAAAATTGAATGCACTTAGGCTATTGTGTTTGGCACTTCTTTGTGAAAAACACCCTCTCTGGGGAGGTAAGATACCTCTTTTTCTTGCCATCATTTTTCCTCCAGAAAAGGCATGAAGGATCCATACCTAGGGAGGCCCCTTGTCAGTGTTCAGACATGACAAGGGGCATCAACAGAACTGATAAATCAGCACTATCACTGACATCTGTACACTTGCTGTGCTTATTCTTAGAATATTTCATCTTTGACTTAAAGTGATAACATGCAAAGAAATGCTAAGATTATTTTCATTTGTAGTTTCTAATAGTAAAGAAGATATGAACTTGAAGAAATTCATAGCAATTAAGTCTACATATGCTTAATAATTCTCCCTTTCATCAGAAGACCTTAAGGAAATGTAATGATTTTGATAGTAGTACGTGAGAAAATGCTGAAGCCAAAACCACATCTCTTAAACATAAAAAGCCATCTGAATATTTCATCTAAATAAATCACCCATAGACAAGCACTAAATCCCTTATTTTGTATTAAATCCAGATAATAGGAAAAATAGCCTAACAACTGTTTATTTTACAGATATATTTGTTCAGATGACAATTGAGAGGCATGTAAAAAATATTCTTGTCAGAGCAATCAAGATAATTGTTATGGTTCTAGGAAAAAGCAATTAAACACCATGACTAATACCACAACCTAGGCAGCAGTTGAATAATAAATATTTCTGACTCCTGCTTCAAGCTCCTTCGGCTATTAAAAAAAAAAAATTGAAGGGGACAGATTAGAGAAACCCAAGCTTAAGGAAGATGCTTGTGGAAATAATCTATTTGTTATATTAGAATTTGCCTCATGTGGTTAAGAAAATCAAAGGGCTTCTTTGCATGGTAATATGCCTGAAAAAATTGACAATGGGTGGCTTCTATTTTCACTGGTTTTTATATACTCTTTTTTTCAACTTAATATAGGGTATACTCCCTTTTTAATAAGCAAAACCAAACATATTAAGCTATACTGTTCCACTTCCATGAAAAAATATTTGTAAAACACAGGTAAGAGATATTTAATTATATTTAATAATCTGTGCTAATCTAACAATCTGCTCCTTTTCACTAAAAGTTCAAAAACTAAGTGTTTTGGCACGTACATACTTTATATGTTTCATCCTACTGATTCATACAGAAAAGACCTACCCTGGTTCTGTTCAAGACAAGGGATTTATTTGCTGCTAGCTGAGTCCATGACGGTAGTCTCAGCCTACAGTTGACAGTATAAATCCTGTCCAATAGGAGATCTTCAAACACATCTGCAGAGGGAGAGAGCTAGCTGCCTTTGTTTGAGAGTGTGTGCTTCCTTTTCACACTTCCCTGAACCCATATGAAACCTTCAGCTAGATTAAGACTTCTGTCCACCCCATGTGGAGGTGGTGGACGGTTTACTTAAACACCATGCTTAGTCATTCCTTCCTTCCTCCACGTAAATAAGACTCATTCTCACTCATTCCCTCTTCAAGCAGGAAATCTAAGTGGGGGGCATAGGTCTATTCTTTTCTAACAATAAGCCTACTTAATTCATCCATAATTTCCTTGGTTCATTAAAATGGCCTCAATGCAAAACTACAACTATGCATGTCAAATGCAAGACAACACAAAATTGTCAATTTTCTTAAAACATTACTAGATTAAAAGAGTTCCTGTGACTTGACTACACAGTTCGTAAGCATGAATTCTGTAGCTGGCATAGTGTCACAATGTCAAAAGGCTACATGCACCTAGTTGGCTTTTCCCTCATTTTCACATCTCTTTGCGATATACTCTGATATCTTCAATTGATGTTCCTTAATAAAATAAGCTGAGTCTTCTTTGAGTTGCTGGTATATATAATTCTTGCCTTGAAGTTACAGAAGACAACAGAGAAAAGACCTAACTGGAAGTATTTATTGTTGTAAGACTCTACGGAGGGGGAAAGAGATGGTGATGAAAGCATACAGATTTTTCAGATACAAAGTAGGTAAAGTCTGAGGATCCAACAGACAGAGTGATGGCAATAGGTAATGATATGGTTTTCTCACAATGGTTTTGTACACATTTGATAATACCATACATACACACAAAACAGTGGTGAGGCAGAGTGTCGTAACCAATGTGACTCCACTAATCGTTTTACACCGTATACACATATTTATCTTTATAGGCATATCTTATTCCTTTCATCCAAAAGCTGGCTCAGCTTAGACTAACCTGTACTTGGAAATCAAACTTTCTGAATGTTTTAGTATAGAACAATATTCAGTCATTTTCCATCCTAAGCTTTATAGCCTTACCTAGTTTTACCTTTTGTGAGTACTTAACCTAAGATACAAGTTACTTCAGCCACTTATATATGAGTGCAAAAGTGTCAGAAGGAAGAATGTGATCCTGAAAAGGACCACTTTGCATACAAATTCACTATTTAATCATTCTTACTATGTAGCCTCTCTGCATCCTGACTATATTACACGTGTAATATCTAGCCTCAAAGTGGGGCTTACCTCTGTGGTAAACAACCAGAGCCATCACCTCTGCATCTGCATGAATTCTACTGGTTTGGGTACCAGGTCTTACTTTATCCCTCATGCTTTCATTTATAACACAGTGGCAATAAGAATTATTCAGTATTTTTTTTTCTTCAGAGACAATGATGATTCATAAATTAAACTTATCAAATACTTAAACTAAAAATCAGTTTTATTTAGATTTGTTACACGTGAAAAATTTTTAAGAAATGAATCACATTTTCTGTGTTACTTATTCTGACAAAAGATATAAAAAATTTTAAAGCAATAGCAAACCAAATCTTGGTCATAAAGCTGTGTTATATTTGTGGCTTACTATGTAGAACCACTTCTTTAGTGAATTTTTGAGGAAAAGACACGGTTTCAGAAGGAAAGGTATGCTGTATCCCTGACCCTGTTGAATGGAAACTACAATGAGGTAGTATTTATTTACCGGAGCAACACCTGAAGAAAACCAGCGCACTGCTTACTTTATCTGCCCTGTAGACAATATACAGGCCGAACGATCACAAAGATAGCGAGGAAAAAATAAATAAAAGCGCGAAATGCCCTGACTTCCTGATCCACCTGGATCACAGCCAGCAGAGGTGAGCTGCACACAGACCCTGACTGCCATCGCCTACCATCCAGGGGAGGCATGTGGGGAACCCTGCAACATTCAGCACAGAGCCCTCTCCTCCTAACCCCTATCTGGCTGACCTACCTGTGGCGTAGCCATCAGAGCCAGCAGAAGCCTGCCCGACCCAATTCATGTCCACCTGAGGCATAGCAACGACAGCCAACACCAAAGATAGCCAGATAGCTGAAGGCCAGTGTAAGAAAAACAGCCAGGACAGTATGGCACCACCAGAGTACAGGTATCCTACAGCAGCAAGCCCTCGGCAGTCTAACACAGCTGAAGCACAGGAGGATGATCTTGATCCAACCTTACAAAGATGACAGAGGCCTTTAAGGAGGAGAATAGTAAATCCCTTAAAGAAATACAATGAAACAGGCATTGTGTTTGTTAAATAAATAAACAAATAAATAAATCCATTAAACAAATAAATCCATTAAAGAAATACAGGAAAACACAATTAAACAGGTGAAGGAAATGATAAAACTGTTCAAGACCTAAAAATGGAAGTAGAAACAAGAAAGAAAGAAAAAAAAAACCCGAGGAAATCTTGGAGATGGAATATCTAGGGAAGAAACCAATAAAAAAAAAAAGACGCAAGCATCGACAACAGAATACAAGAGATGGAAGAGAGAATGTCAGGCATAAAAGATACAATAGAATTGATATATCAGTCAAAGAAAACGTTAAGGCTAAGAAATTTCTGACACAAAACATACAGGAAATCTCGGACACTACAAAAAGCTCTACTCTAAGAATAGCAAAATAGAAGGTGACGAAGAGTCCCAGCTCCAAGAACCAGAAAACATTTTCAACAAAATCATAGAAAAAAATTTTCTCCAACCTAAAAAAATAAAGGTTAAACTACAAATGCACACAGAACACCAACTAGGTTGGACCATAAAATAAAATCCTCCAGCCACTTACTAATCAAAACACTACCGCTACAGAGCAAAGGAAGAATATTAAAAGCTGCCAAGAAAAAGGTGCAAGTACCTTACAGAGGAAGACCTATCAGAATTATACCTGACTTTCCAACAGAGACTCTAAAATCTAGAAGGGCCTGGACAGATGTCTTCCATCCTCTAAGAGACCACAGATACCAACATAGACTACTCTACCTTGCAAAATTTTCAGTCACCATAGATGGAGAAAACAAGACAAAGCCAAATTTAAACAATATCTATTCACAAATCCAGCCATAGAAAAAACACTACAAGGAAAATGCCAACTTAAGGATGTTATCTACATCCAAGAAAATACAAGAAATAATTCCACACCAGTAACAAACAAAAGGGAAGTACACAAAAACACCACCAACATCAAAATAACAGGAATTAACAATCATTGCTCATTAATATAGGTCAACATCAATAAACTCAATTCCCCAATGAAAAGACACAGGCTAATAGAATAGGTGCAAAAACAGAATCCATCATTCTGCTGCATACAAGAAACACACTTCAAAAAAATGTAATAAATGATAATAAACAAAAAATAAAAAACCAAATAAATGGCTGGAAAAAAGGTTTTCAAAGCAAATGGACCCAAGAAGTAAGTTGGAGTATCATTTCTAACATTTAATAAAATAGACATTCAACCAAAATTAATCAAAAGAATTGGAGGACACTTCATACTCATCATAGGAAAACATTACTAAACATTACTAAAGCTTAAATCACACATAGAACTCCACACATTAATAAGAGATTTCACCAACCCCTCTCACCAATGGACAGATCGAGACAGAAACTAAACAGAGAAATAATGAAACTAACAGAAATTATGAATCAAATGGACCTAACAGGTATCTACAGAACATTCCATCCAAACATGAAAGAATATACCTTCTTTTCAGCACCCTCATGGAACCTTCTCCAAACTTAACCACGGAGTCAGGCACGAAGCGTCAACAAATACAAGAAAATTAAAATCACACCTTGTATCCTATCAGACCATTGCTTAAAACTGGACTTCAACAACAACAAAAACAACAGAATGCCTACAAATTCATGGAAACTGAACAACTCTCTAGTCAATGGCCACTGGGTAAGGAAGGAAATAAAGAAATAAAAAGACTTTCTAGAATCTAATGAAAATAAAGGTACAACATACCCAAATTTATGGGACACAATGAAAGCAGTGCTAAGAGGAAAGTTCATAGCAATATGCGCCTCCATAAAGAAACTGGAGACATCTTATACTAGCAATGTAACAGCACATCTGAAAGCTCTAGAAAAAAAAAAAAAAAAAAAAAAAAAAGAAGCAAACACACCCAAGAGGAGTAGACAGCAGGAAATAATCAAGCTCAGGGCTGAAATCAATAAAATAGAAACAAAGAGAACAATACAAAGAATCAATGAAACCAAGAGCTCGTTCTTTAAGAAAAGTCAACAAGGTAGACAAACTTTTAGCCAAACTAACAAAAATGCAGAGAGACAGTATCCAAAATCAACAAAATTACAAATAAAAAGGGAAACATTACAACAGACACTGAGAATCCAAAGAATCATTAGGTCTTACTTTAAAAAGCTTGTACTCCACAAATTCTAAAATCTAAATGAAACGGATGAGTTTCTTGATAGCTACCACTTACGAACTTTAAATAAAAATCTGGTAAACAGTTTCAAACGTATAACCACTAAGGAATTAGAAACAGTTCCCAGGTGCCTGCTGAGCAGGTTTTCTTACTAGGAAAGGGTGTGATCTGCAATCTTCCCTGAAGGTTATGTGATGCTCCTTAGAGATTTTAAGGGTTCAGAAAGGACACCCTGCTGAAAAAGGGAGTCCATAATAATAGAAGGAACTCAGTTGGCTCTCCAACTTCAACCATACAAACTGTGTCCCACAGTACCACAGAGCAATAATAATAAAAACTGCATGGTACTGGCATAGAAAGAGACTAGCTGATCAATGGAACTGAATTGAATACCTAGAAATAAACCCACACACCTATGGACACTTGATTTTTGACAAAGAAGCCAAAACCATATAATGGATAAAAGAAACCATCTTCAACAAATGGTGCTGGTCTAACTGGGTATTTGCATGCAAAAGAATACAAATAGATCCATATTTATCACCCTGCACAAAACTCAAGTCCAAGTGGATTAAAGACCTCAGCATAAAACCGGATACACTAAATCTATTAGAAGAAAAAGTGGGAAAGAGCCTGGAACTCATTGGTACAGGAGACAACTTCCTGAGCAGAACACCATCATCTCAGGGACTAAGATCAACAATTAATAATTGGGAACTCATGAAACTAAATTATTCTCAGAACTCTAATGCTTTAAGCTACAAGATTTACATGTTGATATAAACCAAGAACTATAAATTTGACTTTTCTTTCTGTATCAATGTCTTCCTACATATGATAAATTTAAATTGAAAACTACAAAATAGCTAAAACAGAAAAAATATTATTTACATAATACCTCTGGTACCCAAAGAATTAACAAGTTTAAGGCTTGTCTTCTGGGTTGAATCTCTAATTTCTCCCCAATGCTCCTGTACTAAAGGCTTTCTCCCAAATGCAGCCCTTCCAAGGTGAGGCCTTTAAGAAACAATTAGAGCTCAAGGGCTCTGATTTCCTCAATGGATTAACACATTGAAAGTTTCATAGTTTAGCTAATCACTGATAGGAAACTTTAAGTTATGGTCTTGTTAGAGGAAGTAGATGGCGCATGACTTTGAAGGGTACATCTGACCCCAGTGCCACCTCTGTACCTGTCTTTGGCTCTGGATACCAGGGGGTGGACATCTCTGATCCACCACATGCTTCCAGGTATGATGCTCTGCCTCACAACAGAGAGGCCTAGAAACAATGAAGACATACAGCCATGTGCCCGGAACCCTGAAACTGTGAACTTCAATACATCTTTCCTATCTGAGGTTGATTTTCACAATTAAAATTTACTAGCGGAGCTACTCTACAGTCTTGTAAAAACTGGATCACTTAAGAAAACTTACTTAAAACATATACTGAAACTGTTCTTCTAGTGATTTTTCTATGAACCAATAAATATAACTCATTTCGGCATTTAATGATATTATTTCTCTTGCTGAACTAAAGATACATACTATCTATACATTTAAGTTTGGAAAGTCTGACATCTAGTGGGAGAAGGGGAATTATCTTAGTTTTCCACATCAAAGTCTAGTTTAGCACTAAATGCTACTTCCTTCTTTTAATCTAACAAAAAAAAAAAAAAAAAAAAGAAGGGAGAGGGAAGAGGACAATATGAGGTAAATTTGATTAAGATCTGTATAATTATGTTATAGTATATACATATTATACATTTAAACTTGTAAACACAGAGGCACCAAACCTTTGCTTTCTTAACAGATTCTACAACAGTCATTAACAACAAATACTTGAAAAACTAATGTGTTTTCTAATTTAGAAGAAGTGTTTTTTGTATGCTTGGGCAAAATTAAGGACCAGCATTAGCTACTAGAAAGAAAGCTACACATGCAAAAATGTGGACATGTAAGAACACACAGATTTCATGCATTTTAGAAAAGTTTCTCAAACACACATGCAGAAATGTGTTTGTTTTCAGTGCCACACTGGGATCATGGGAACAGGCATGCTTTCTCATTCTGCCATGCCCTGAATCAAAATTTCAGGATAACTAACAACGTTTAAATATGGGATAATATAGGATATATTCTCATCTTCTAGTAATGAAGACATTTTGACATGAGTCTACTCTTGATTAAATCAGAAAAGGTAGGATAGAGGGATTTATGGGTCTCAACAGAAAGAAAATATGTAGTTATGACTGCAGCCAGGCAATCCCTACCTGAAACTCCGACCCTGCCTCTTATAGCACTGTTATGTGGGAAAGCAAAAGGGTGCCTACCACATACAGATAATTAAACATATTTCATAGAATGTTTTAAGTAAATGCAGAGCAGGAGTCTTCTCAGAATACACTTTTTAAAACCATTATACTCCTAACCTTAAGCTTATAACCAATATTTTCTCTACTATGCAAATTCAAACTTATTCAGAGACTGAAAGTGAAGACTTCCATGTTCTCAATTACCATTGTTTCTGAGGTGGAAAGAGAGCTTGGCTCATGATCCTGAACACACATCCCTGAGGGAGCACTCCAAAACTTGAATGACTCGTCTAAGCCTGTGACAACAGAGAGCAGTTAATATGACATTCCCCAGGTTCTCCAACAATTAACATAATGTGTACTCCTTAACGAGACCATAAACTAAAGAATGATGACTGTCACTGTATTCAAGAATCACTCAGAGGTTGTTGGTGCAATTCTGCAGAAGTTCTGTCCTAGGGATTCTCACACCCTACAGCAGAATGAACCATGAATACACACTTCTCACAGACACCAGAACACATTAGTGTAGACTGGCTCAAGAACCATGTTAGGAGTAAAGTGAATCACAAAATCAAAACAACTTTACAACTCACTTTGAGATAGGGATTTATAAAGTTCAAGAGCTTCATTAAATGCTACTTTCAATTCCTCTAAAAAGGTAGTAGTTAATTATAAATTTAAATAATTATACATTCACATTTAAATAATTAAAAGTAATGGTATTTCATGATTTCAGTTTACTCATATATACATATATACATATATATTTGTATATAGACATGAGCAAATCTTATAATTATATATACATATATGCCTATTAGTGAATAAATTCATATATTTGAGGAGTTTCATATTTTTATTGAAACTTCTGTGTTAGCTTGATTATAAAACATTATACTTAAATATTAATTTTAAAATTAAAGCAATTTATGTTAGATATTCATTTCTATAAGATCTAAGTAGTGTTTATGTTATTAAAACTTGAAAATAAATTCAAGAATATCTATCAAGAGAAGTAAAATTGTTTCAGCAAGATGTTCTGATAAATTCAAAACATATCAAAAATGAGTAGATTTTTAAAACTTTTACAAAATAAATTAGATTTTCTTAGAAAAGATTTCATTCATTAAAAAGGTAGGGAAAAAGAACTATACAGTATGAAGATATAAATGTTCCAAAAGAGTGTTAGATTTTATTAGAGATAAAAAAAGCTATAAACTTTACTGAAGGGCATAAAATAACTTATAAAATATTAATAAGACATCAAACATGGCTCCCATGAAGAATTTATAACACAGAATAATGTTCAGGCAATGTTTAGAGAAACAAAGACTAAAAACAACATGCATAAAACATAAAACAGGCATCATCTAGGGAAAACGGTGCTAAGAATAAAACGTAACAAGGGTACCCTCTGTGAAAGACTAGAGATATTTTTCCCTATATGCCTTTTATTATTTTCCAAAGGTTCTCTAGTGAACACATGTATTTTAATGTTTGTGCATGTTACATGGTGTCCATATTTGTGTATATGTTCACATGTATGCAGGTCAGAGTGTGGAGGTCAGAGGTTGTTGTCATATGCCTTCCATAATTGCTTTCAACACTTTATATATTAAGATAGGGTCTCTCCTGTGAAGACAAATCTTCTCAATCAGACTCATCTAGCTAGGCTCTGGGGTTGCACACCACTATGTACACCTTACATGTCTTGGGTGTTGAGGTTCCAAACTTCAGTTTTCCCGCTTGTGTTTTAATCACTTAGTCCTCCCCCTAACCTCAACATCATTTAAAAGAAGTTATATTTTGTAATGATGATAATGGTAATAAAGGTACTATATTTACCATTTAAATCTCTGTATTCTGAAGTTTCAGTAAAATCAGAAAAATTAAAATCAAACACATATCTTCCTAAATAACAGTGTTTCACCATATAAGTCAAATGTTCATAGAAGCGACAGTGGTATAAAAGAGCGTGGAGGGCAGGTTTTCCTACAAGTGACAGGCCAGAATCCTCATCATGGACACAGGGGCCCTGTTGGGAAGACAGAGGAAAGAGACTTAGCAAACCAATTCTTTGAAAAAAAAAAAAAATCCACTGCATCTCACTGCTAAGGAAAAGGTATCCCAGATCCTACCACAGTCCTTCTATTTTTGGTTGCTCAGACTAGAACAGAAAGTCCTTCACCTTATTAGTAAAGCCTACTGCTTAAACTTCCTCTGACAGAAGGTTAATCAACTCTACCTCCTGAAGGGTCAATTCATAAAAATGCTTCTATGAAATGATCACTCTCAACCAAGTAAGTACACGCTTGAGCACAAATACAGCAGTAGTATCTTTAAACCAACATAGAATAGTAAAACAATTATAAATACCTAAAATAATGCAGTTTAAGTAACAGTATTAAAAAATGTTTTTATTTATCCATGAGTCAACAACAATAAACAATTTAAATACAGAAGTCTAGAGAAAGCAGGTAAAACAGAACAGGAGAATGGTATCAAAAGGAGGGAGATCCAAGATGGCTGCCATGAGAGGACACTGTGTCTGAGGAGTAGGACAGCAGAAACAACGCAGCAACCAGGAGACTGAACTCTGGGACCTAAAACACCAGTATTTGTGATTGCCAGGTGAGCAGAACTCCTATGGTGAGAAAATCAAGTGGGAAAATCCTAGGGACACCCAGTTATTCCCCGGAAAAATCTCCGGGTAACCAGCAGCACACAGCTCTGATCTGAAAGAGCAGCCTCACTGGGCTCACACACCCGCCAAAATAGACTGGATCGCACAGTCTCGCGGACAGTCTGAAGAGGAACCTGGTATTGTTTTCACTGACCCGCACAATGTGAGCGCACACTGCACCCGGGTTCTGCTTCAACCTACGGGGGTGCGGCAGGCTCACACCAATCGCCAGAACCACCACAAGCTGAGAGGGTTGGGGGACCTCTTTGACCGGACTGTGCACCCTTCCGCCAACTAGGACCTCTGTCCCTGTGTGAGTCCACAGGCGAGTGTGGGAGGAACCCGAGTTCTGTTTGCACCTATCACCTGAGCCACGCCAGACTGAGAGAGTCCTTGGACCATCTTGACCAGACTACACACCTAGGGCGAACACTGCACGGATCCGCCAGCAAAAACCTCAGTCCCTGTGTGTGTCCACAGGACAGACAGAGAAAGCCTCGGCACCATTTCAGAGAGGCATGCATTCAGCGGAGGCACACCAACCCAGAC
>CM053764.1:38355303-38386240 GCA_028658305.1 Pachyuromys duprasi
GACATTGCAGCCAGCCCTGAGGAGACAGGATGAGCTGGGATTGGATGGAAGGGGAAGAGTTCCTCCCCTGTTGGTGGACTTGGAGGGGGTGAGGAGGAGGGAGAAGAGAGAGGGAGTGGGATGGTGGGAGGGAATGAGGGAGAGGGCTATGCCTGGGATGCAAAAGACCTAACCTGTGATTGATATAAAAATAAATAATTTTTAAAAAAGTATAAAAAAACCAATAAATTTCTAAACCAGGTCAAACAAAACAAAACAAAACAAAAAGGATATGTTTGGTGATCATGGTCAGTTATAAGCAATGTGGCTCCTTATTTATTTATAAATTATTATGTCGATGAAACCAAGGGCTGCATCCATGCTAACTGAGTGCTTTATCACTATTACCCCAATGTGGTCCTTTAATGCAAGACTTTAAAAAACTATCATGGGTGAACTATTTGTCAAAAAAAAAAAAAATCAAATAGTCGAACTTACTGTCAACATTACAGAGTGTTATAAACAAATTATAATATGTTTAAATGTACACACATGATAAAGGCAAGAGACATGTAGTGACACCATAACATCAGAAGCCAACATCTTTGTCACTTAGAAAGAATTAACAAGCTAAATGATAACTGCAGTTTTACTACAACAGCCTGGGGTGTAGGCTCAGCAGTAAAGCACTTACCTAGTATACAGAAAGCCCTGATTCCGAGAACTAAAAACAAAGGAACAGAAATAAAATATCTATCAAAGCTTACCTCCAACTTAACTTCAGCTACTTAACAAACTCAGCCTATAAAATGAATCACTAAATATAAAACTATTTTTCTAATGAATGATTAATTCATTAATTTCTAATGAATGATTAAGGAATGATTAATTCTGCATTATACTAATCATGTAAAATTATTTAATTCATTTTATGAATCATGTCTATATAATTGCCTCCTCTATCATGGCCTCTATCATAAATATTTACTGAGCACAGGTAAAAAATGTAAATGGTATGAATCATGACAGCAACAAAAACAACTATTTAGAGCTCTTCACAAACAATCTGCTTAGTCTTTACCAAATCAAAGACCTATTGGATGGACAATGGGAACAACTGTTAGAAAGATAAGTTACAAGCCAACCATCTTCTGTGGTCCTGCTTTAAAAGTGGTGGTAAAGTGAGAAGTAATGCTGTCTATAACAATTCTGGCAATAACTGAATCATAAAATTACATCTATAATCTAACTAAATTACACTCATCTTTTTAAAATAAATTTTTTAAATATTTTTCTAATCTTTTTTAAAAACAAAAATAACAAGATATTAAAGACATAAAACTCTGAACTAATTTATCCATAAAAAGAATATCTCAGAAAGTGATATAAATCTAATTATCACATAGAAGTTTGTGGAAATTAATCCAAGAGGTCTGATACGGGAATCATTTATGGAACATAAAACATAACAGTCTTAATCAGTTTTCCAACAATGACTATAAGAAGAAAACTGTTTATGTTGGTTCTCACTTCAGAGATTTCAGCTTTGTGTGGCAGAAACATCACAAAAGAATGGTGTAGCAGATGAGTACTGGCCACCCCATTGCAGCCAGGAATCACAAGAGCAAGAAAGACTAAGCACAGGTATGTCTACCATACACAAAATGTACCCCTCAGAGGCACTGCCCACCCACTCACCCCTGACTTCCCACAGCAAGCCTCATCTCCTCAAGTACTCCATTGCTCCATGGTGCCATCAGCTGGCAGCAACCCACTAGCACATAGCAATTGGGAACATTTATAATCAAAACCCTTAACATAAAAAGAAAAGTCATTTTTTAAAGTAAACACACACACACACACACACACAAAGAAATTGTGAAAAACCAAAAAGTATAGAATAGCCAAGTCTTCAAGTAAACTGCTTGTGTGTTCAGTAAAAAAATCTTACAATAAAATTCTGGAAAAACATGAACAAAAAGATGATGTAGAGAAAGTGGGAAGTAGCTTTGAACTCAGTAGCACAGGAGACAACTTCTTGAACAGAACACCAAGAGCTCAGGCTCTAAGGTCACCAATCAATAAATAGGACCTCATGAAACTGAAAAGCTTTTGTAAAACAAAGGACGCTGTCATCAAAACAATAGCCTACAGACTGGAAAAGGATGTTCACCAACCCAACATCTGACAGAGGGCTAATATCCAGAATATATAAAGAACTAAAGAAATTAAACACCAACAGACCAAATAATCTAATTAAAAAATGGAGTACAGAGCTAAACAGAGAATTCTCTGTAGAGGAATATAGAATGGTAGAGAAATACTTAAAGAAATGTCAATGTCCTTAGTCATCAGGTGTTGGTATAATGTTCTTTTGGAATGTATATACTTTACCCTTGTTCATTCAAATGCTGATTTCTCTCCCCTACTCTCTAGTTACAATCTGGACATCACATTGTGATACTTATTCTAAGCAACACCTGCCTCAACTTTGTGTAAACATGCCAAAATAAAGCAACTAGCCACAATGTTGAGCAAGGGAAAGGAAGCAGGAAGAGGAGGAGCCAGAGGACAGGAAGAGAGTGGGAGGCAAAAGGGTGGGGGCAGAGCTAGGAGAGCAGAGCTGGAGGACAGATCTTGGATTTACGTGGAGAGATGGACTGAACCTAATATATCACTGAAAGCAAGTATTATGTGGGAAATCTAAATGTTAGGAAACTATGAGGGCTTGGAGGTTTAGGATGGAGTAACAATTGCCCAGCATTGTGAGCTAGGTTAACTAAATAAACCCAGTCTCTGTGTGGTGATTTGGTTATACAGCTGTTTAGGATCAACAGCAAGCATTACTAAAAGATAATTATTAGTAAATATTAATCGACACTTACAACAATAAGGGGAATGCAAATCAAAACGACCCTGAGATTTCACCTTACACCCATCAGAATGGCTAAGATCAAAAACTCAAGTGACAGCACATGCTGGCAAGGATGTGGAAAAAAGGGCATACACACACTTTTAAGCCATCCTAATGGGAGCAACTCCTCAGCTGAGGTTCCCTCTTCCAAGGTATGTCAAGCTGACAGTGTAGAACAACCATCACATCAGCTGGTGCTGTAGAGCACTCCTGTGACCCCAGCATTCGGGAGGCAGAGGCAGGCAAATCTCTTTGAGTTCAAGGCCAGCCGGGACTACAAAGTGAGTCCAAGACAGCCAAGGCAACATAGAGAAACCATGTCTCAAAAAACAAAACAAAATAACAACAAAAACATCACAAAGACAAGTTAAAACACATATGAAAAATAACACTTGGGAATTTGAGTAAAGATGTATGAAAACTGTATTGTTTCTGTGACTTCCCAGAAGTCTATTTTTTTTTTCAAAATAAAAAGTTAAAAAATAAAGTACTAATTCAAAGCCCTACTACAAATGTAGAAAGCAAAGTAAGGAAAGTATATTACCCTCATAAACTGGTATTAACCTGGTGTATTAAAACACATTGAATGCCTTTACTTTAAATGATGTTCTTTTCAAGCAAAGAGCAACCCCATCATTATAAAAATTATGCACAAGCCACCAATAGAATACATGGAACACTTTAAAATGCCTGTCTTCCCCCTAAATCAGGTCATTAGCTACAGATCATTCAGTTTGATCATCTGCATATCCCCAACAAGCAGGCGCTAAACAAATGTCATAGGCATGGACAAACAAACAAGCAAACCAACAACTGAAACAGATAATCTGTCTCTGACCATTAGATTTCTTGTCATAATCAAGTTTAAGGTTAGTTGTAAACATTGCAGGGACTGGAATGCTGGTCTTCAAAGTAAAACCAGCCACAACTAATAACAACTTAGTCAGGCTGTGGGAAACTAGTTTACAAGCACAGCCTGGCTGAGAAACACAATACAATTTGCAGCACTTCAACGCTGATCCTGTTTTCTTTCCCTGAGAAAGATAGCCTTGATAATGCATGTGAATGAGGTGAGCCTTTATAAACATTATTCTTAAAAGATATGCCCAAAACTTGAAATAGCTACAATATGGAGATTTCTGTAACAAGAGCGGAGTTCTCATTCCCAGCAGAGGCTGGCTCCCTAGCCCCTAAGGGAAGGTGTGGGTGTCCACCTGAGGCCAGGGAAGTAGTGTTTGTATATGCTATTTATCTGTTCCTCCTCTTTAAGACCATACCATCTCCAGTATATTTCTGAATCCACACAAAAAAGTGGGATATTATGATACAAAACAAAAATTTCACCTACATAAGTCTAGAAGAATATAAGTTGAATGCTTTGCAACACTATTAAATCAGGAAGTCTAAAGCAATGCCAATTTCCTCTCCAGTGGAAACTAGGAGAATACTTTTCAAAACATCAAACCTATCTGTGGTAGAGCACTTGCTGCCTAGCATCAGCAAGGCTTTGGTTCAATCCCCAGAGCCATAAGTTCTGATGCAACACGCAGTACCTGGGCAGGATGGCTCTGGGGGTAGGGCTGGGAGTGGGCAGGCAGCTGTGCCCCCTTCTCTGAGCAGGGGACTGGGGAAGGGGGCAAGAGGGTGAAAGGATGGGACTGGGAGGAGAGGGATAAGGGGGCCGCAATTGATATATACAGTGATTAAATAAATAAATTAAAGAAAAGAAAAACTATCACCCTAACCTTCAGAAACAAAAATTTCACATAAGAAGATACATTTTAATGGTAAGAAATGAGGCAATGCAGTAAAAGTATTAAGCAGTACAGAACCCAATCTAATGGTAAGAAAAACTAAACACTGATGTCTTTCAGAGAAGATTAAAGACTGTACTGGTTAGTAGAAGTATTTAGAACTATTTTCAGGGGCTGGCAGGATGACTCAGGGAAAAGAGCACCTGCTGTGTAAGCCTAATGACCTGAGTTCCATCCCTGGACCCCACAAAAGAGGAAGGAAAAGCAGACTTCACAGAGCCGTGTTCTTATTTCTCAACCTGCACTGTGGTGCACACACACACACAAACACAGACACATATACACAGACATACACATGCACACGTGCACAAAGACACACATAAACAGACATATATACACACAGACATACACATGCACACATACACACTGACACACAGATGGACACACATAGACACAGGCACACAGACACGTATAAAAACACAGACACACATACACAGACTCAGAGACACAAACACACATACATACAGACATATGCACATGCATGTGAACACAGAGACATACATGCACACACAAACACAGACATAAATACTAACAAGGCTAGAGATGAATTATGGCAACAACATTGCTAATATGCTTTGTAAAGACTGACAAGGTAAACACACAGGAAGAAAATGGCAGCAGGATCATGCATCAGAAGCTTTCTGAAGCTCAGCTTGATTCAGTAACTGTTAGTGTTAGTGTATGTTCTGATGCAAACTTTAAACATTTACAGAGGACCTGGCAAAGCACTAAACAACATTCTTATAAGCACACAATCATAAGATGAGCATGAGATAAAATGATAACACATACACCAATGAGAGTACTTTCATATTCTTCAAATTATCCACTTACATGTTAACTAATTAATGACTTGACATTTACTATTATAAAAATCTAATAGTAAGGAAAAAAGATAAATCATGGTCCCAAATGTACACTAGCTCAGGAAAAAATACAACTAACTTTATTTATTATTAAATTATAGAGCCAATTTAATGATGTGGATAAGAAAAGACTCTATACTCACAGCAAAGATATGGCTTCATCAAGCTATTTCAAACCTTTGTGCTAAAACTTCTAAACTATATAGTGAGGAAAATAGTTCACAACACTCAACCATTATGCCAGTTAATACACATGAAGCTTCTAGACAGGACCTTGTATGTATCATGCTAAGTATTACAAACTCCAAAAGTATTAACCTCTACAGAAAACAGATTTTATTGGTTTTTTTTTTTTTTTGGTTTTTTGTTTGTTTGTTTTTTAAATATCAGGCTGGGCATGGTGGCATGTGCCTTTAGTCACAGCTCTGGAAGGCAGATCTCTGTTGAGTTTGAGGTCAACCTGATATACACAGCGAGCTCCTGGGCAGCCAAAGCTACATGGTGAGTTCTTGTCTCAAAACAAACAAACAAACAAACAAACAAATAAATAAAAGTAAAATGTTTTCTTGAAGGTTGGAGAGATTGAGATTTTATTTGAGGCTCAGTGATTAAGAGCACATTTCACTCTTACAGAGGACCTGGGTTTGACTCGCTGTACCTACATGGTGAATCATAATCATCTGTAACTCCAGTTCCAAGGGATCTGACACCCTCTTCTTACCTCTGTGGGCACCAGGCATGCACGTGGTTCACACACTCATGAAGGCAAAACATACACATAAAGTAAATCTTAATTTTTTAATTAAAAATTTTAATTATTCTGTGTGTATATGGATACACATATCATAGCACGTATGTGGAGCTTAGAGAACAACTTTACAGAGTCATTTCGCTCCTTGCATCGGCTGGGCCATTTCACATGGGAGAACATTTCACTGTGAGCAAGCATCAGGCAGATACTATCTTCTGATTAAGAAGTGCTTGCGGCCATATACACAATTTTTAAGTCATAAAGTTTAGCCATTTGGTATCAACAAGGAACTGGTTCTTAAACTCTCACAAATACTAAACACTATAGACAGAAAATTCCTATATACACAATGTGACACTTGTGTATTATCTATGCATATTCTGCCATGTAACTTACAATACTGATTGCTATTGTATGCTGCTGTCATGCTATATATACTGTTTAAGAAAAAATAAATAAAAGGCTGCAACTGTTAGAACAATTACTTTTTCTTGAATGTTTTTGATCCCTGGTTGCTTAAATCCACAAATATGAAAACTACAAACACAAAAGGCTAGTTGCACACATATGCTGGAAATTCAAAACTAACTACTATAAAATATGTGTTAGATTGGTAACCAATTATACCCACCTGCCATGTATAACCCTTTATAATTTCTGAAGGCATCGGAATTACAAGGAGATTCTGAAGAATAAATGTAGCCTGAGAATTAAAAACACAAAATGTCAATACTGCCATCTTGTTGTCATCTCTGAAATAACCAATTGCTATAGTTAAATAACATAGGCTACAGCTGGGCAGTTATATAAGCTGAGATCCTCTCAAGATCTCATAAACTTCATTTCTTGTTAGCTGATGATTGAATCAGGTGATGAGAAAACTATGGAATTATTTCACAAGAAAATATATTTTTTACTGTTTCAAAATTCAGTTTCATGAAAAAATGACTAGTATGAGACATTCTAAAAGCATTTTAAAAATACACGTCTTCAAATCCCTTTGTAGGAAGGGTTACACACACAGCCTTCTCCCTCCTCAATTCTCTCTTTCATACAAAGCTTCCTAATAAACTTAAAGCACAAATGCCTAACTTTACCTATCAGAATATAAGGTGACAAAATCAAATAATCATATAAATATAAGAACTGATTTTCATTTCAGGAAAAATTTGCTATAATCATACTAAGAGAATAACAAGAATGTGAGAACTTTTAAGAGTAAAGCTTCCATCCATCTTCACTGGAAGCCAATTTAACAAGTTTAAAATTAACAGATCAAGAAAAATCCATAAAAGTAAGAATCACCATTTGAAATTATGACAGCAACTAATAAGAAAACTGGCTTTATGTATTTGTCCCTGGGTGCTGGTTATTGGTAGGCCAGGAACTTCTGTCTGATTTCTTCAGAAACTTCTGAGTACTATTTGCTTGTTATTTTTTAAACTACTAGCATGAGTCATCACTTGGCAGAAGCAGCAATAAAAAGAAAACACCAGTTTGAGCTGACAAGATGGCTCAGTGGATGGAGGCATTTATAGATACAACTAATGACCCAAGTTTAATCCTTAGAACCAACAAGATGGCAAAAGAGAACTGACTCTGGGGATTTGTCCTCTGGCCCTCACAAGCACATGCATCTGCACAAATGACATAAATAAATAAGTAACTTTAAAAGCACAAATTAAGTTAGTGTTTACTTTCTCCTCAAACATTATTGACATACTATGAAATATTATCTTGAAAATACTTTATCATTATTATGGGTTTATAAGCATAAAGGCTCATACATGTTGAGGTAAAAACAAATGTTTTCCACTAATTACTTTGCAATGCATAATATAAAAGTTCACATTAAAATGTATCATATTCTAGGACAGCAAGTTGGCTATTCTAGGCATTTATGCCAAGACTGAATTCTGTCCCCAGAACTCACATGATGGAAGAAGAGAACAGACTCTCATAAGTTGTCCTCCGACAACAAAACATGTGCACACATGTATGTACATTGTGTATACACATATGGAAAATAAATAATAAATATTTAATACAAAATGTAAAATCTTCTGCCTTATTGCATCAGAATAAAGGACTTGAAGTTTTACTGTAAATTAATCACTTTCATTTTAGGGTTTTGTAAGCAAAATAAATATTTTTTTTCTTAGTCCACTGTGATGAACAGCAGGTCAAGTGTGGCCTACAGACACTCCTGCAAGTCTGTGATAGTAAAGGGATGGGGAGGTGGGCTAGACTGCTAAAACACACATACCTCCCGGCGTACCACACTGCATTCAGACTGATCCAGAAGAATGTTCAGCACGGTTCCCCAGAGCCCACCAGAAATATTCTGACAACTATTTGCCAAGGCCACACAGCCAGCTTCAATGGTAGTCAGTGCCGATCCCAACCCCAGTGAGGTGAATCTCACCTGTCAAGTAAAGACAGAGGTAAAAAGCAAGGAGACTCTTTCCCAGGATGAAGTCTATCGTGTGTGTGTGTGAATATGCAGCCAGGAGTGGTGGTGCACACCTGTAATTCTAGCACTCGGGGAAGCAGAGGCAGGTGGATATCTGTGAGTTTGAGGTCCAGCATGATCTATACAGTGAGTCCAGGACAACCAAGGCTACACAGAGAAACTGTCTCAAAAAACAAAAACAAAACAACAACAAAAAAGAACTGTATTAATATGCATTGGTTTTTACATTTCTACACATTAATGGACACTCAGAAACAGTGTCCTACATGTGTTTGAAGATGGTACTGGTTTTACATTCCTACATACTTATAGAACAGAGCATCTACAGGTATGTGAGTCTGTCATTGGCTTTACAGAAATTCTGTATCAAAGTTGGAAAAAAAAAAAAAAGCAATGACCTAAAAAGGAAGCAGACTATAATCAAATGTTATTATGACCTTAACCTAGATATCTATAAGTAAACATTTATAATTATAATTTATAAAGCAGTTATAATTTTTAAAGGTTTGTTTTGTTTTGTTTTGTTTTAAGAAAAAGCAACCACTCCTGATGAGACCTGATAGGCTACTGTCAAATAGAAGGAGAGGAGGACCTCCCTTATCAGGAGATTAAGGGAGGGGTATAGGCAGGGAAAGGGGGGGAAGGGTAGAATTGAGAGGAGACGAGGGAGGGGGCCACATTCGGAATACAAGTTGAATAAATTGCAATAAATGACAATAATAAAAAGTTAAAAAAATTGAAATTAAAAAAGAAAGAAAAAGTGAAGGATACTTGATCATATTTACTGAACATTTCAATTTATTCCTCATTTTAAAAAACTATAGCCATTATATTGTTCTACTTTTTTAATGTAGTATTGGAAGGGTATGGGAGGAGATGAGGGAGGGAGAGTGGGATTAGAAGGGAATGAGGGAGGGGGCTACAGCTGTGATACAAAGTGAATAAACTGTAATAAAAAAATAAAATTTTAAAAACAGTGTTTCCTAAATAAATATTTTAAACTTTTTGTTTGTTTGTTTTTCAAAACAAGGTTTCTCCGTGTAGCCCTGGCAGTCCTAGACTCACTTTGTAGACAAGGCTAGCCTGGAACTCACAGAGATCTGCCTGCCTCTGCTTCCCCAAGAGCCGGGATTACAGGTGTGCACCACAGAGCCCAGCTTAGTTTTCTCTTCAAAACTATGTAGCTGAATTAAATTTCTTATAGGGCATGTGGTACTTTCTCAAGGTATTTTAAGAGAAAACTGTTTCAAAAAAAGCTTAATTTGGTATAGAAATGCTGGCCATAGCATAACTGCTATTTAAGGTAACAGTTTGGTGCATTTCTGGATTTTGAACAGAAATTCATTTTCAGTGACAATTAAGAATAAAAATAACATAGCCATGAAATAGTTAGGTATAAGCCCAGGTGCAAAGTCCCTAAAGCTATACTCTCCAAGTTCAGATCAAACAATACTTCTACAAATCAAGGTCTGTATATGACCCACCAATTCTTACATCACTGAACAAATGGCTAAATAATGTAAATTTTGCATTAAAATGGCACTTAAATAGGCTTTTTAAATGAAGAGGGTGGCTGGCTGCAACAAGGAGAAGAAAAATGAACACATACTGAGAAGGAAGCCATCCACAGAGAGAAAGCATTCTCCCAAGAAGCCAACTGTACACTGTGGGCTGCTGGCTCCAGAAACCTGAGAAATTGCACTGCTGCTTTTTAAAGCAGTCCATTTTGTGCTATTGATTATGGCAACAGGAGAAGAATACAGATTTTTTTTCTACCAACAAGCTATAAACAAATAACTAATGACACAGAAGCGACTTTTGAACTATATGACGGGTTAGAGTTTGCAAGACTACAGGTTCATACCAGGAAGATCAATTGCAAGAATTATTCTGATGTGATGACAGAAGGCAATGAGAACATGTTATTAGAAATGTGGCATAGAAGACAGGTAATGCTTAAAAGATGGCACTCTGATTTGGACAAGTAACCATCAAAGCCTTGTGTTAAATGTGTGGTCCCCAGTCCATGGAACCATTCATAGAACTGTTAAGAATAGGGTGGTCAGAAGTCTTCTAGCCCCAAAAAGGAATATTGAGGTCCTGGCCTCTCTTTCTACTGCCCAGCTGCCAGAAGGTGAGTGCTGTGCTGTGCCATGAGCTCCAACCAAGATACTGCTATAAGACCAAAAGCAATGAGACTGAAGCTTTCAAAACTGTGAGCCAAAATAAACCCTGACTTTCTTTTTAAGTTGTTTTACTCTGGCATTTGTTATAGTGATGGAAAGCTGCTTTACACAAATAGGAGTAAAAGTGGTTCAATCGTGTTCAAATGTTAAATGTTTTGTGAGCAATGAAATTATACACATAGTTGAAAATATTTCTAAGCAAAATTCTAAGTGTATTAATTCCTCCTGAGTGCTTATAGCAAAATGCAAAGGAATTAAAAATACATTTGTAAAAAATTTAGACTTATAAGTGATTTAAAAAATTCTGAGCTATCTATGTATGAAATGAGAAGGCTTGTTCTGGAAAGGCCACAGAGATATGGCTGAATAACTGTTCCATGAAGAGGTTGTGAATGCTGTTTTAGACAGTTTAGCAGGAGCCAGAATGGAGAGGAGACTGGATCAGCACAGACAACGCTAATATGGAATGGCAGAAATGAGAAAGTGAACTGCAATGCCTGGGAGATTATGGGGCTTGGATTCCATGGCAAAACGTGTTATTCTCCAAAGAAAAGAATGGTTCCAAATGTATTGATATGTTTAGGGTGGCCATGACAACACTAGGCATGGAGGCAAGGCCACAGCTGCAGTTTCTAAGGCTGTGACTGCCTTTCTAGTTTCACTGGGCCACGAAAGCCTAGTCCAATGCCTCAAGGAAGGAGCTGCTGTCCTTAACCACAACAGCACAGATGGAGCCCAGAAAAACAGCCTTAAGCAGTCAGGCTACTCACTGAGTTGTAGGAAGCTGGGGGTTGAGAACATTTCTCTAGCCTCCAGAGAGCCTGGAATCCACAGTATCAAGAAAAGGGCTTAGGCTTTGAGTGCTACTGCAATTTGCTTCCTCAGCATGGACACCTAAACTGCAACCTCATTTCTTCCACTCCTATTTTTCCCTTTGGGATTAGAAATGTGTATTCTATGACAACTCTACACTCAGAAGAGATAAATATTTCTGTCTTTTGTAGCCTCCTGAGAACAATTTCTTTCCTCAGGATGAATTACATGAATTCTCATCTATTCCTGATTTAGATAATATTTATACAAGACTTTGGACTTCAGAGTATAAAGTTGAGATTACAGTGAGTTAAGTTTTGTTTTTGGGTTTTTAAATCTACTTACAGTGATTAATGTACTTACTTGAAAAGAGAAGGATGTGAATTTTAATGGAACAGAGTTAGACAGCTAAGCTGAAAGATGACCAATCTCAGTGAAAGCTCTACTTCCCAATGTAACCTGTTTGGAAATAGGGCTTCCTCGAGATAATTAAAATATAATGAACTTTTTAACAATGAAGTCCTATTCCTAACCAGACTGGTAACTGCCTACACAAGTACAGTGAAAAGCCCTGTAGACACTGTGCAAAAAGACAGGCATCTGTAAGTGAGAATAAGAGTAGGTCCAGAGCCTGGCTATGCTGGTACCTTGGACTTCCAGCCAACCAAACATATAAAGCAAAAATTCTCTTACAGCAATAACCCAGTCAACAGTTCTTCTTTATGGCTGCCTGAGGGAAGGCAGGGGTTAAATAAAACATAAGCTGTATCAACTACAATAACCACAATGTATATGTGTTCTGTTCCTTTTGTTTTTCAATCCAGACAAAACATCCTTAGAATTCTTGTACACTAACCTCCGGGTCTCTGTCAACCCATAGGGGAATCAGCCAGGCCAGCCCTTGCTGTGTTGGAACGTGTTCTTCACTCTGACTACCCAAAGGCAAGAACCAAAGTGGCATCCACTCCTAGAAGGAAACCAAGGACAGAGTAATTCAATTTAGTTAACAGAGCTTAAAACAAGTCTAAATTTTTGAAGATCAAAAAGTAAAAATGCATTTTTGGCCAAAATAATGCAAATAAAAATATTGGCTTCCTTTAGAACAATTTTCAACAGAGGCTCCCATAATTTAGCTAAAAATTGTGTTTTACTTAATGATTTCAACCAAAATATTTTTTTAAATAAATTCAGACACATATAACTTCCAAGACATGCTGCAATCCAAAACAATTATTGTCTTAAGCATTTTATTTTTGAGCCCAGAACTCAGGAGGCACAGGCAGACAGCTCTCTAAATCCGAAGTTAGCCTGTTCTACAAAGAGAGCTCCAGGACATCCAGGGCTACACAGAGAAGCCCTATCTGGAAAAGTCAAAAACAAAACAAACAGAAACAAAAAAAAACAAAAAAACAGGTTTTATATTTGTTTGTTTTCTGTGTGTAAGCCACTTGGGTAGGCTTCCTGCAGAGGTCACAGATGAGACTTGAATCCCCTGGAAGTAGAGCTATAGACAGCCTACAGAGCCTATTGAGCTATAGGCATCACTGTATGTACTGAGAACCAAACTCGGCTTCTCTGGAGGCGCAGCCAGCACTCTATACCATTGAACCATCTCTCTAGCACCCACCAAATCAAAACTACCATTTTCATGTAGCAAGTTCCCAGGCTTGCAGTGTATTAGACACAACACATTCCTGTTCAAGCAACAGATTCAGATGATGACAGCTTGTGCTTCTCTTACCGAGCTTGGTGCCTGGGCCATCATCTCATGGGATAAATGAAGTAAACACAGAACTGTGCTCTTCGTAACACCTTTCCCCATGAAGGACATAGCATTTCCTCCCCGTTCCACATAAAAAGAAGTAATGACCTAGAAAAAAATATAAGCAGTTTTATAGTGGTTTTCCTCTTCAGGATATATAACAGTAAGTATCTTTCTTCTAACTTATCTAATTAAGCATTAGCCACATAAACCTAAAAGTCCTATAAATTAAGAGTGACTACAGCGGTAAATTTTACCATAGTTAAAAAATGTTTTAAATGTTTTCAACTTTTGGATCTGTTCAAAGGATGTCTATTTAGTATCTTCCTAGGACATTGTTTAGACCTACAATATGAATATAATATTTAAGTGCTATAGCATTTGTAATTAAAATATTTAAAGTATTAGACAATTACTAGATCTATAAAACTCACTGACTATTAGGGTCATGCTAAACTTTGTGTTAAACACAAATAGAAATTTTATTTACTTCTAAGTTATCTTATATTTCTACTGCGCATTTGAGTATATGCTTATCATTTCAATAACTGGTCCTTATCTGACTTCTTTCCCACACATCAGAGAGCTCTTACACTTCTCCAACAGCACCAACACAGTAGTATTTGTTCTGTGAAGATACCCTTAACTAAGCAACTACATCAGAAAAGTCCTAATGTCCGATTTATAAACTTTCAATTATGTGCCAATTTTCTTTGGCCATTTCTGTATGGATCATACATTGCTCCCAAGCAGCAGAAAAATTACTTTTTCCAGATTATCAACTTAAAATTTAAAAGTTCAGTAAGACAAAAATTATTTCTAGTTTATAATGTTTAGTCATCTTTTTAAACAGCAGTGTTTACGCCCCATACCTTTGAAGAAAAATTCTATTTTAAGTCCAAACAAACAATACTTATTGCTTTTAGCACTAATACAACTGAAGTGCTGGCTCTGGCTAAGACCTCACTGCTCTCTTTCACTGTAAGCCTCCACATGAGCCATTTTACATCACCTCCTTGGGTTTCTTTCAGGGTTTCTTTTGTTTCTTCAACTCATGCAGCAAAAAAAGTCATGTATATAACAATCGTTATATGTTTGTGTTTGCATATATATCTGTGTACACATATATACCCATACACATGTGTACATATATATACACATAGACATATGCAAATAAACATACATAATGATATGTATATATCATATATATGTACATATACATGTATATGCGTGTTTGTGTTCTGGTGGTAGTGGTAGTCTCAAGTCAGAGTTTCTCTATGTAGCCTTGGCTATCCTGGTTCACTTTGTAGACCACACTGGTCTCAAACTCACAGAGATCCATCTGCCTCAATCTCCCCGAGTGCTGGGATTACAGGTGTGTGCCACCATGCCTGGCTATATGCATGATTTTTTTAAATAACCTGCTAATAGAAAACTCATAGGCTTTGTCCAAAGATAAATGTTTTTTAAACAGATAACGTAAAATTATCTCTCAAAGAACAAGACTAGGCAGAAGTTAGAGACTGTAACCAACAGCTCCATAAACTCAACTAATTTTGCAAAATGTGGGTTTATGTGATGTTTTTCATAATTAAAAACTTAAGTGACTATATTAAAAATAAAAATTCTAAATAATCGGAGCTGGAGAGATGGCTCAGGTTAAGAGCACTGGCTGCTCTTCCAAAGGTCCTGAGTTCAATTCCCAGCAACTACATAGTGACTCATAACCATGAGATCTGGTGCCCTCTTCTGGTGTGCATCAAGGTAGAACACTATATACACAATACATAATAAATAAATCTTAAAAAAAATCTGAATGACCAACTCCTTATTATTTTCTTTTTACCATCTGTGTAATAATCTTACTTCCAGATCATCACACCTGTTCATAACTTTGGTATTATTTGTCAGAACTCTGGAATTATATATCAAATAGGTGATTTTAAAAATGAACTTAGTGTTGATTCACATATCATAATTAGTTGTGAATAGCTGAAAATTATATACCACTACAAAAGACAAATGTCAGATCTGCTGTATAGAGAAACAGAACTTGATCTTGGAAGAATGGTTCTTTCAAGAAAGAATAGACTTCAGTTAGAGAAACCATTAAGCAAATCAGTGGGACCAAGAATGAATCTTGCTATGTGCACTCATATAAGCTTCACTTCCTCCTTAATAGCCTGAGTTCTGACAATGAAGTAAAGAGACCCAGTCACCTGATTAACTGAGCACAATGTCCTAGATCAAATGCAACAGCTGTAATTTCTAACAAAAATGATTTCTTGATATTAACTTCCTATTACTGAATATAAAGACATAAATGTTTTTCCTTGCTTTCAATGAAGTATTAAGCAAACAACTGTTTATTACTAATCAGTACTTATTAATCAAATTTTTATAACTGTGAAATATTATAAAATAGGAAATATTTTTCTTGGTCAATAAGCTCTAAAGTTTATTATCTCACGATAATTAACATAGAATGAAGAATTTGAAGAACTGTGATCAGAAATCTTCCATAATCTTAAAAACAAAAGTACATCTGACAGTTTCCAAATATAAACAGAACATTTAGCTTCTCTTCAAATTGTAATTCCTCATGTATCCCTAATCTGAAAAAAAATATGTATAATGTGTTTTTTAAAGACATATGGTGGTGCTAAAGTGATATCTCAGTGGTCCAGGGAGGCTGCTGCTCTTCCAGAGGACCCAGGTTCAATTACCAGCACCCACATCAGGCAGCTCCTGTAACTCAGCTCCAGAGAATCTCTCATGTTCTCTGGGTTCCTACACATACACACATGCACACACATATAAACATGATTTAAAAAAATAAACAAGAGCAGATATGCACCATAAAAATATTTGTGGTTTCTTTTTGGTTTGTTTTGTAAATCACATTATAATTAACACTAGAAATTAGGTACCTATAGAATGACTGAAGTCCACTAGTGAAGCTAACTTTTATAAATCTATTAAAACCAACTCTTTGGCTAATACACCTATGTAAAATTATCAAATATTTCTGATCACAAATACCTTGTAGCATGGAATAATTAATATGTAAACTTACAACATATCTTTCTTAGTGTATATAATTAAGAGAAGTGTATTTTTTAAAACTTGTACTGAATTTTTTAGTCCTAACAAATTTAACTTTTAAGTTTCTTTAAAAACAATTAGGGGGAAACACACTGTAGATTACCATCACTGTGGTAGCCACTAAGGAATGGAAACAGTCCAAAGACAACTTTCATAAGCTAACAATGAAACATGGTGTATTTAAAAGATATGTACTGAATAATAGTGGCATATGTAAACAGCTATAGGTGAATGTCATCTACAGGCCAGCAGTACTTATCAGAGCTACGAGAAAGAAAAACTTTAGTAAAGGAAGCAAGTTGAGCCTTAAAGTCTACGTAGAGATTAGTGTTCACAAAAGACAGAAACTGCCAGTCTTTACTAAAAAAAAAAAAAAGAAAAAGAAAAAGAAAAAAGAAAAGAAATGAAATGAAAAGCGAAAGAAAGAAAGAAAGAAAGAAAGAAAGAAAGAAAGAAAGAAAGAAAGAAAGAAAGAAAGAAGAAAGAAAGAAAGCAGAAAAGAGCACACAGAGAAGTGGGGAGAACTTGGGGGAGAGGCACATAGGCTCAAAATAACTTGTATGAAGTCATAGAGAATAAAAAGGATTGAAATTATAAAAAGTAAATAAAATATACAGAGATATGAAAATAAAAAAACACCATATTAAAAATAAAAAGCACCATAAGCTTAGAAGTTCATAACCAACTTCTCATAGTGAACATACATGAAAATCAATTTCCTGACAGTCTGCAAAGATGCCTAGGACTTCAAATGGCAGAGGAATGGAGACAATGTTGCTAGGACTTCCATCAGCTGGGCAGGTGCAAAATGCAAGGCTGCCAGGACCCCACAGCACAGCTGTTCTTAGAGAACTCTGAACAACCACATCTCAGCTAAATTAATCATATCACACTGGAAATAGCTTGAGCCAAATGATGACTATGGAATATAACTAAGGCCATGTTTTTAATATGCTCAGAGACAAAAAGGCTTATTTAAGAAAAGCTATGGCAGGGACACAAATTAGTGAAGTAAGACCATATCTCAAAACACTAGCAAATTGTACACTTTTTACAAATGTAGGTAAAAATTAAGAGGGGAAAAGAGACCATCAAAGATGATGGTTCATTCCTTTGTAACAACTAACAAACATTAGATAATATAAGAAAATGGAGAAAGGGTAATTAACATCTTGAATATATATAGATGCAGTAGACATTTAAGAAATGACTAATTCTTAGTGATTTTTGAAAATTTAGGTAAACAAAATTTTTAATTCTGGAAAAATATAACTAAGACAAATACAAAAGAATAATCTAATTATAGATCTACTAAATTTATAATCTTCCCAAATAGAAGATTCCAGCCTGAATGACTTCATAAACAAAATCTATCAATAGGTACAGAATTAAAAGCATTTGCTTAGAAACTGAAAACAGGTTAATGAGTACAGATTCAATAAATAAAAATTGTTTCCATAAATCAACAAGAATGATAATATTTTAAAAATATATATAAATAACATCCTCATTTTCAGCAAAGCTAATAATGTTCATAGCAACAGTATCCAAACTTGGTCTCAACCAAACAAAATTGTAAATTAAATGTAAAATATTGTTGTAGTATGTAGATTACTATAAAAAATTAAACTTCACCTATAAGGCACAAATGAATAAATTTTCTAAGGATATTGTTGGAAGAAATCAATCCAAACAAATGATTTAATTTTTACATTTAAAAAAAGTCAGGTAATATTTTGTAGATGGATGCAGATAAAAGAGTAAAACTATCAATAATGAAAAAATAAAAGGATGCCAAGCAGTCAAGATCCTTTGGGAGTGTTATTAAAAGGAACGTGATTGATGACACACCAGAGGTGTCAGCTAGGCTCTATTTGCAGAGTCTGGGGCAATCATGTGGGTTTTATTTCTATAATAACTCACTGGACTATTGCTGAATTTTGTTTATTTTCTGGATAATTTGAATTTAAACAGAGCTGGTGAGATGGCTCAGTACAATAGAGAGCTTGCTACCAAGCCTGGTAAAGCTGGCTTCCTCTCAGGACTCACAGAGAGCAGGAAACACGGCTGTGAGCTCTTCTCTCAGCCTCAGCCCTGTGCTGCGGCATGCACACCCCACCCTGCACCCACCCCCAAAGAACAACAACGTTTCAGCAGGCTAAGTGAAAAAAAATCACGTCATAAAGAGACGAAGGATAAGCCTTAGTTTTTCTTCAAAATGTAAGTATGCATATGACCTCACACATTGTTTAAAAATTCTAACACTGTAAGTTTTTCATATACCATACTATAACCTAAGTTAAATATAACTATATACACTGAATTTGTTCCTGGAATGGAAATAAAAAGTGATCAATAAACAGTTAAGTCTCAGAGTTGTCATTCTTACTTACCTCCAAGAGGCCCAATAAGTACTTCCCACAAATCTCGAGAGGCTTTGAAAGAGGAGAGTGTGTGCTCCACCCAGGGAAGGCCATGAGGTGAACCATGCCTGCTAAGGTCCGCTCCAAGGAAGGCAAGCCATAGAAATGAGGAGCATCCGCGACTCTAAGACACTGCAGCAGCTTCAGAGACAGCTGAGTTTGGAACACGTAAAACAGTTCCAAACATTGCCTATTCACAGAAAGGAAACCACATACGAAAGGCTCAAGGTGCTGTCTTAGCAGCAGAAGTGGGTTCTGACGGTGCACATTAGAACTGCGAGAATTAGAGACAATAGTAGAAAACAGTCCCTCTCAAAATAAGACTTAAGGGAAGCATAAAAAAATCAAAACTGCCACCTCTAGTGAAGCCAAAGTTGAAATTAAAAAGTACATATATCAAGTGACTTGAAATTGCATATATTAATACTATACTAAAATCATTCACTGTCATGAAAGTCTTTTTATTTCATTAAAATTCACCTTTTTTTCCCCTGAAAATCTAAACATTAGTCACAAAGTAAATGGTATCTAGGTATGAATTTAGAAATGAATTTAGAAATGTAATTCTTAAATAAAATACTTTACCCAACAAACTACGGAATAAACCCTGATATTTTTTCAATACCACTATTTATAAGACTCTATAACTGACAATTTGACTCCATCATTACCTATTGCATCACATATATGTCTTCTAAGACCATTATTTTACATAACTCCCACTGGCTGATTGTTAAAACACTGTAGAAGCACAAAGAACTTACACTAAAGTCAAAAGTTATTTATATAAGTTCAATTCCTGATCAATCAAGCACAGAGCAATCTATTACAATTTAAAATGTTCCTACTTTTTTTTTTAATTCATACCTCCTGCCCTTCCTCCTCCTCTTGCCTCCCACATTAACAACCATGCTGGATAGGACTGATGATTAGTGAAGAGACTAGCAATATAATATCTCTGTCTTTCTCCAATGGAAACCAAGTTTGCCCTGAAAATTTTTCATCTCTTCTTCCTAAGACAAATTATGCTATTGCACCTTTAAAATTGTTTCATATACTTTCCCTTTTCCTGGTTGCTTTCTATAGGTATAAAACTTAAACCCCACAGCATAACATTAAGAAAAAATGAACACAGTGAAAACTGGTGTGCTAATAAAAAATTCTTTTATTATAGAACCATCTTACACTCAAACTGATAGTTTAAAAGAATGTTTTAATACCAGTTTGTTGTACCTGGATTCTGCACAGTGAAGTAAATTCATACTTATGGCAGATGTGCTATTTACCAACTAAAGCTAACATGTACCATTTTGATACTTCCACATCTCACTGGAAAAAAATGGCAGATATATTTCTAATCTCTGGGGTAATAATCTGAACTACCCAGAGTGCTGGTTATGTGAGAGGCAAAAGGAGGAGGAAGAAACCAAGTACCATGCATGGAGAAAACCTAGAACCCCTGCACAGATATAGCCCAAGGCAGTTCAATATCCAACTGGGTTCCATAATAATGGGAACAGGGACTGCCTCTGACATGAACTGATTGGCCTGCTCTTTGATCACCTCACCCTGATAGGGGACCAGCCTTACCAGGCCACAGAGGAAGACAATGCAACCACTCCTGATGAGGCTGATAGACTAGGATCAGAAGGAAGGAAAGGAAGACCTGCCCTATCAGTGGACTTTGGGGGGGGGGGCATGTGTGGAGAAGGAGGAGGGAAGGTGGGATTCGGAGGGGAGGACGGATGGGCTTATGGGGGGGAGGATACAGAGTGAATAGAGTGTAATTTTTAAAAAAAGGAGGAAGAGGAGGAAGTGTGAATTATAAAGAAAAAAGTAGGAGTATTTTAAATTAGATTGCTTTGTGGTTAACATGTAAGATATTGAACTTATATAAATAACTTTTGGCTTTAGTGTAAGTTCTTTGTGCTTCTCTGTGTCTCTGTAGTACTGTTTACTAATTTTTAAACAAAATAGCAATTAGTGTGGCCTTGTGACTATATATCTATTTGCTCCCTTTATTAAACTGACAAGACCTTTTCAGAGTGGTGACTCTGACTCTAAAAAAGACATTTAGGTCTATATGATTATGCTGCACATTCTTCATGCATACTTGATCTGCTTCTTTCAACTGTCTTTATTGCTATTGCATTTTAACGAAATATATTTGAAGCTTTATTTAGAAAAAGAGAGAAACACATTTATGCAAGAGTTCTTGCTACTGCTATCTGATTAAAAATGTGTAAGAAGTGGACTTAAAACATACATCAGATTAAAAGAAAAGGCAGAGTGCTAAGATGCTTTAGCAGATAAATCAGGCACAAAGCAATTGATGCATAGACAGAAATTTTTAAAAACTCACAAATAATGTATATTTTAAACAAGAAATTCTGATACAACCAATGAGTCAAAGAAGTCACTGGAGAAATCAGAAAATACTTACAGACCAGCAAGTACCTGGTGCTTTCTCAGAAAATTGGGAATAGCATTACCTCAAGACCTAGCTATACCACTCCCAGGTACCCCGAAAGATGCTCCACCATAAAAGAAGGCCATCTGCCCAACTATGTTTGTGGCAGCCAGAAACTGGAAACAACGTAGATGTCCTTCAGTGGAAGAATGGATGCAGAAATTGTGCTATATTTACACAATGGAATACTATTCAGCAATTAAAAACAAGGAAATTATGAAATTTGCAGGAAAATAGATGGAACTGGAAAAGATCATCCTGATTGAGGTATCCCAGAAACAGAAAGGCACACATGGTATGTACTCACTTATAAGCAGATATGAGCCATATAATATAGGATAAACATACTAAAATCTATAGACTTAAAGAAGCTAAACATCCAAGGGAGGATGCTTAAATCTCATTCAGAATAGCAAACAGGATAGACACCAGAAGCAGTTGAAGAGAAGAAACAGGATGGGAGCCTACTATAGAGGGTTCTCTGAACAGAGGATCAAAGCAGATGCTGAGACTCACAGCCAAACTTTGGGCAGAGTGCAGGGAATCTTTTGAAAGAAGTGGGAGGTAGAAAGACTTGGAGGGGACAGGAGCCCCATAAGGAGACCAACAAACCTAAAAAAATCTGAGAGCACAGGGTCCTGCAGAGACTGATGTACCCACCAAGGACCATGCATGGAGAGGACCTAGACCCCCGGCTCAGATGTGGACTATCAGTCTCCAGTCGGTTTCCCTAGTGAGAGGACAAGGAGCAGCCTCTGTCATGAACTCAATTGCTTGCTCTTTGATCACTTCCCCATGGTGGGGTGGCCTTACCAAGTCACAGAGGAAGAGGATCCAGGCAGTCTGGAAGAGACTTGATAAGCTAGGGTCAGGTGGCTGGGAGGAGGGTGGGACCAGGAGAAGATGAGGGAGGGGGCTACAACCAGGATATAAAAAGAATGTATTATAAAAATTTTTTAAATTAAAGCCGAGAATTCTCATAATGTGAGGACACATCAAAAAGATAATCTAATTAAAATTAAATTCTTAGGAATATGTAAACTATAAAAGAGTAAAGAAATAGCAATCTCCATCAAAATTTTAATGACATTCTTCACAGCTATGAAAAAAAAAAAAACTAAAATTCACAAGTAAACATAAAATGCCCCAAACCACCAAGGCATTCTTTTTTTTAACTTAATTTTATTTATATATTTCTTTATTACAATTTATTCATTTTGTATTCTTGCTGCAGCCCCCTCCCTAGTCTCCTCCCAGGCCCATCCACCCTCCCTCTTCTTCACCTATGCCCTTTCCCTAGTCCCCTGATAGGGGAGGAGCTCTTTCCTTTCTTTCTGACCCTAGCCTATGAGGTCTCATCAAGGCTGGCTGCATCATCTTCTTCTGTGGCCTGACAAGGCTGCACCCCCCAGGGTGAGGGGATCATAGAGACAGCCACTGATTTCATGTCAGAGTCGGGCCCTGTACCCTTACTAGGGAACCCTCTTGGAAACTGAGCAGCCAATGGGCTTCCTTTGAACAGAGGATCTAGGTTCTCTCCATGTATGGTCCTTATTTGGAGTATTGGTCTCTGCAGGACCCCCTGGACCCTGGTATTTTGGCTCTGTTGTCCTCCTTGTGGAGCTCCTGTCCATTCCAGGTCTTTCTATCTCCATTTTCATCCATAAGGATTGTGGCACCGTGCCACAAGTTTGGCTATGAGTCTCAGTATCTCCTTCAATACCCTGGTGGGTAAAGTCTTTCAGAGGTCCTCTGTGGAAGGCTCCTGTCCTGTTCCTTGTCTTCTCCTGTTTGCCCTTCTGAATAAGGATTAAGCATCTTCCCTACGGTCTTTCTTGTTGTCTAGCTTCTTTAGGGCTGTAGATATTAGTATATTTATCCTATATTATATGGCTAATATCACTAATAAGTGAGTATATATCATTTGTCTTTCTGCTTCTGGGTTACCTCACTCAAGCCTTGATGTCCCTGGCACAGGAGACAACTTCCTGAACAGAACACCACGAGCACAGACTCTAAGATCAACAATCGAAAAATGGGACTTCATAAAACTGAAAAGAATCTGTAAATCAAAGGACACTGTCATCAGAACAAAACGGCAACCTACAACACTGAGAAAGGACCTTCACCAACCCTCCATCTGACAGAGGGCTAATATTCCGAATATATAAAGAACTGAAGAAGTTAAACACCAACAAACCAAGTGATCCAATTAAAACTTGGGGTACAGAGCTAAACAAAAAATTCTCTGCAGAGGAATACTGAATGGCAGAGAAACACTTAAAGAAATGTTCAACATACTTGGTCATCAGGGAAATGCAAATCAAAGTGACCCTGAGATTTCACCTTACACCCATCAGAATGGCTAAGATCAAAACTCAAGGGATGATGCATGCTGGAAAGAAATGTGAAGAAAGCGAAACCCTCCTCCATTGCTGGTGGGAATGTAAACTTGTATAACCATTTGGAAATCAATTTGGCACTTCCTCAGAAAATTAGGAATAGTGCTACCTCAAGATCCAACTAAGACGTTCTTTAAACAAAAGTATAATGACATAGTGCCTGATTCCCAACTCTGCAGAGTGCCACAATAAAATAAAAAAATAAAAAAATAAAATACCAGGATGGTATTGGTGTAAAAGGAGACATGTGGGCCAATGGACTAAAGGTTGCAGAAAAAAAGTTCAAGCAGCTATACCAACTTACCCTTCATGAAGGAACCAAAACCTAATTGGGAAAGACAGAGCTCTTCTTTTTTAAATTTTTATTTTTTATATTAATTAGTTTATTCACTTTTTATCCCAGCTGTAGCCCCCTCCCTCATCTCCTCCCACACCCCTTTCCAAGTCCACTGATAGGGGAGGTTGTCCTCCCTTTCCATCTGACCCTAGCCTACCAGGTCTCATAAGGACTTGACCATTGTCTTCGTCTGTGGCCTGGCAAGGCTGCTCCCCCTTAGGGGGAGGTGGTGAAAGAACCAGCCACTGAGTTCATGTCAGAGACAGTCCCTGTTCCCCTTACTAGGGAACCTTGGATACTGAGCTGTCATTGGCTTCATCTGAGCAGGGGTTCTAGGTTATACCCATGAATGGACCTTGGTTGGAATATCAGTCTCAGAAAAGACAAATCTCTTTAAAAGTGCTGGTGATACAAGATTTCCACATTATATGAATGAAACAATATTCATCTCTCACTTTGTACAAAATCTATTCAAAATGGGTAATGTATCTTAATATTAAAAGCGGAAACTTTGAAATTGATAGAGGAGAACACAGGAGAAACATTTCAACCATTCTGACTGCAGTGAGATGGAATCTCAAAGTAGATCATTTGTTCAATAAAAACAAGAGTGAAAACTGACAAAATGCAACTGATTGGGGAGAGAGTAACAGCAGTGAGGTTCAGGTGTGGACAGAGTTGGGGGACAGGAAAAGGACCTGGAGAGAGAGCAGAAATTTGGGGCGGAAGCATTTCTGGGAGCCTATGGTGGCGAACCTAGCTCAGACTCCTAGCAACAGGGGGTTAGGGAGCCTCAAGTCACCACCTCCGGTAACCAGGTGGGACTTCCAGTGGAAGGGGGGGTACACCAACCCATCCACAAAACCTTCTACCCAAAATTTGTCCTGCCTATAAAAAGTGTAGGGATAACATGAAACAGAGATTAAGGGGATGGAAAAAAAAAAAAAAAAGACTGGCAACTTGAGACCCATACCATGGGGGAGAGCCAGTCCCTGATACTATTAATGAAACTCTGCTATGCTTGCAGAGAGGAGTCTAGCACAACTGTCTTCTGATGGGCTTTAACCAGCAGCTGATGGGAACAGATGCAGAGACCCACAGCCAAACAATAGGCAGAGCTGAGGAAATTCTATGGAAGAGTAGGAAGAAAAATAGAGGGAGCCAGAGGGAGCAAGGACACCACAAGAAGACCTACAGAGTAAACTAACTTGGGCCCATGGGGGCACAGGAAGACTGAACCACAAACCAAAGAGCATGCATGGGCTGGACCTAGACTTACTACACATATGGAGCAGATGTGAAGCTTGGTCATAATGGGGGTCCATCTCTGACTCTGTGGCCTGCCTCTGGATTCCTTTGTCCTAGCTGGGCTGCCTTGTCAGGCCTCAGTGGAAGAGGAGTGAGCAGAGTTAGTACTGCTGTAACTTGAGTGCCAGGATGGGTTGGTACCCGTTAGGGGCCTCCCCGTCCTGAGAAAGAGAGGAGAGAATGGGGGGAGAAGGGTGTGAGGGTGCAACTGGGAAGAGTGGAAAGAGGACATGGTATCAGACTGTATACCAGAAGCAGAAAGACTCACATATAAGTCCACATTAGACATATAATATGGATAAACATACTAAAATCTGTACACCTAAAGAAGCTAATCAGGAAGGAGGACCTGGGTAAGATGCTCAATCTGCATTCAGAAAGGCAAATAAGATGGACATCAGAAGAGGGAGAAAACAGGGAACAGGACAGGAGCCTATAACAGAGAACCTCTGAAAGACTCTACCCAGCAGTGTATTAAAGCAGATGCTGAGACTCACACCCAAGCTTTGGGCAGAGTGCAGGAAACCTTATGAAAGAAGGGAGAGACAGAAAGACATGGAGGGGACAGGAGCTCCACAAGGAGAGCAACAGAACAAAAAAAAATCTGGGCACAGGAGTCTTTTCTGAGAGTGATACTCCAACCAAGGACCATGCATGGAGATAACTTAGAACCCCTGTATAGAAGTAGCCCATGGCAGCTTAGTGTCCAAAAGAGTTCCCCAATAATAGGAACAGGGACCGTCTCTGACATGAACTCTGTGGCTGGCTCTTTGATTACCTCTACCTGAGTGGGGAACAGCCTTACCAGTCTACAGAGGAAGACAATGAAGCCAGTCCTGATGAGACCTGATAGACTAGGATCCGATGGAAGAGGAGGAGGACCTCCCCCATCATTGGACTGTAGGAGGAGCATAGGAGAAGATGAGGGAAGAAGGGTGGGAATGGGAGGGGACAGAGGAGGGTGCTACAGCTGGGATACAAAGTGAATAAACTGTAATTAATAAAAATAAAATTAAAAATTAAAAATCATTTAAGTCGGACAAAAAATTGATCTCTATTTGCACAATGCATAATAATGTGTAGAAACAATTTAAACCAACAAATACATTTATTAAAATCATAGTACATTATAAAATTATAGTACGTGCAAAAATCTGTTGTTTCTCAAACTAGAAAAAGTTAAAGGGGAAATTGAACAAATAATTATGTTCTACATAAAAAGAAATATATCAGTAATAAATTTATATAAGAATATAGAAAACCTATATACTGAAAATATTCTAAACTTAGTAGTGAAAGCTGCACAACATCTAAAGACATTAAAATCATTTAAATATGCACTCTAACTTTATAGGTTTGGTGCGTGTGTGTGTGATGAGTTTGGTGTATATTTGGTGTGTACAGTGTTTGGTGTGATTGTATGTGTGTGGTATGTTTGGCGTGTGTGTGTACACTATGCTGTGTTTAGGTATCAGCACATGCATACCACAGCATGCCTATGTTGCTCAGAGGACAAATTTCAGTTCTCTTCTACCATGGGAACCAGAGATCAAAGTCAGGTTGTCAGGATTAGATAACTGATCACTTCACTTTAGAAGCCATCATGAAAACTCAAATGTATACTTTATTTAAAATATATTTTACATTAAATACATTTTAACTTTTATCTTAATTTTTAATATATTTTAAAAATTCAAAATTATATAGATTTGAATATCATACAAATAAAAATAATCATAGTCATAAAATGGGTATAATTGCTCTGATAAGTACTCAGGGACTTAAAGGATAGACCTTTAGGTAAAAAGAAAAAAAAATCTACTACATGTGTGCACACATGGATAGAGATGTAGGATGTACACATGATCTGAGGTGTAGGGGGCACACAGGGCTTCAGAAGGAGTTTAGATTAGTTTAGTTTTTAAGCTGTGATTCCTTGCTCATAATTTTCTCCCGAGACAGTGAAAGAAACTAGTATTTTTATTTCCAGATGCAAGTGATAGATATGTGAATGTTCCCCCTTCTTTTCCATCTTGCAGATATAACAAGAAAAATTCCTTGCTGTTTGGAAAGCTGAGGAAACGGACTGCCTGGAGCCCAGGGAGTTTCAGACTAGGTCTCCAAATCAATGATGATATTCTCTGACCTGCCTGATAGCACATCATATATCACAAAACTCTTCTTTCTAAAGCTCATATCCCACAGGGAAGACTACTTCATAGAAAGGCTAAGAATTCTGTAACACATTTGCTTTGCTAGGTTTCCTAGTTAATCATTAGCGATCATATGTATCAAGTCTCCACAAAAACCCAATGGACTAGGTTTAAAGAGCTTTTGAATAGCTAAAATAAAGAGTGGAGCACCCAAAGGCAGCACAGAAACTGCACCCGACCTCCTCCAGTCCTTGTGCATCCCTCCATCCGTGTTTTCTCATAACCTTTTAATAAACCAGTAAATGTAAGCAAAGTATATCCACAAATTCTATGAGCTACTCATATTAATTAATAAATCGCTATAGCAGATTGCTGCTACTCTAGGTAACAACTGGTCTGCCAGAACACAGGCAGAACAACTTTAACCTGCCAATGAGCATCAAGTGATGAGAAGGAGACTAAGCCTACAACCTGAGACAGATGGAATTTCTGAGTAGATTGTGTCATATTAAGCTGAATTAGACAAACCCAACTGTTATTCAATAGTAAAGAACTATTTGTTTCCTGGGAAGGAGAAAAGCCACATCTAAGAGTCAAAAGTTCTCTATATTGACCACTGTGTGAGAACAGAGGAAACTTATTTTATTTTTCCTCCAACAAATATGTATTCATGTTTTAGTATACTAAAGAAGATCAGAAAGATAAAACCAGGCTCCACAAGGAACACAGACAGATTGGGCTTCTCTGAAGAATAGCTTTTACCTCTTAATTTAAAGAACAAAGACGTTAACCTTTGGAAATCAAAGAAAAGTATGCTTTATATAATGTACCCAAATAGTGAACAACTCAACTCAAATGGTACATACCTGTCAGTGACCACCATAAAAACCAGTAACAAGGAATTGAGAAGAGCCATCAGTTCTTTCTGGAGCTGCTGTCTAACAGCAGTCCGCACATCATCTGTTTCTTCCCGTGCTTGTGACTCTGTCAGAACCAGCAGGTCTAATAGTGGGCTTGGATTCTAAAACATAAACATGTTTAAAAGATACTTATTCTCTTATATGTGTTGCTTTCTATAAAAGTTTTTTGTTGCTGCCTTTATATCTAACTAGTAAAATTGGTAGCTCTAGGCTTTAACTGCACTCATGAAGACATTCTAAATTTAACACAGTCTTTATTATGTCAACAAGAAGAAAGTGCATCCATCACAAAGGATTGAGGGAAGGAAGCCCAATGAGAAATCTGGAAGGGAAGAACACTCAGTTCCATACTCTGACTGTGTCTATGACTAGAAATATAAACATAATTAAATCATGTGGTTTACACAAAACTGACACTAAGTGAAAGATCCACTACTCAAACATCTGCCTTGCTTACTCTGATTGCCATTTTTCTTTATAACTCATTTTAATATGACTGTTCCTCGACCACAAAGGCTTACAACACTATGTACTCAATGATTTATGGGTTTCCTGAGCTGCAACAAAGTCTGTGCATTCTTCTGATTGCGACTCATATAAAATTGTAAGCCATGAGATTACTAAGACAATCCATTGAAATATTTTTAAACCTACTAACATACAGCCATATTATGCTGCTCCCACAAAAAAAAGTAATGATGAATATAACTAAGTCAGATGTGAAAAGTCGTATATAAGCCAATGTTGAGGGTTATTACTACTATAATATTTGACAATAGGTTAAAATATGAATCAAACTTCTATTTTGTAAAATTTGTTCTGTCTGCCAACTAAAAAAACTGCAGCTGCAGGTATTTAAATGGATTATTTCTAACAACCCTGTAAGGTTGTTACAAAGCATTGGCAGTTCTGATAGACACACTGTACATGAATCATTTTGGTGTCACAGAGATTATAATAAAGAGGGAAATGTCAAGATTTCACTTAACTTTCTAAGTAACTAGAAGATTTCTGTTTCCACATCTGCCTTACAGATGGGCAATCAGATAGGGAGAGAGGGTAAATCGTACAAATAAGGGCAGGAGGGCATCACACTGCAGAGCTGATTAGCACTCCAGTCTCAGCATGTGCCACAGCACTAGTGCACATAATAGCACAGAAGGGAGTCGCTTCTAAATGTAGCTGCTGTCTTTATTAAATCCCTCATGCCAACAGCTCAACTTAAAAATGCCTACATTGCACTTAGTAACAAATAAGAAAACCTTCAAATCATTCACATCAAAGTATACTGAGAATATGTTAATCAGATATGTAAGTCTAAAAATATCAGTGGAAACTTTAGGAAAGACCTGCGGAGACCGTCTTGGTTTTAATTTAAATTACTATGCTTTATATCTAAGCAGTACTTTTGTCAAGCTTTTTATTTTATCTTAATAAAAAAATACCAATGGGATAATTAAAATTACCTAAAACATGGCTGACAAATCCATTTCTCTCCCATTAATGAATAAAAGAATTAGGATACACACTTAGGTGTTTTTTTTAAATAATATTTTCTATAGTATTCATAGCCCAAAGGGTACCTCACAGTTATATGCCAAATGACTCACTGAAAGAATGAACAAACTATTCATACTAAGATTCTTAAATATCTATACTTACCTATTAGGAAACATGTATTCTGATATGCAAATAAATAATAAACAGAAACTAATGATTGCCATACTGATAGTAAGTATTTATCTAAAAGTAAGATTGACCCAACGACTCTCAGTCCTAACAGCAAGCTGTTTCTGCGGGCAGACTGCTGAGAATTTCTCCCTTTGTATATTCAATGCACTTGCTAACATTCAGATCCAGTGAGCAGTAACTGGATTTCAAAGACACACATCATATCTACTCACTCATATAGACATATAAAATAGGATAAACCTACTAAAATCTGTACACCTAAAGAAATTAATCAAGAGGGAAGACTCTGGCATTTTAAATGCCCAATCCCCAGCCAAAAAGGCAAAGCAGATTGACATTAGAAGAAGAAAACAGGAAACAAGCTAGGAGCCTGTCACAGAGGGCCCCTGAAAGGCTCTGTCCTGCACAACATCAAAGCAGATGCTGAGACTTATGGCCAACTGTTAGGCAGAGTGCATGGAATCTTACGAAAGATGTGAGAAATAGTAAGATAGAGAGAGGACAGGAGCTCCACAAGGAGAGCAACAGAACCAAAAACTCTGAGCACAGGGGTCTTTCCTGAGACTGAT
>CM053764.1:38386340-38399112 GCA_028658305.1 Pachyuromys duprasi
GGGGGGATACAAAGTGAATAAAATGCAATTAATAAAAATTAAAATAAAAAAGAAGAAAAACAAAGAAATAAAACACAAGACAAACACAAGAGGAAACTGGGATGATGGCTCTGCTAATGTCCCCAACCAGACTCTTTCACACCCAAGTTTTTGTCTTTTCATATTAGCATTCATCCTCATTTTAAACTACTTGAGCCTTCATTTTGTCAATGCTGACCTCAAAAAAGGCAAACATTTGTACAGCGATGGTTCATTTTCCTTGTGCACCACACTCATCATGTGCACCTAACTTGACACCCATCAGCAGTCTGTGACTGAAGGCTGTGCAATGCTTTCAGCAAACTGTGGCACCAGGGCATGTTATGGGAAACTCAACAACAAAAAGAAAGTAGTTCTGAGTAGCCTTCCAAAACAAAGAAAAATTACAGCTCTGCTTTTATAAATTAACTTTTCAAAAATCATTGTGATAACAATTTGAATCAGCTGTTATTAGCTAGTTCTATATTAACAAAATAGTATTATATTAAGATACAGAGGAGTAAGGTAATATATTCCCAACAATACGCTCCTTATAATAAAGTGGCAATTAGCCCAAGACAAAAATTTCAAAGGAGGAAAGTTCCTAGTCTACTCCCTGAAAATTAATGGATTTGCCTTTTACTTCATATTACTGTTCTTTCATCAGATAAAGCATTTGTATCAGTCAAACAATAAATGACAAACCATAACAAAAGTATCTGTAATTCATACCACAGATAAAAGACTAATCTCCCTAATTTATGAAGAGTTCCTCTATGAATATGTGGAAGGAAGGAAGGAAGGAAGGAAGGAAGGAAGGAAGGAAGGAAGGAAGGAAGGAAGGAAGGCAGGCAGGCAGGCAGGCAGGAAGGCAGGCAGGCAGGCAATTATGGAATACAATCAGCAAGACATCAAGAAACAATTCATAGCAAACGAAAAAAAAATTCCTCAAGTTTATAAACATCTCTACCTCACTAAAAGTAAGTTATTTACAGAGCAATACCAACAAAAAAGAACCTCACAAATACACATACAAACACACAAAATTTCAACATAGCACAGTATCAATTCTAGATAGTTTATAAATATATTTGCACCTGTACTCTTGAACATACTTTATAGTGGCAATTTCATTATTGGTAAGCAAATTATGAAATGAAAGTTATATGTGATTTTTGAATTAATAAATGTCCATGGACAGTATTATGATTGAGGCTGACATTTTATTATGAGTAAAACAGTCTAGTTTCACTAGTTTACAGTAAAGAAGATAATAAACACTTAAGTTGTACACAAACATTCCTGTCAATTAGAATTTCCAAGTTTTGAAAATACGGAACTTGGTGTTCTTATAAACTTGCAAATATGTCAAGACCTTATTCATAAGGTCTACCTTCTTCATTAACAGGGCAGACCTGTTTTCATTCCTGTACATTTACTCAGTTTTGAAAAGGTTTATCTTTACCAAGTCCGTAGAAATAAACAAGTAGATGAACAATCCCATGAGCACTACTTCTCAAGCTAGCTTTTAGTGCTCTTAGCAGGCATCTTAGAGACATTCCGCTAAACATAAGACTAGTAAAGACTGGACAGGCAAATCCTCTAGTAACTCCACAGTACAGACTGAGTGCTGTGCACCCAGTTGTTTCCAACTCCATCTTTAGCCTTCCTTCAGACTTTATTACTATGGTGGTTTGAATAAAAATGACCCCCATAGACTCATTTATTTGAAAGATTAGTCATCAGAGTGTGGCACTACTTGAGAAGAATTAACAAGGTATGGCCTTGTTGGAGTAGGTGTAGCCTTGCTGTAGAAAGTGCGTCACTGAAGGTGGGCTTTGAAGTACCAAAAACCTAAGCCAGGCCCAGTCACTCTATTGTCCTACTGCTTGAGGATCTAGATGTAGAGCTTTCAGCTACTTCTCCAGCACCATGATGTCTGCCTAAGTACAGCATGCTTCCTACCATACTGACAATAGACTAAACCTCTGAAACTGTTAAGGAAGCCCCAATTAAAGGCTTTTCTTTATAAGAGTAATGTAGTCATGGTGTCTCTTCACAGCAATAGAATACTGACTATGCCAATTACCTGCCTCTTGATATTTCTTTTACCTTCCACAAAACAACATTACTGCTGAAGACATCAAATACTTATGTCATACAACATGGAGAAACAGCTGGTCAGCTCAACTAGAAGCTTCTCCCCTTCTGTCTAGTATTCAAAGTTCTGGAAGGTAATCATCAATTTCAGCCAGCTATGAATCCTCCAAGTTACAATAGCTACCTGCCTCTAAGATATACCCACTGGTACAATAGTGGCACAATATTATAGGAGTAACCAACCATTTAAAAACTGGATTAAAGGCCTGTTTTATGAAATACATGACACTAGATTGATCAGGTGCCCTATGAAAATTACATAAAGCAATAAAATGATTTCTAATAGCATATTACTATAGCCAGAGCCCAGTACATCATACAGCTCTCATCAAAGAAGCTTGTTACAGTAGGTGATAATGAACACTGAGAGCCACAAATGGACAATGAACAGAAGTAAAAGACTCTGGAGCACACAGCTCTAAATGGGATGTTGTATCATACCCCTCGCCTCAAGGCTCAGGGATCTGTGCAGAAGAGAAGACAAGAAGTTGTAAAAACCAGAAGTGGTACAAGACTTCAGGAAAACAATGTTTTCTAGACAAAAGGGTTGATGAGCCCAAAAAGACTGTGACAGCATGCACAAGACCTGTACAAGTTCAAGACAGTCAGCACCCCAGCAACGAGAAGAAGGCACAAAGCCTCACCCTATCCAGAAAACATCTGCAGTTGTTTGCTGCTGGGAAGAAGGGAAAGGAGGTTTCTGCAATGGAAAGTCACCAGCTGTATAACCCACAGTCGGGCATTGCATGCTCAGGAATGGTGGACAACACAAGACTCCATGTGGGTTTTGAGGTTTGGTTTGGGTTTTTCTGCTCTTTAACAGACAGAAAAATATGAAATTGGGAGGGTAAAGAGGTGTGGAAAAACTAAGAGTAATAATGGGAGGGGAAAAATATAATAAAAATGCATGTATGAAATTCTCAAAATACATAGAAAATTTTTTAAAATCCACTAACATTTAAAAAATTAAAACTATAGCAAAAAGCTCACAAACAGAACTAGATCAATTAAATACTAAGATTCAAGGTCCCACTTATTCTATGGAATGTCCATTAAATAAACAGAGTTAATCATATCAGGAAGGTCACACTGCAAGTAGCATTTACTACATGGTAAGAATTATTTTATTTAAAACATGATATGTAAGCATTGTCCTTTCCAATATATGTGATTTTTTCCAAGTAAATTCCTTCCGAAACCAAAAATTTGATTTTTTTTAATATACTTACATGCCTAAGAAGTAACTCTAGAATCCAGTTTAAAAGTTCTATTGGTGGGTTTTTTCTTTGTTCCTTTATTAACTTATTCAAAAAATGTATGATATCTATTAGCAGTTTCTCATCTTCAGTGCAAGCAGGAAGTACTTGTAAAAACCTGTATTAAAAAAAAAAGACATTAATCATGATTCTAGGTCTTCAAAATGCACACATCATCACTGTTCATCAAGTATGTACAGTCAACAAAAGCACACTATTTTCTCTGATCAGACTCTAGATGCACGGTTGAAGGAAACATATCATTTGTCCCTCATGACCTCAGCTGTCTTGGAGAAAGCACATGATGAAGTTAATGACAAAAAAGAAAAAAGAAAAAGAAAGAAAAGGAAGTGACAAATAAGTCACTAAAAGAAAATGTGAAGTCAACTGGGCTTGATGGAAAAACACTTGCCTTCCATGTATAGAGCTCTAAGCTCACCCAGTACTGGCAAAGATAAAATAGTAACCTCAAGAAAAGCCAAAGGGGATGCAGGGACCAAAACATTTCCTTATTTTCAAGCTGGCAGTTGTCAGGCTTCAGAAATCAAAATTACGATTTCAAGTCTAACCAATCAGGAAAATCAGAAATCAGTGTGGCAAAGTTGATAGGGAGGGAGGGAAGGAGAGAGGAAGGAATAAAGGGAGGATGGAAGGAAAAGAGGAAGAAAAAGGAGGAAGGGAGGGAGGACAGAAGGAAGGAGGGGAGGGAGAGACAAAGGAAGGAAGAAAGGGAGGAAGGGTGAGGGAGGGGAAGGGAGGGAGGGGGAGGGAGGGAGGGAGAGAGAAAAAAACTATTGCAAAGAAGTTACTGGATTTCACAACGAGCTGAAGGATGCTTATGAAAAATCACTTCTTAAACTCAGAAATATAAAAGCCAAAGCAACTTTCTGAGAACACTGATATAAGAGAGCTAAAGGTCATTAACAAGAAAATTTGTGTGGGGGAGGGGGAAACTTGAAAAATCATTTTTAAACAGGCAATCAGGAAGAGAGATGAGATTCTATGGCATTAAAAATGGCTTATTTTAAAAAACCCAAAAGAGCATTATCAAAATGTTGATGTAGTAAAAATAACAAGAATTGCAGCTACTACACACTGGCCTTTTGCCTTTAAAAATGTATTTCTAAAAACTAGTTACCTCTATTTTTAAAATGAGAAAGTTCAGACAAAGATTAGGTAGTTTTTCATGGTCACATGGCTACTAAGTGTTAAAACATAAATGCCAATGAAAGCAGCCCAACATACAGTTATGATATCCCTTGCTGTACTCTGATGACTGCTACATTATACCTTTTCATTTAAAATCTCCACTTTGCAAAATGGCATTTAGTTGAGAAAACACCAAGTATTGTTTTAAAGGAATACAGACTAGAAAATTATTTTTAAAGAGAGAATGAAGAAATGATTCTAACAAAATAAAATATCAGAGTCATAAAATTTTCAAGAAATCTTCCATGATATCCAACAGAATCAAAATATATCATCCCTGGAGCCTCATTCTTTATTGGCTCCCATATTCTGTGAGTCCCTGTGTAATTTCTTTCTTTCTGTTGCTCAAGAGATACTCTTTTCTAACTGGAGACCTTTGTCCCTTTGCCCAACATCCTAATATAGAAAAATTACTTCAGATTTCCATGGTTAAGTTTTTCTTTTGTTATTATTTATCACAAATAATAGGCTATCCTGAAGTTTTTCTTTCATGATAGCAACTGTATACATACACACTCTTCTCTTCAAAGATTTGAAGATGATTCTCAACATAATTCAAATCAGAGCTTTCAAGCTGGCAGCCTTTCGTTTACACCAACCTGTTCAGCACAGTGTGCCAAGCCAAGGATTTTAAGGTAGCCGCACATAGACCGATGTCATCCTTCAAGGACAGTTTGTCATTCAGAAGATAAAAACTCATCCTGGTAATAGCAGCCCTCACATCCCTATGGCCTCCAGCCTGAGCAATGGAGTGGAGGCAATCCTGCAGGCCGCTAGCCGTGTAAGTGGTCTTCAGTGTAAGGATATCTTCTCTGGACAGCTGTAGTGTACCTAAAAATCTAAGCATAAAAAGAGAAAAGCAGCCCACGTTTATTTCTATCATAAGCCTCTTCAAAAATTGTTTTGTCAGCCAGACACAGTGGCACACACCTCTGGGAGGCAGAGACAGGCAATCTCTGTGAGTTCCAGGCCAGCCTGGTCTACAAAGCGAGTCCAGAACAGCCAAGGCTACACAGAGAAACCCTGTCTTGAAAAAGAAATTTTAAGAAAAAAAATGTTTTGTCTTTATTTGTTTTTCAATAAAGGTTAACTTATACTTAAAAGAATACTGGATATTAGCCCCCTGTCAGATATAGGGTTGGTGAAGATCCTTTCCCAGTCTGTAGCCTGTCATTTTGTTCTGATTACAGTGTCCTTTGCTTCACAGAAGCTTTTCAGTTTCGTGAGACCCCAGTTATTGATTGCTGATCTCAAAGCCTGTGCTGTTAGTATTCTGTTCAGAAAGTTGTATTCTCTCTCTTTATATATCTATATTTATACGTGTGTTAGTATATACATGTATGCACATATATATGAGCATATGATACAGATAAAGATTTATATATAGATAAAGATAAATACAGATACAGATTTAAATATACATACTAAAAGGAGATATTTCTACTTTGAAAAGTGTTTATATGAATACCTCATTTTGGTAGAGAAAGGAAAATGATAAAAACAACATTAAACATTTAATATAGTACTTGAAGTCTTAGAGCAATAAGGCAATTGAAGGAGATCAAGAAATATAAACTATTGAGCAAAAAGGAGTGCAATCTTGGTTCTGTTGGCTCCACAAGAAGAGCAACAGAACTGAAAAATCTGGGCATGGGGTCTTTTCTGAGACTGTATCTCCAACCAAGGACCATGCAAGGAGATAACCTAGAATCCCTGCACAGATGTAGCCCACGGCAGCTCAGTCTCCAAGTCAGTGCCCTAGTAACGGGGACAGGGACTGTCTCTGACATGAACTCAGGGGCTGGCTGTTTGATCACCTCCCCCTGAGGGGGGTGGGTGGGGGAAAAGCCTTACCAGGCCACAGAGGAAGACAATGCAGCCAGTCCTGATGAGACCTGAAAAGCTAGGGTCAGATAGGAGAGGAGGAGGACCTCCCCTATCAGTGGACTTGGAGAGGGGTCATGGGAGGAGAAGAGGGAGGGAGGGTCTGATTGAGTGGGACTGAGGGAGGGTGCTACAACTGGGACACAAAGTGAATAAACTGTAATTAATATAAAAAAATAAAAATTTTAAAAAAAAGTACAATCATGTAAAAAAAAAGAATACTAACATATAAATCCTTGAATGTAATAGTTTTATAGTAACATTCTAACTGTGGATACTGACTTTTCCTTCTTATCAACACCACACTAGTAAAGTATTACATGAGACAATTAAGACATCTAGAAGTAAGAACATTCTCAGGTACAATCATTGAGCTATACCCTTATACCACACCACCTTTACAAGTAATTTACAACTATTAGCTGAATAAACACTATCTAGTTTCTGAGACAGCATAAAATCCAATGCTTTCCAGTTTACATGTGTTTACTAAGTTTTAATAAGCAAGACCTAAAACAAAGTGAAACTATAATCTTAAGTTAGAATCAGTTGATAGTATCAAGTAAAAATCCTTTAACCTAAAGAAGTGAAGCCTAATTAATTCTATTTAACTTATTGGTAATAATTTTCATCTTAATATAATTACTTACTCTTGAGTTTTAGCTTCACAGGTTATTTGTTTCAAAAGATTATCACTCCCATGATACCATGCTAGGTTCCAAGCTATTCTCAGCATATCTGACACAGGCTTCAGGGCCAAACATTCAGCAGATAATGGTAAAACTATTGAGTTAGGACTCACAACATGGTGGCCAATCACATGAACTGGTAAATGATACCTAAAGAAAGTGAATTTAAATAGTTACAAACTTTAAATTCTCAAATAGGACTCAAATAATGAACCAGAAATGAGGGCTAGTTTTGTGACTCTCATACTTAACAATTTGAAATGTATCACATTTTACATATTTTAATTATTCTGTCACTCTCCTCCACATTCCAAAATAATTCAATACTTTTTCCTGTGAATGGCTACATTCTTTATATTAGGATTATTGCAGAGAAGTTAGGAACATGACTACAGGAAGCTAACCATTAAATTTCCTTGACTAAAACATGAATGCTGACTTAATGACTTTCTGAAACCATCATTTCTCCATTTATGTGGGGTGCTGTTCTGGCATCCATTGTACAGGTGGACAAAATGAGGCTCTCAAGGAACCTACAGCATTGTCTCCGATCAAAGTTACTAAGTGGCTAAGCTCCACGCACTGTTTTCCTTTATAGACCCAATGATCAACAAACCCAAGATTCTATAAGGATTTCCAGATACAAGAAGAAATTCAATATAGTGTCTCTTAAATGAACCCAAGTTGATTTTACAGTGTATATAGCATTTCACACCTAACATGCTACAAATGTTAAGTATAATTTTAATAATGCAACATATTCCAATGGGCTGAGACTATAATAGTCCAGTGATTAAATTCTTGTCCAGGATTAAGGAAACCTGGGCTCAGTAGCAAAAAAAAAACAAAAACAAAACAAAACAAAACAAAAAAACCCACAACTTTCTGACAGTTTCTGAAAACCCTAAACCCACAAATCTCTAATTTACATATTAATGAGCAATGGTATAAAAATAAGTGTATCATTTACTTTGTAAGAGCCACATGCTTTTTTTTTCACTTTCTATATTCCAGTAACAGCGAGGCACTGCTATAATTTCATATATAAATCAGACTGTATGATGTAGTAAGTAAATCTACTTTTAATAGCTTTTAATATTCATAGCAATTTAAACATCTTAATAGCAATTTTCCACTAAAAACTACCAAATCAGGCACGGAGAGCTGGCTCACTGGTTAAAAGCACTTGCTGCTCTTGTAGAAAACCAAGTTGGGTTGCTGACACCCACATCAAACAGGTCACAAAAGACTGAAACTGCAGCTTCAAGGAATCTGAGACCTTCTACTGGCATCCTTGGGCACCTGTATTCTCACATGTGTATGCATGCATGCACATGTGAGCATACATGCATGTGCACACACATGCACACACACACAGTTTTTTTTTCCTAAAGACAAAAAAAAAGGGGGTTTCTTAGACCAGTAGCTACTGCTGGTCTACAGGAGTGTACGCTTTGACGATCTCTGAACCAAAAAGCAACCAAACCCTAACTGATCCATGAGGCCATGTTGAATAGACAAAGGAGCATCAAAGAATAAATATAATGGATGATATTCTTTATTTTGAGATGAGAATGGTCCAAGCCAGGTAGGGTGGCATATGCCTCTTTTATCTCGGCACCCAGGAGGCTGAGTCAAGAGGATCATGAGCTCAAGGCCAGTGAGGACTCTGTCAAACAAACAATGAAAGCACCAAAATCAGACTCTAAGAAGAGAGGATAAACAAGGAGAGGGGTGGTATTTAATAAATGTAAGAGAAAACAAGCCTAAAGAAAAATTGTACAGAAAGTAGCATCAATGGATACAAAATTGCTGGAAAAAAAACTAGTACAGGATGGTCATAGGCCTAAAGGCATCCATTTCAGAGGGAAGGGCTTATTTCAGAGGGAAGGGCTTACATGGAAAACCAGCATCACTACCTCAATTTAAGTAACCACAATTAGCATCAAGGATAATAATAAATACCCATATATACTAACAGAGTAGGCCTGATACCAATGGAGAAAGAAGGAGTGGAGAGATTGTTCTATAAAAATTATCCAAAGAATTTCTATTAACTGCTATGAATGAAGAGCAATTTCAATCAGAATAATCTTCTATAAAATTATAAGTGTGAACTTACCACATTTTCCAAAACTTAACTTCCTACAATGATTTTGGCTAGTAAGACAAACAAAAAGCAGTAGCTCAGAACTTTGGTATCCAAATGAGACTGGGGATAGAAAAACTGATGGCCAAGGTTTGCCAAGGAATAGAAGATGGGTAAAAATACCAGCTTACAGGTTTAAATTCCTTAAGGACTATGCCCTTACAATTTGCCACACTTCAAAAGTTGAATGTCTCAAAGGTCCTCGTGGATCTATTACAACTGGTGGTGGAACCGTTAGGAAGAGGGGCCCAGGAAAAGAAGCCTTCAGGAAGAGAGGTTCAGTGGGAAGGAGCTTCGGGAGGAGGGATGCAATGGGAGTTCCTTAGTCAGCTCAGCATAATTCCTCAAAGAGGATTGTGAGACTCCAGTTCTCTCTTTCCCAGTTCTCTGGCTCACGTGGTAAGAAAATTTGCACTATTGAGCGTTCTGCGATAATTGATATGCTCACTAGAGGTGCGAAGTAAAGCCGACCCAGTACTGTACTACACTTCCCAAGCCAGTTGCTTCTACGTTAATTCTATCAACCATTATATTAAAATAACTATGACGTTGACTAATACAAAATGATATTTACAGCAGGGAAGAGCTACTAAAAACCAATGCTCTAGAGGGTGAAGTTCAGAATAGAACTTTAAGAGTAATAGTGATTAAGGTGCTCAAGAAAATCACAGCATGATGCAGAGTTAAATCTAAACCAGACTTCAATCAGAAACTGCCCTAATCTTGGACAGGATGTTTCCATGCTAACCAGCCAAATACCAGTCTTTCTTTCCCTTTAGTGCCAGCCTATAGAGCTGCTCATACCACTGCTAAGGAATACTCTGAAGCTCTGATCCTCACTGCTACCCCATTCTGGAATCAGTCTTTGCTGAAGTCTTCAAACTTATCTGACATGAATTAAAAAGAAGTTTTAAATAAGTACTACCAAAAAAGCAAGCCCATGCTAAGCAAGTAAATTCAAGCCTCAAGCAAGAGAAATATGAAAATATTAAAGTTAGAGTTATTATGGTTAAGTAAAGAATATTATAAAATATTACTTCATGAAATATAGAAAAATCCTACTACATTGAATAAAATAAAGCAAATGTAAGAAGGAACTATAGCTGAATAGTATTCCATTGTGTAAATATACCACAGTTTCTGTATCCATTCCTCTGCTGAGGTACATCTAGGTTGTTTCCAGATCCTGGCTATTATGAATAAAGCTGCTTTGTTGCTAATCTTCAAAAACCAGAAAAAAAAAAAGCTATAGTGATAGAAAATAGAAAAGAATCACATTTAGAGTAACCAAGTAAAAAGTAACCAAGATATCTGACCTAGAAGTAACACCCATTCTCTGTATCTGCATCACATTTCCATGGATTTGTTTACTGAGAAAAAAAAATGAAAGGGTTTTGTATAATGTTCTGTATATTATACATAAAAAATGACACATATTTTCAAGTTCTAGATAGACATAAAATCAAATTCAACACATGATCTTGATTGTAACCTGCATTTTGGAAACGTGAAAAATTATTTTAAAGATCATTTTCAAATGGTTGATAATAGAGATTACACATGGAGAACAAGGCAGCATGTGAACAACAATGTTAGGAATGCAGATGCAAGGCTGAAGGGAACACATTCTGTAGCTCTTTCCTATAAACTTGCAGGAGATTGAAATGAAAAGCTGATGAGAGAAAACTGTACTTATGAACCCTCCAAAGAAAGACAATGAGGAAAATATGAAACTACTACTAATCAAGTGACTGAAATGCTAAATGAAAACTGTAGCAAATTACAGACAGCAACTTCCCCTTAGTCATGAAAATAAGACAAACAAATTATTTACCTTCTAGAGACTGAAAGAGGCAAACTGAAGACTGATGACAAAGAAGGTTTATCAGAAGGATTAACAGACCTATAAAATAAAGGCAATAAATACATGAATAAATAAATAGAGGACTGAGCAGGCCAAGCTGCTGTGTAGTACAACCCACACTGCCTTCTTGGACAGCGTATTAGTGACTTTACTAAGTTTAACATTCTGTATAGTAGTGTTTGCTACCACCTGAATTGAGAGTAAACTGTGCTTTGGTTTGTAGTTTCATATAATAAGGTCTCATATAACATGGATATACTAGCAAATGGACTCTGTGGCTCCCTCCCCCTGATGACTCCTAAGGTCATGTTAGTCAAGACTATCATTCTAAATATTTTCTACGTTTTGAGATAATAATTTTGCAAAGCACGTAAAGCTGAAGACTACTAAAAACACATCCAAGAAAAAATAATTATAATTTTTAAAATTTTATACTTAGTTATGCTCTAAAATGTAACCCAGGTGACTTCTGAACCCATGGGTTTTTAAATACTTATTCAAACCAAAGAGCAAAACACATGTGCACAGCATGAAACGCCTTTAAGTCAAAAGAACTCAATGAACTGCTATAGGAGTGCATCAGACCTTAGATAACTACGAGTAAAAAGAAATAAAAATCCTTCTATCTCACCACGTATCCATTCTTGATACCTCATCAAACAACAGAAGACAAAATAAAGCCCCAACTTCAGTCACCACGGTACAATCTTCATGAAATATCAAGGAAACTGAGGAATGAAAGGGATGAAATGTCATAAAATTTTTTTTCACTTCTATAAAGAATAAATTTAGCTTTAAAATGTCTTAACTAGAAAGAAAGAGAAATACATCACTGACCCAGAAAAAATCTCACAATGAGTAAAACATTGTCTGTCAAGGTATCAACTGTGTGAGAGTTACTAGGAAGACATATAACACAGTCCTTCCATCTCCACAGGTAATATGCATCTCTAGCATGTCCCCAGAAAATGCTGCTACTCCGGTCCAAGAGCCACCCATGCAGACATGCTCCTTGAGTACTGTCCAGCTGCAGGTGATCTCAGCACAGGGATCCAGTTTCAGGAGATACTTGGCCAAGTTCCCTAGTCCCAGCCCAAGTTTTCTGACCAGAGATCCTTTATACTTTTAGACTTTAACGACAAACATGGTCCTAAAACTTGGCCTCACTGCTAAAAGGCTGTGTTTAAGCCATGTTATTCTGCCTTTTCTCTGTTATGAGATGTGGGAAAAGACATCCTATAAGCTAGCAGGTTAACAGCACTAGCTTCACCACATAGTAGTCCAGTCCTTTAACATAAAACAGCACCATCTGCTTCTGTCACATTCCCTTCTAAACAAACTGGAATAGTAGTTGTACCATCACACAGGAATAGCAACAATACAGAATCTTCAAATTTATAGAAGCACAAACAAGAAATATATTTTTAAAATGTACTTTTCCTAACTGTAAGACAAGATAAATATGTAATTAGCATGACTAAAAATACAACCTAAAAAGTAAAGAAATAAAAATCATAAAAATGAACTAACGTTAAACAGACAT
>CM053764.1:38399212-38450959 GCA_028658305.1 Pachyuromys duprasi
CCCCCCCCAAGCCAGTTCTCTTCTATCATATGAGTTATACTATACCCCTCATTTTAATTTTCACTCAGGTAGCAAAACCTCACACACACTTTATTTTCGTTAGCTCTTCCCCTACAGCCCATTTTCCCATACCCATTACTCTACAATTTATTTGAACTATTATTTTTACCTACAAATTTTTTTTTAAATGAGAAAATCAGCTCTTTTTTCATTGGAGAAGAACTTAACCATATTACATAGTGAGGGTAGCAGTTTTAGTGACGGTACATGCACAAGATGATACACAAATGACTTTCTGACAATAAAAAATCTGAAACAAATATCCAGTAATATGGCAAAAGGAAACAATGAAACAACAAATACAATATTATTCTTTGGAGATATATTTTTAAAGAGAGATGATAAAAACCTACACAATTTTATTTTATTTAGCTCTATGCTATCTGCAATTCTGCAACTGGGATATGTAACTTAGTCATCACTGAAAAAGAAGAAAAAGAAATTGCAGCTCTTGTACTGCCTCTACCACATATCTAGTTATGACTATGCCAAGTTCCCACAGATCTTTCAGCCCTCGGTTTCCTCCCTCTATGATGTCAGTTTCTTTCCCTGGAAAACAGTATAAGATTGTCATAGCAATCACTTTGGAAATCAATCTGGTGCTTTCTCAGACAGTTAGGAATAGTGCTTCCTCAAGATCCAGCTATACCACTCCTAGGCTATACCACTCCAAAATATGCTCAAGGACATAACAAGGACATTTGCTCAACCATGTTCATAGCAGCTTTATTCGTAACAGCCAGAACCTGGAAACAACCCAGATGTCCCTCAGTTGAGGAATGGATACAGAAATTGTGGTACATTTACGCAATGGAATACTACTCAGCAATTAAAAACGAGGAAATCATGAAATTTGCAGGCAAATGGTGGGAACTAGAAGAGATCATCCTGGGTGAGGTATTCCAGAAGCAGAAAGAAACACATGGTATATACTCACTTATAAGTGCATATTAGTGATATAATATATAATAAATATACTCAAATCTGTACACCTAAAAAAGCTAAACCACAAGGAGCACCTTATGGAAGATGCTCAATATTCATTCAGAAGGACAAACACAACAGACATCGGAAGAGGGAGAAAACAGAACAGGACAGGAGCCTACAACAGAGGGCCACTGAAATACACTACCCAGCAGGGTATTAAAGGAGATGATGAGACTCATAGCTAAACTTTGGGAAGAGTGCAGGGAATCTTATGAAAGAAAGGGGAGATAGAAACACTTGGAGGGGACAGGCTCCACAAGGAGAGCAACAGAACCAAGAAATCTGGGCCTAGGAGTCTTTTCTGAGATTGATACTCCAACCAAGGACCATGCATGGAGATAACCTAGAACCCCTGCTCAAATGTAGCCCATAACAGCTCAATCTCCAAGTGGATTCTCTAGTAATGGGAACAGGGACTCTCTCTGACATGAACTCAGTGGCTGGCTCTTTGATCACCTACCCCTGAGGATGGAACAGACTTACCAGGCCACAGAGGAAGACAATGCAGCAAGTCCTTATGAAAATTGATAGGCTAGGGTCAGATGGAAGGTGGGGAGGACCAACCCTATGAGTGGACTTGGAGAGGGGCATGGGAAGAGATGAAGGAGGGAGGGTGGGATTGGGAGGGAATGAAGGAGGGGGCTACAGCTGAGATACAAAGTTAGTAAACTGTAATTAATATAAAAAATTTTTAAAGATTGTCATAGCAAATTAATAATTCAAAACAGAGCTTTGCAAGGTTATTTAATCATTAAAGCCAGTCAATCAATTGTCCATGCTGGGACAGAATAATCTAATCTTTAAATATAATCACTTGCAATAGCTCCTCTCTGCTCTTTACTACAATTTATGAGATCTTGCATTAACTGCCCTCCTTCTCTCATCCTACAATTTCCCCTTCTTCCACACTCCTTCACATTCCAGTGCTAACATATGAAACATACATTCTTCCTCTATCAGGAAGTCAGTCATGTCTATCTGAACTTCCAAATCTCAAATGCTAGCTTAGATACTGTGTTTCCTAGAAGTTTTATCTAATACTTCCCCAATACTAGTACATTCAGCACTTCCTCTGGTTCCAGGAATCCCACTTCAGGTATTACTATCTATATTTATAATTATTTGTCAAAGTCTTTGCCTCTTTGACAGTCCATATGCCATGCTCATAACTTTAACAAAAGGGCCTCCCAGTACACCCAGAACATAATATGTGCTTCATAAACATTTACAGAGGAATAAATTTTCCTGGCAGAGTAGCTGGTTAAAAACTGAAAACTTATCTGCATATGTATGAGAGAGAACAATTGCTAAAAATGTCAAAAGAATACAGCTTATGCTGCCATAAAAAGTGCGTTCAAAAGCTGAGGCGTCAGTCTCTGGCACAGCTCTTGTCTAGCACACACACATGACCTATGCTTAATTCCAAACACCATCTCACACATGCAAAAGTGTTAGTATCTACTAGGTACTCATGAATGAATGCATGAATGAATAAACTGGATAATTTCAATAAACATGGGTAAATGGGAGACTAAATGAAATTAAATGAGGTTAATAAGCTAACTGTTAACACGAATAGAGAAACTAGAAGCTAGATGCAGTAGAACACACTTGCAATCTCAGCACTCAGAAGGCAGAGACAGGCTGACCACTTCAAGTTCAAAACCAACTTGGTCCATATAGCAAGTTCTAACCAGAAAGAGCTCCACAACGACACCCTGTCTCAAAAGTAAACTTTAAAAGGATAGTAACAAATGAAAGAATGAATAAATGTTTTTAAAGAGAGATAAAATCAGAAATCTATATTTGCTATTTCTTTATAAAAATCGTAAAAACAATTTCACACTCCACTTAAAACTTTATGACTTAAAAATAAGTTCTTTTACCTGGTTTGGACTTTTACAAATGTTTATTAAATAACTGTGTCCTACCCACTTTGTAAGCTGTTTATCATTGAAGGGAAATGCCAAAATAAAATCATTTTATAATACCATATATATTCTAATATAAATCTCATTTATCTCACCAATACCTAACAGACCACAAAATAGTGAGCTATATGACCAAAATCCCTCTTTAGAATAATTAAAGGCAGGAAGATAAAGATTGTAGGAAATAAATTTGTAGAACTCTGTGATGGTCAGGCTTGACTGTGAACCTACCTAACTGGAGCTGGACAGAGCCAGCTCACACATCCTGGATCTCAGGCAGCAGCCCAGATGTAGAGTCCAAGGCACTCATGCTCTCTGCTTGCCTGCCTTCAGTTCTTGCCCTGGGTATGTCCATCCTGCTGCTGCCAAATGTCATGATACCAGAACCATAATCTTAAACCTTCTCCAGGCTTCCTCCAGGCCTTCCCACCAGACAAGAACTGAGTAGCTCCCAGGTTCTCAACCTCTGTGCAATGCAGATAGCTACCACCTGGCCACTGTCATGAAAGCCAATGTAAAATATGCTTTTGCATAAAACACACTCATTCCATGTTCTGCTGAACCAAATCTAGCATAAAAATACCCACATCTGTATTAAAAGCAAATGATAGGACAAAATACAAAACTCATATCTTCTATCCAAATATCCTTAAAGCCAAATCAAATATGGATTTCTTTTTTTAAAATGTTTTTTAAAATTACATACATATGCAGATGCTCTGAGTAAGTCACTCAGTGTGATCTAGTTGGGTCTACACTCCCAATCCCAGTCTAATCTTACAAGCAAATGCCAAACAAGGTACAAGTGAAAACTGAAGTAGGACACAGATACTAAAGAGAAGGAAGAAAAGGCAGCTGGCCTTACCTCTTCAAAGACATATAAGCATCAAACTACACACTAACAAGCAGGTGCAGAGAGCAATCAGAGCTCAGCTTTTTTCAGCTGCTACCTCCTTAGGCAACACCAGCATAAGGGCTAGTTCCACAAAAGCATCAAGTGTTCTTTATGATTACTTCTCAGTATAATAGGAAGGAACTTAGCAGAGTGGGAAGTAAATTTTTCCCATACTCATGGGATGAGCACTTGAAGCTTACAGTGGTGTCCTTCAGACACTTATTTACTCACTTCTTAATAACAGGGTCAAGAGAGAAGACTGCTGTGACAAGGAAACACGGATGACTGGGTCAGCATACAACACCTTCCTCAGGAGCATGAGGCACGGCTGAATCAAGCATTCTATGACCTGCCAACCAGAAATGAGACAGAATATACATTATCTTATTCTAAGTTTAAAGGCTTTATCATTAAATTACATGAAAACAAAATGAAAAGATGTTAGATATTATGTTTTTTAAGTTACATTAAGAATTACTTTAAAGACTGGGCTAGAGAGATGCCTCCTGGGTTAAGAAGCACTGCCTGCTCTTGCAGAGGATGTGGGTTCAATTCCCAGCACCCACGAGGCAGCTCACAGCTATCTCTAAGTCTACCTCTTCTGGCTATGAACGCCAGGCATGCATGTGATGCACAGACACACATGCAGGAATGGTGATATGCAGTCATACTTTTAATTTAAAAATGAATTCAAAGAAAAGCAACACTGAATACACATCTCTGTAAAACTCATAGAAGTTTTAGGCTAGTTTCCTTACAGACTTTTTAGAAATCAAAAAATAAAAGATGAGTCAGTATCCCTTTTGAGATGAAATATCCAAGCATTCGTCCAAATTCAGCTAAATTCACTTCCAAACTAATTAAACCAACCTATTGGGTTACAGACATGGCATGGTAGGAAGAACACATGCTCTGCCAGCAGAAAGACCTGGATAGAATCCCTAGTACCTATGTACAATCTGCATGTGGTAAACTTGCTGTGTGAAAACAGATGGATTCTGGGGACTCCTGCCCAGACTAATGAAAACAGTGAGTTAATTACAGGTTCAATGAAAGACCATATCTAAAAAATAATCTGGAGAAGGACAGATGTACTTGCCGGTGTGTGAAGGCCAGAAAGTGATACTGCCTATATATGGATACACCACACAACACACACAGACACACACAGAGAGAGAAAGGCATGCAACTACAACCTCTCTTTTAAAAAAGTCATCTTATATAAAATGTCCAAAGCTTATAGTCTTACCTTGCCATCTTGACCCACACATTCATTTAAATACCACATTATCTTCTCAATTAAGTGTAACTTTTTCACCACTGCATGCATCTTAATATCTACAGACAAAAGAGTGTTAAAAGTTAAATAAGTGTTTTGTGGCCTTAAAAAACATTTTGAAATATATGGACACAAATTTCAAACTACTAAAAATATGGCATAGTTAGGGCTGAAATTAGAAAACAAAATTGTAGCTTACATTTGCTACTTTATGGGTTGTTCTTTCTTCCACCTTTCTACAGAGAAAGAAAAATGATCCCTGAGTAAAATCAGGGGTCAGAAAGAGTACTTCCTGCTGATTAGGGGCTTGAGGTCCTTGGCGCAAATTTGATCTTTGCCATCAGGATATCTAATTATTTCTTGTTCTTGTTCTCATTCTCCTTCTCTCTCCTCCTCCTCCTCCTCTTCCTCCTCCTCCTTCTTCTTCTTGTTCTTCTTCATTTGTACAAACCGCAACCAACAGCAACCCAACCAACAATCAACAAACACCAACAACTCACCACCTCTCTCTAGCATTTATATACCCTCTAAAAAGTCCCACAATTCCGAAGGACACACAATCACAGAAACTATCTGCAGCTAGCAAACTCATGCCCCTGCCAGAGCACAAGGCAAATCATAGTCAGCTGTTGCAAAGAAACCTCATAGTCCCATACCTGGGATTAAAATGAAAATATATTATGGTATTTCTGCGATTTTTAAAGAAACCAAAATTCCAAAATTCTCACCACACAAAATGTTTTATGAGTCTGTACACTATAAAAACATGAAAGTTACAAGCAAATCTGACATCTATTCCCATGATGGCATATGGAATATAAACATTAAAACTATAAAACTAACAAACATGTAAAGTACTTTAGACACTACATAAAACTAGGAGTTTAGGAATGCAAATGAATTATTTTAATTCTACATGGCAATTTTTTTCTCAATATTGTTTCATTTCTTCTCTTTTCCAAATAGATAACCTCAAAATAGTTAGAATTCTCCATAAACAAGTATGTAGACAATAGGTTGAACATGAACATCATTCTATTAATAAATGGTTTTCAAGTTATTAATAGAAAATAAGAGGAAAATTATAATGTACTATATATTTCTGAAAAAAATCAATAAGCATATATTCAAATATTAGAATTTTAAGAAAAAAATTAAGGATTTTGTACAGAGAAATACACACTAGCAGAGATGCACACACAGCTGTCACTAGAGGCAGAAATGCTAGTTGATGGAGTAGTTACAAGTACTGGCAAATAACTTATAAGCAAATTTTCTCCTCTATTCTCACTAGTAAAACCACAAGCATCTTCATACTGATATGAAGCTAATAGTTATCAGTCTACCTAGCATTAATACTAGTCTTTTAAAAGGAGAATTCCAATAACCACAGTATAGAGTATTTTCAAACTCTACTTTTAAAATGTTAGTAATATTGAAGTACTACTCTAAAACAGTTGTTCAACTTTTCTTTAACCAAAACTCTCCATTCATTCATTCATTCATTCATTCATTCATTCATTCATTCATTCATTCATTCATCTAGAGCAGATCTACAAGCAGGCCAGGCTGGCCTTGAACTCATCCAGGAGCTAAGGATGACCTTCAACACCAGGTCCTCCTGCCTCTACCTCCCAAGAACTGGAATGACAGGTGGGTACCAGCACACCCAACTCCTTCTTTCCATTATTTCAGGGAGGGTCTCACTACATTTTCCAGTCGTGTTGCAGACAAGATTTAAAATCTTTCTGCCTCTATCTTATGAGCCCTGTGATTATAGGTATTATGCCCAGCTGCCACATTTTTAGAGCCTATTTTCTTCCATCTGCATTACTGCTGTTAAGACCACATATAGGGCACTGTGCACAGGGTTATATAAAAAACATAGAGCAGTGTCCTAGTTAGTGTTACTATTGCTGTCATAAAACACCAGGAACAAAGTCAAGCTGGGAAGGAAAGGGTTTATTTCACTTACATTTCCACATTACAATCCATCACTGAAGGAAGTCAGGACAGGAATTCAACAAGGTAGGAACCTAGAGGCAGGAGCTGACACAGAAGCTATAAAGTTTCTGGCACAAAACACTGAGGAGATCTAGGACACTATGAAAAGACCTAAACTAAGAATAACAGGAATAGAAGAAGATTCCCAGCTCAAAGGCCCAGAAAATATTAGACAAAATCATAGACTAAATTTTCCCTAACCTAAAGAAAGAGATGTCTGTAAACATACAAGAAGCCTACAGAACACCAAATAGATAGGACCAACAAAGAAAATCCTTCTGACAAATAATAATCAAAACACTAAATGTGCAGAACAAAGAAAGATTATTAAAAGCCTCAATGAAAAAAGGTCAAGTAACATATAAAGGCAGACCTATCAGAATTACACCTGACTTCTCAACAGAGACTCTAAAAGTCAGATGTCCTGCAGTCTCTATAAGACCACGGATGGCCAGACTACTATATCCATCAAAACTTTCAATTACCATAAATGAAGAAAGCAAGATATTCCACGACAGAACAAAATTTAAACAATATCTATCCACAAATTCAACCATACATAAGACACTAGAACCCAACTCTTAGAGGTCAACTACACATAAGAAAACACAGGAAATAATTTCACACCAGCAAAACCAAGAGAAGGGACACACACACACACACACACACACAAAATCACCACCAACATCAAAATAAACAGGAATTAATAATCACTGGGCAGTAATATCTCTCAACATCAATGGACTTAATTCCCTAATAAAAAGACAAAGACTATCAGAATAGCTACAAAAAGAAGATCCGTCATTCTGCAGCATATAATCAACACACCTCAATATCAAAGACTACCTCAGAGTATAAAAAGCTGGAAAAAGATTGTTCAAGCAAAGGAACCCAAGAAGCAAGCTGGAATACTTTTTTCTAGCTTACTTTTCAACCACGCACTTATTTTTTAAGCAATAAGCCACATGTGTTACGTGGCTACGTGTTGTTAACCACTGAGCCATTGGTCTAGCCCACAATGTATTTTTTGTCTTACCCAAAAGTAATGTTTGATTCACTTCTCCAAGAAACATGTACAAATCAAAATTATCACATACCAATAATTTTTTACAATATAAAACTTTATATTCATAATTTTATTAATATTTTAGAATTAATATTTTAGAATTTTATATTATTTATCTGATAATGCCCCAAATGTCATTCAAATACTGACAAATACTGACAATGTACTTGAAAAACTTTTTGCGAAGAACACATAAGCTCTGTCATATGTTCTTGGTTCTTGGTCTTGTTTAACAATTCTAAACATATAAAGAGGCATTCTTGATGTTTAAAATAGGTCAGTATACAGCAATCACTGTCAAAACCGAAACACAAAAACACAAAACAACAAAATAAAAAAATACAAATAAACTAAAAACAATTACCTTGCATTATCACAGCTAGTTGATCTCCAGCTGACTTTCTCAAAGTGAGATCAACATTATCTGAGGTGAAGATTTCATACACCTTTTCAACAGTCTCCACCTGAAAGCAAAAAAGTATACACTGCCACTGTTTCCAATTCCCCAATAAAATCTTACACCTCATGCCATGAAAACAAAAGCTTATAGTCAACTTACAAAAATAGACATTTATATGTAAATGTGCAACAATGATGAGTACGCTCAGAAACTTAGGATCAGAAAGAAACAGCCATGATGTTCAAATACCAGCCTTTTTAATGAACATCATTGCTAATGGGCATAGTAATACATCAATCCATTAGCACCTTGAGAATATCCTGGAAGACTGCAGGTTTCCTAGCAGCTCTGTGATATACCCAGACTAACTAACCTAAGAGAAGCCACTCAGCCCTAAGACTCACAAGACTTCCTGTTGCTCCTGTAAACTACCAGCTGCAAACCCCACAGCTCTCTTCTTTCCCCATCTCTGCCACTAAAGACAAGTGCAGCAGCTTTAACAGCCAGAGGGTGGTTTTGCTTACCTCACAGCCAGAGTTTGGGATAGCAAAAAAAGCAATCTGAAAAGAACTAAAGCAACATTACTTTTTTCTCACAACCTCTGCTAACTTCTGTCCACTGATGGCTAATCTCAGCTGTCAACCTGACACAGAGAAAACTTCAACTGAGGAAGTGCCTCCATCAGATTAATCTATAGGAAAGCCTATGGAGCATTTTCTTAATTGCTCATTGATGATTGACGGCCCAGGCCATTGTGAGTGATACATCCATAGGAAGGTGAGCCTGGGGTGTCTAAGAAAGGCATCTGAACTTGGCCCTAGGAACAAACCAGTAAGCAAGGTTTATCATGATTTCTACTTTAAGTGCCTGACTTGGCCTCCCTTGACGATGGTCTAACTTGTAAAATGAAGTAAGCCCTTTCTTTTTTAAACTGGTTTTGGACAATGTTTTTTCCAGAGCAACAAAAAGCAAACCAGAATACATACCTATTGTAGTCTCACAAGACAATCCTAGAACTTCCTCTATTCTCTTTCTCCGAACTCTACATAAGGCTAACAAGAACTAATAGAAGTTTGGTACTCACTGATTCCCTAAGCTGGATCTTAGCACCCTATGAAGATACTCAAACTTCTGACCAAGGCCACCATAAAGCACAAAACATTAGGCTCAGAACAAAACTAAGACTGCATTTGCCCATAACAAACAAAACAAAACAAAAAAGTTTCAGAATCTAGGGACCCACATTTAAAACCCTACTAAACCCAAACTTTTGGGAAACTAGGCCATAAGCTACACAGCAAGATCCTATCAAAAAAAAAGAAAAAAAAGAAAAAGCCTGCATGGTACTAACTACTTTGTGTGCCCCTATATAGCTAATACCCATGCGGGCAACCTAAGCAAAACATAAATGAAAACTGATACAGGAATGAAAGGAGGAAGAGGACAGAAGGCAGAATTCTCAGTTCAGTGGTGTAGGTAATGTTACACATGTAAAAGGTACAGCCCTGCTTAAATAGGTGCTGTCTTAGTTTGCTTTTCTATCGCTGTAATAAGACAAAACAAAACAAAGCAAAGCAAAAACTTGGGGAGACTTCCAGGTCACAATCTCTCACTGAGAAGTGAGAAACTGAAGCAGAGACCACAGAGAAACACTACTCACAGCTTATTCTTTGCGGCTCCTCTGCTTGTATTTTTATACAACTCAGAGCTCAACCCACCAGTAGTGGGTGAGCCCCACCACATCAAGTATGGATCAAGAAAATGCCCACAGAGTTGTCTACATGCCAATCTTATGGAAGCATTTTCTTAATTAAGCTTCCCTCTTCCAAGGCAATCCTAGCTTGTTTCAAGTTGATAAAAAAAAAAAAAAAAACTAAGCCTCACAGGTGTGAACCTTCTGGAGTCATCTAAAGGAGCCAAATATTCAGTCAAGAGTTTGAAAAAAATCTTATAATCATATATCTTAAAATACAAAGGCTGAAATAATTTTTACAAGAAACTTTCTCTTTTCCTAGTTAGCAATTCCCAATATTTTTATGTCAATAGTATTTGCTTCGTCATCGTAAGAGCAGGTGAGACACTAAGGAGGCAATGGCACATACTGCCAAGTCTGATGATCTATGCTCCACCTCCAGCAACACAGACGATAGAAGGAAAAACCTGACTTCCACAGGTGTGCCATGATGCACCCCTGTGCATGCACATGTGCACACACACAAACACATCTACTTAAAAATATTTTTTAAGAAATTAACTGAAAAAATAAAAATGGCTGGAGAATAGCTCAGGGATTAGGAGCATATGCTACTCTTCTAGCAGACCTGAGTTCAATCCCAGGCAGCCACATCAAGTGGCTCACAACCATCTGTAAATCCAGCTCCAGGGAATCCAATGCCCTCTTCTGGCTTCAACTGGGCACTGTATTCACAAGCACATATACAAACATAAACATAGTTTCTTTTTTCAATTAGAAAAATAAATAAATATTCATCACAAAATTTTTTCTCACTGTATTCAATTGTTGTACATCTCAGACACTCCATGAGTAACTTGCATTTCCAGCACATACACTCAGTTAAAGAAAGTATACTCCCTGGAAGGCACTCAGGTGATATTTGCCCAATAAATAACCACATCCAGAAGCTCGATCAATATAAAATATAAGAAATTAGCCCCAAAGTACCCATCCCCTTCCTATACATATACAGCCTAAAAAAAAAAAAAAAAAAAAGTAGAAGACTTTTAACTCAGAACATGACTGCTCTGGCAAGAGATCTCACACAAAGGTCTTTGTGATCCAGCTGTAATACAAACATGCCTTTAATCCAGGAGACAGAGGCAAGCAGATCTGAGTTCAAGGCCAACCTGGAATAGAGCAAGTTTCAGGTAAAGAAAAGCTTAGATCCAGGTGTGGTGGTACGTGCCTTTGATCACAAACAATGAAGGTAAAGATAGTTTGTAGAAGGAAGCACCCATGTTTGAGAGTGATGTCTAATTGAGTGGCAGAAAAGGTAACAAATCAGAGAATATTTGACAGAATAGGTTATGCCCAACTCTCACAAGAAGAGAAAGGGAAGCTACTTAATGGGCAATGCAGGGGGAAGAGGCAGTTTTTACCACAAGAGTTTTACAAAGAGAGGTAGAATGAGAACAAGCCAGAGAATGAGAAGGAGCCAGAAGATAAGATTGCTGAGTTAGTTTGAAGCCAAGCAGAGCAATTCAGAGGCCAGATTGAATAAGTTAGCTAGGAGAGGAGTTTGAGCCAGAACAGCAGAAAGAACAGGGTTCAGAAAGAACAAGAAAGGGTGAACTTATTCAGTGTAAGCCTCAGAGGCTGAAAACATTCTAGGCCTAGGGTAGATTGTACGGAAGCTAGAAGCTTCCAGAATTAGGCCTAGGTTAGCAGACAGAGGCAGTAATCCTCCAAGGCAACAACGGAAAACAGCCAAATAAAAGTTCCTTTTACAAAAAACATCACATAAAATACATGCTGTATAAATGTGTCAGATTTCCACACAGTATAACTTGAAAGTTATAGTTACCTTAATAACTAGTTCTCTTCTGTCATCCAATTTAAGATCGATAGGTTTCTTCACAATAAACAGATTAGTAACTCTGGAGAGAACTCCAGCATCTATGAATGGGCGCTTCTTATCAGCCCCTTCTTCACTGGTAAGATGAAAAGCTAAAAGTTTTAATGCTAGTGAGCGAACCCTAAAAACACAAGGTATTTAAGTCAATATTTTGTTCTGGGTAAATATCTTTAACAGGCTTACAATTATATATAATTATCATAATAAAGTATAGTTATCCATAAATATACTGCTATTACTATGATTTCCTGTTTCTACAGAAACCTTTCATATAGAGCTATTTTCTGAGACAATTTTGTTTTATAACATTAGAAACTCAAAATAATTAATAAGAACAACTGGGTAGGCTCTCAGACTAAAACACAGAGTCAACTTCATTGTGTTAATCTCCATGTCAGATCTGCAGCCCCAGATGCTCAAGGAAGTAACAGAAGGATCACTTAAACACAGGAGTTTAAGAGTAGCCTGGGCAACATAGTGATGAAGCCAATCTAAAAATGAATTGCAAGATGAGACATTTGAAGAATGGTTCCCACAAACTCATATTTGAATGCATGGTCTGCATTTGGTGGAAATGTTTGGGAAGGACTGAAAGACCCATTGGCTATCTGCCTTGTACACATTCAGAAGCCAGATCAATACAGAAGACAAGAAACTAGCCCCAAATTAACCATCTCCTTTGAATCACACCACAAAGATGGTAATCTGGGAGTAGAACCAGCACGAGAGAGATATATGTTGTGGTGAGCAAAACCGGAAGGGCAGAGCCATCTAAACCCTTTGACATAGGGTACAGAGTTTCAGGATTTGGAATCTGCCATGCTAGGTTTCAGTCTTGATTTGGTTCATTATCTCCTCACTACGTCCCCTTTCCTCTTTTTTGAATGGTAATGTATATTCTGTGACACCGTATTTGGGAGTATATAATTTGATTTTGCTTTTACAAGAAGGTTATAATTAAGAGACTACCTTGAGTCTCAAACACGACTTTAGACTTTTAAACAATGTTGAAACTGAAAGACTATGAGGATTTTTGAGGCTAAACTGAATGCATTTTGCATTTTCACATGGCTACAAAGCATACGGAGGCCAGAGAGTGAATGTGTTGATTTGAATGACACTGGCTCCCATAGGCTCATGAACATTTATTTGGTCTATACTTGGTGTAACCATTTGAGAAAGATTAGGTGTGGCCTTGTTAGACAAATGTGTCACCGGGAGAGAAACATCCCCCATCCCTGTCACCCCACCTGGCCTCAGGGTTGGGGATTAGATGTAAGCTCTCATCTAGGATTTTAGGACCATGACTGCCTATCTGCTGCCATGCTCCCCAGCAAATGTTCATAGTGTCTAACCCTCTGGAATCATGAGCCCAAATTAAATGCTTTCTTTTATAAGATGCCTTAGTCTTACTGTCTTGTACTCATAATAGAAAAGTAACTAAGACAAAAGAGAAAAAAAGGCAGGAAAGAAAGTACAGGTAGACATTTACCTAATGCCTGCTGTTTGCTCCTTTCTTCGAAGGCAATGATATCTATGCAAACGCTGGGATTTTGGGAGAGTTTCAAAGACCCACAACAAAGCCAGAAATGAGAAAGATAAAACATATTTTTGTGTGTCTTCCTTTCTAGCATATAAACTTTGCATATTTTTAGGTTTGGTATTTGTTGCCAGAATCTAATTATTCTACTTTCTTTAATTATTATTTATTTACTTTTCTAAACTATACTTATATATTCTATGAGAGTATCAAGAGTAGTCAGTAGACAGGGTTCCCAACTTCAATTGAGTTTATAGATGGGATAGTATAAAATTAATCCAATAAAGAAAATGAACAAGTTAAACTATGTTAAGTTCTTTACTGTTATGCAAGGGGAGTTCAGACCTCGTTCATGGATCCTTTCAAAGTGACTTTTCTTACTGGAGACCTTGGGGCCATGATATTTGTTAATCTTCACTGTCAACTTGCCTAAATTTAGAATCACCACAGACACATCTCCAACATGCCTATGAAGGTATGTCCAGAGAGGTTCTATTGAGGTGGGAAGACCCACCCAAACCATGAGCAGTAGCATCCTATGAGCTATGGTTCTGGACTGAACAAAAAAGAATATGAGTGAAGCACCAGCGTTCATCTCTCTCTCCTTGCTGACTAGATACAAAATGTGGCCGGCTGCTTCCCGTTCCCGTGTCCATGACTTTCCCACTATAACAGACTGTAACTTTAAGCTATGAGCCAAAACAAGCCCTTCCTATCTTAAGTTGCTTTTGTAAGGTATTTTGTCAGAGCATGAACAAAAATAACTAATACAATCTACCTACAAGAACAACAAATATACTTTCATGTTGCTCACCAAATGTAGGTGCTGGCTAAGAGAAAAAGAATATGGTAATGAAACAGTAAACACTAGTGCTTTCCAGGGACCGGGACAGTGCTCATAGCAGCCAGGCCCCAATGAGCTGACATTATCTGCCCTGCTTCCTCCTGTACCACAAGTAACATCATAGTACACACATGTCAGCAGGGTCTCTTCCTTTTGCACCTTCAGTGCCTTAACTTATTTCCACATACTTCCTTCTCATCAAGAAAACTAAAATTATCTATTCCCAAAACAATGCCTGTGGCTGGACAAATGGCACAGAGGTTGAGAGCACATACTGGTATTCCACAGGAGACAGTGTGATTCCAGCACCCAAGCCTGCTACTTCACAATTGCCTTAAGTTCCAGCTCTAAAAAGATCAGTGCCTCTGGCCTCTGTGGGCACCGACACACACATACATATATATTCCCATCATTTAAAATAAAATTTGTTTATTTAAAGATTGCTCAGGCTAGAGAAACAGCTCAGCAGGTAAAAGCAAGCACCTGCAGTTCTTTTTTTTTTCCTACAGTAATTTATTTTTTAAATTATTTTTATTTTTATTAATTACAAAGATGCCAAAACCACACAATGGAAAAAAGATAGCATCTTCAACAAATGGTGCTGGTCTAACCGGATGTCTACATGTAGAAAACTGCAAAGATATCCATATGTATCACCCTGCACAAAATTAAAGTCCAAGTGGTTCAAAGACCTCAATATAAAACCAGACACAGGAAATCGGTTAGAATAAAAAGTGGGGGCTGGAGAGATGGCTCAGAGGTTAACAGCACTGTCTGCTCTTCCAGAGGTCCTAAATTCAATTCCCAGCAACTGCATGGTGGTTCACAACCATCTATAGTAAGATCTTGCACCCTCTTCTGGCATGAAGGCATACATGCAGTCAGAACACTGTATACATAATAAAAAAATAAATCTTAAAAAAAAAAGAAAAAGAAAGAAGAAAAAGTGGGGAAGAGCCTTGAACTCATTACCACAGGACACAACTTCCTGAACAGCACACCAACAGCACAGACTCTAAGAGCAACAATCAATAAATGGGACCTCATGAAACTGAAAAGCTTCTGTAAAGCAAAGGACACTGTCGTTAGAACAAAAAGACTGACTACAGATTGGGAAAGGATCTTCACCAACCCTATATCTGACAGTGGGCTAATATCTAGTATATATAAAGAACTCAAGAAGTTAAACAGCAACAAATCAAGTAATACAATTAAAAATTGGGATATAGGCTAAACAGAGAATTCTCAATAGAGAAATATCGAATGGCATAGAAACACTTAAAGAAATGTTCAACATCCTTAGTCATCAGGGAAATACAAATCAAAATGACCCTGAGATTTCACCTTATACCCATCAGAATGGCTAAGATGAAAAACTCAAGTGACAATACATGCTGGAGAGGATGTGGAGAAAGGGGAACCCTCCTCCATTGCTGGTGGGAATGTAAACTTGTACAACCACTTTGGAAATTAATCTGGTGCTTTCTCAAACAATTAGGAATAGTGCTTGCTCAAGATCCAGCTGTATCACTCCTAGGCATATATCCAAAAGATGCTCAAGTACACAACAAGGACATTTGCTCAACCATGTCTGTAGCAGCTATATTTGTAACAGCCAGAAGCTAGAAACAGCCCAGATGTCCCTCAGTTGAGGAATGGATACAGAAATTGTGGTACATCTACACAATGGAAGATTACTCTGCATCTGCGGTTCTTACAGAGAACTGGGGTTCAATTTCTAGAACCTATATAGTAGCTCATTACCATCCTAACTCCAGTACCAAGGGATCTGATGGCCTCTGCTGTCCTCTAGAAACACCAGGCATAAATGTGATGCACAGAAACATGTGCAGGCAAAATACCCATACAGATAAAAATCAAAAAGCAATCAAATAAAAATTTTAAAATAACTTAAATTTAAAAGACTGTTCCTCCTATACTCTTGACTACTCTTCGTCACTACTTGACTTTAAACCCCTGTTTAAAGTGAGGGGAAATGCATCACTAGTAACCACAGAAGGGAGCAAAGAAGACTCACGCTGCACTGACCACAAGCAAAACCTTGTACCCTCCTGTTGTTTTCATTAAGAGGATGCCCACACCAATGACGGTCAAGAAAAGGACTCCTTTCAGATTCCCAAGTCACAGTACAAACTACCTGAGAGTAAGGCCCATCAGGAAAGCAGCCAAGGACTTTGCACTGCTCATGTTGACACACTGACTGGTTCTTCTGGGTAATAACATGGAGCCTCCTTCCTTTGTTTCTTTAGTTCTGTTTCAGACTCACAGAATTACTATACTTTCCTAGACACCACCATTAATCTTTCTTATTCAACAAGTTACATTGTACTCACGAAGGTTTTTTCACTAGCAAAAGTCGCAGCATAGACTTCAGCCGGGTAGTGCAAGGGAGAACGCCTTCTCCTGCCTCAGAACTCACTTTGCTTAGAAGGAGAATGCAATTGCCTAAAGGATCTTCTGTATCAGCATAGCCCTAAGAATTGTTTAAGAGAAACTATCATTCAGTTTTATTCATATTAGACTTTCAACTTGAAAATAATAGTAATAATTAAATAGGCATGTCATGCCATTCATTAATTCCTTTCAAGTCAGCTGAATAACAGAGCTTCTTTTGAAAATACATGAGATAAAGAGTTGATATAAAACTAAATTAAAAGTAAAATAAAATATAAAAGTACATTTTAAGGAAAATACGCTGATATTTCTGTTTTACAAGATCCAAGCAGTAGCCTCCACATGTTAGACACTTGACAGATCTTTAGCGTACTCCAAACGGAACAAGGAAGAAGTGCTATAGGAGCTCTGTGTAGAAAATTGGACCAGGGAGCTTCAAGGACTGAAACCACGGTGTCCACTGGAAACAGACAGCCATCGTTCATAGGAGCTGCAGTCTGTTCCAGTGAATTACAGCCATTTCTTCTACACAATTTTTTCTTTTTTTTTTTCTTTTTTCTTTTATATTAATCACAGGTTATGTACTTTGTATCCCAGCCATAGCCCCCTCCCACACTCCCTCTCTATCCCCCCTTTCCCCCCCTCATCTCCTCCCTGCACCTTTCTAAGTCCACTAACTCTAGCTTATCAGGTCTCTTTGGGAATGGCTACAAGTCCTCTTCTGTGGCCTAGTAAGGCTGCTCCTCTCTTGGGGGATGGGGAGGTCGAAGAGCCAGCCATTGAGTTCATGTCCAAAATAGTCCCTGTTCCCCTTACTAGTATACCCACTTGGGTATTGAGCTACCATTTGCTACATATAAGCAGGGCGTTCTAGGTTATAACCATACATGGTCCTTGGTTGGAGAGACAGTCTCATAAAAGACCCCTGTGCATTGATATATTTGGTTCTTGTGGAGCTCCTGACCTCTCCAGGTCATTATATCAAGTAATACAATGCAGATAATATAAAAGTGAGAGAAAAGAATGTTTCTGAAGCTCATTCTCAGATGTCTTACTAAATTTGAACTGTCAACTTGACACAGTCTAGAGCCATCTGAGAAGAAAGCCTGAACCAAAGAAATACATAGACCAGATTTGCCTGTGGGTGTTGTGGAAACTGTCTTGACTATTAACTGATGCAGGAAGGTGCAGCTTATTGTGGGGAGCAGCAGTCCTAGGTACCTGGGTAGCATGAGCTACCCAGAGAGTGTGCCACAGAAGGACATTCCTACGTGGTTTCTGCTTGAGTTCCTGCCTGACTTGCCTTGATGATGGGCTGTCACCTGAAGTGTACACCAAATAAAGCCTTCCCTCCCTTAAGTTGCATTTGGTTCTGATACTTGTTATAGCAGCAAGATAAAACTGAAAGGAAAGTGTGGAAAGGGAAGAGAAATAAAAGTCACTTTTCTTCATGGCACTAAACAAAAGCTTTCCCCACATTCCAATCCTTTCTAACAAGTTGGTCAGCTCCAAATTATTCCTTTCTCACATAAACCACCTGAACTCCAAGAACCCCAATGAGATTTTTAGAGCAGAGTATTTTACCACACATCAGCACACTTACAATAGGATACCATTTAATAAACACACACACATACACATACATATATTTGGATGTGAACTTTTGATAGTGCAAACTATACTGTACAGTAATCTGACAGTTGTTCAGTTTCTAAAGGTAAAGATACTTATGTACTTAAAACCAAACAAACAAATATGGGACTGGAGAGATGGTTCAGCTGTACAGACTATTTCTAACTGGAGCACCAAAGTCAGGCAGCTCATAACTGACTGGATCTGAAACCTCCTTCTGGTCTCCATGGGCACCCACACATACATATGCTCATACAAACATACACACTAAATAAAATTTAAAAATAAATAAAGGTTGTGGGTCCTAGTCTGCTTTTCCGTGTAAGGGAAGCCTAAACTTCCATCATTCCTTCAATGCCCAAAAGGACTGCTTAAGAAAGCTCTGTGCCTAGAAGCTCATTAATCAAAGTATTACTCTAATTAAATACATGCACAAATAGAATTCATGAGGCAAGCTAATTATGCAACGTCTGCTTAACAAGGATTGCTAGCTCTGCCTCAAAGCCTTTAGAAGAGGTTGAGCTCTATTTTGCACAGTCAATACTTTTTGACCTCCCACCCAGAAATGTAAAGTATACACTGGCAAATTAGCTATTCTTGTTTAACCTTCTGCCAAAATCAAGACAGCCACCCACTTCCTGCTCACTTCTCCCCAGTGCCTTCACAGCTCCACTTCATTTCTCTCACAATGTGACAGTTCTGCTATTTGCATTCTTTGAAATCACTGACAAGCAGCCAAAGATAAACGGTTCATAAAACAAACCGCAGAGTACCTGTAGCACCGGGATGACGGGACAGAGGGATTCGATCAACCTGTCCCAGGTCACAGCTGTCATCATCAATCGTCCCTGAAGCAGATACAGCAGAATGGCCTTGGCAGCAGCATTCACCTGCTCAACAGACACAATGTGCTATGAGAAGTCCCACTAAGTCCTCTCACAGACCAATGCTTCAGTAAATCTGAAAAAATACAAAACTAACTTCTCTTTCCTCAAATATTCCTCTCTCCATGCATCATCCATATTCTGGTATTAATGACTTTTCTCCCCTATTGTGTCTGTTATTTTCCCTTATCCATAAATATGGAACTATTCTGTAATTCCCTACAGCTAAAAGGAAACCATAAGTAAAATGTTTATCTCAGTCTACGAGCTCAAATGCATTCTGTATTTTGATTCACCCAGTTTAACATTTCTCTTTATGTAAATAATAGCAGAACTGAACTAATACATCAAATATACATTTCCTTGTAGCTTCTCACCAAGCTGTTCAATTTTATTAGAACCATTTCTTTGAGTTGGTAGAGGAATCTTTTCCCATATTTTTAACATACTATACCTCAGTTTTGGGTTCCTGAACACCAAATGCAGAGATTTCATATAGAACTTTTGGATGAAGCAGAAAATTAATTCCACTACAAAGTGAAGATACAGGTTTAGCGACATTATGGACACCTAAACATTCCTGTAAAATAATAGAAATACTTTGAAATTAGTGAATGATTTTTCTAAGACTTTTCTCCCTTCTGTTTATAATTTATTTCAAATTTTAGTTTTCACATCATTAAAAAGTTTTTTAGCAAGTAAGATTTTCTACTTCAACTCTATATAGGCTATATAATGTTCAATGAGTAAAGTCTTCATAAATAACCAAACAATCATAACCTCTAAATGTCAACAAATATAACACATTACAAAACTCTAAAACCTTAACCTAATGTATTTGATTTATGGCTTGATTTACTGAGGCTTGAGAAAGGAAAACAAAATTCAAAAAAAAAAAAAAAAAAAACAGAAAGAGAGAGAGAGAAAGAACAAGTATTGGGAAAGAAATACTTGCTGAAGCATGTGAAAGGAGGAAACATTAAGTCCTTTCTCAGTTATAAAAGAAAATGTTTTCTTAGAAGCTATTTTATGTGAAAGAGCACAAAAGTGATCAAAATTATCAATAGACTGTAAATACAGTAAGTGGAATAACATATAATAATTAGTCATAACCTAAACTCAATTTCTTTCATAATGCAAATTACTCTGTCCTTATAACTACTAACAATTCAAAGGTCAAAATATATAACTGTGATCTCACATACTTATATGCATATACATTATTATTTTTATTTTGAACTATTAATTCAGTGCCATAAAAAAAACTCTAATCTTTTCAAAGCTAATGCTTCAGCCTTAATGGTTAAAAATAGCTGTCACTTCCTGAAGATACACACAATTCTCTGAGCTTCATTTTATTCATCCATAAATGTAATAATTCCCCTACAAACCTTCTATATCCATCTCCCAGATGACACTACCAAAGGTACAGCTTTAAAAACCATCTCAGAGACTAGAGAGATGGCTCAGTGGTTAAGAACACTGGCTGATCTTAAAGAAGACCCAGGTCAATTCTCAGCACGATATCACAGCTCACAACTATCTGCAAGTCTAGTTCTATTGGACACACAGACATTAGTGCAGGCAAAACACCAATGCATATGAAAAAAAATTTTTTAAAATATCTCAGATGGGCATAGTGCCATCTGAGCACCATGGATTAAAAATCCCAACACTCAGGATTAAAAACTTTGGTTCAGTAAAAAGGAGATTCAACTTATAATCATCAGTAAGAAAAAGGAAGCAAATCTGAACTTATATAACAGAAAAGATGAATTAACCAAGTGGATCACAAATCCTTTGGATAAACAAAACACTTGGTAAAAACATGCATAGTATGGAACTATACTTTAGACACACAAAACAAACAATGCGTTTTATTTATAAAGACATGCATATACAGTTAACATGGATGGAAAGACATATACCAACACCAAAAGTAGCTGACATGTCTGTGTAACTGTATATTTTAATCAATAAGAAAACAGATCAGAAGAATGGCAAAATGCAAACACAAGTTACACCCAGACAGATTTACAGTTGTCAGATTTATCGTGCAACCTTCCCAGTGCTGACTAATGACTTCTGTCTACTTATGGAATACAGTTCTAGTGCTAACGGAAAAACAAGCACAGAACACTCCACCTTCACGATCTCCAGGCAGCACTGGTAAGTCTCCACCTTCACCTGCGGCAATGGGTGAGACAGCATATGAAGAAGCACCTTCTGACTCTCTCCCTGGAGCAGCGGACTGGCCTGTGCAGATTTCCAGCTGGGAAAAAGGAAAAGCAGCCAGATGTCTGAGGTCAGCAAAGGATTACAAAGCATGCTGGGAAAGATCCCCTCCTACCCCAGTTCCTTTGAGTGACATCTTTCCTTAATTAACTGAATGGTCATGAAATTACCAGGACAAAAAAAAAAAATTCTCTCTAAAGAATAGAGAAACAAACAAACAAAATCCTTAAAAACTCACACTTGCAGCCAGGTACAGTGACATGTACCAATACTCAGAGCACAGGGGTGGGCAGATCGCTAAATTCTACCCTGGACCACATAAACAGGTATAGACTGGCCAAGGCTATATAGTGAGAACACATACAAAAGGTAATAAGTAAATAAAATTTTAATAAAAACAACTTTGGACTTGAGCCAGGGAAATATCTTAGAGGGTCAAGGTGCTTGCCACCCGAACCTGATGACCTGAGTTCAATTCCCAGACCTTGGAGAAGCAGAGAACATATTCCCCAAAACTGTCCTCCTGAATCCACACATGCAGTGGGATGTACACCATGGCACGTTACACCCACATATACATTCATAAAAAAGAAAAAAAAAACTAAAATTAAAATTCAAGAGTTAACTGATATTTGTCATATTGTGGAATTTATTATAGAAATCTGTTCCAATATCTCAAAATAAACTAATCAATACATTAATGATTTCTAAAAATCCATCTGAGAAAATTGGCAATTTTATAAAACTTATTAAACCAGGGGAATTATTTCTGTCTTAACTTCAGTGTTTTGAGATTGGGTCTCACTATGCAGTAAGGGTGACTCTGAGATCTAAGTGAGTCTCCTGCTTCTGTGTACTGAGCATTGGGCCTATAAATGTGAACCAGCACTTCTGGCTACTTAACACATATCTCTTTGAGAAGTTGACAATGTATGGATGGCTACAAATGCACAAAAATCCAAGCGCTACTCTTTTTCCTTACAGGAATGACACTGTTACAGTTAACTAGCTTAATGCAGCTATAAAATTTAATAAACTAATACAGTTTAACAATGAGACCCATAAGGCAATTTAAATTACAACAGAAAACATGTAAGGTCAGTTTCATTCATGCATATCATTCCTAAGTTTATATATCCACGCCACACATCAATGCCTGCATACACTGCCCTATGCTAATATTGTCACATTTAAAAAAGAAATATTACATCTTTGAACAAACACAGATGATTTTCTTTATTATGGGGGAATGCTGATGATAGGAAAAGCTACGCAAGGCTTGGTCCGCCAGCTCCAACAATTCTAGGAGATTCTTTTCTTCCTACAATAAAAAAAGAAAAAAAAGATAGAAAATATGAAACTCATAAAGATTAAAACTCTCTTGTTAACTAAGTACTTTCAAGAAATTAAACCATTCAGAGACCTTGTTTGTATTTAAGTCCACTTTTTGAAAATTCAATCTAAAAATATCAACCTAGAAGCCAAAGTGTGGGGGAAATCACAATGAAATGTCACCAGAGACTGTTCATTATTTGGGTTTCATTTCTGACCTCTGTGACTAAAAGACTAGGTAGTATATTGTATCACCTACCATCCTGGCAATTTCTGGAAACAAGAAGGCACCTACATGGATACAGACTGCAGGATGCACAAAAACAGCCACTTAAAGATTTAGAACCGCGAAAGAAAAATCAGGAAGCTAGTGGCATTAAGAAGTGACAAAAAAAAAAAAAAAAAAAACAGGCAGTCAGGCCAGGCCAGGTAGCTCAGGCCTTCATCCTAACTACTGAAGAGGCTGAGGCGTAAGGGTAAGGCCCACCACAACCACAAATTAAACTCAAGACCAAACTGATCAATTTACAGAAACAAACAGAAGAGTCAACAAGTTAAGCTGGAAGCTCAGCTCAGCTTCAGCAGTAAAGCACTTACCCAACAGGCACAAGGCCCGAGGGCCCAGGACAGAAGGCAAAAATAAGAAAAATAATAATGAATAAAAAAAGGAAAATACTTCAAAAGGAGTAAGGGCTGTGTGCCTACTCTTCAGGACCCATTTTGATATTCTCAGACACTACACAAACTTCTATTCAAGGCAATGTCATCTCTACAACCCATCTCTGGGATCCACTAGCCTTTCAGTATAATATGTTACGTTTTAATGGTATTTCTAGATAAGATAAATGGTAATAATTACTGCTTCAATACTTTACCTTAAGATTCCCAGTATCTTACAAATATTAACTCAAGCCTACAATTAACAGCTACAAAAGTATCAGGCTCTTCATGAAAACATGTAGCAACTACTCTAAGAGATAAAAACAAAATTTTATCTACAAGTCTGTAAGTATGCATTAACACATCTCTCATAATTCTGACTAAATCAGTAATCACTCAGTTCCCACAACTATGAAACATTTATACAGGCAACTGATGTTAATGTAAGACATAATAGTTAGCACTTTCTGAAAGCACTAATTCTATGAACGCACACTATTCAGGACTCTAATGTCTCAGTGTTACTTTTATACAAATTATTCCTGATTTTAATCAGACTGCAGGTCCATTCAATAAATCATGTATCGACAAGCAACTTACTGGTTGTATGTCTATCAGATGGAACAGTATAGGTTAGACTAGGAGATTATTTGCAAAATATTTTACCTCTTTCTCCACTTCAGACAAGAAGTTACTGGTACATTCAATTGAATAAACAGCCTCTGCAGCTTGCTTATAAATGCTGTAGTTTTTAGAATCCAACTGTTCCAAGTAAGCCACAACAGCGTCATGAATCTCTGGATATTCCAAAGAAATAGGCATATCCAAAGAGACAAGGAATAGTGCTGTTGACATGGATTCTGGCAGAAACTCACTCGCCTTGATTTAAAAAAAAAAAAAAAAGTTAAATATTTTCTAAATAACATTTTTAGAAACAAACTGAATACTCTAATATTAGCTGAGTCTCTTTACAATTAATTTTTTAACAAAAATCTATGCTTTTTCAAGACAAAACTGTACTTCCAATATATCAACAGATCACCTACTTCTATATTTTAGTGTAATTTCTCTCTGCCCAAAATGTCTCAAATACAAATATGGGCCCTCTGCTCAGGGCCAGGAGACTGGATACCTTCCTCCTCCAACACCCAGATTTACTCTTCCTCTACCTGCTGCCCCTTGCTTACACCTCTGCTTTGAAGTAAGGCACTGAACTAGCATGCTCCTGAGAACAGAAACATTCCCTCTGACATAAATAAGCAAGCAATGCAGGGCTCACTAACTACACTTAAAAGAGTATGCCACTAATTCAATCCCAACTTGATCTATTTGAGCAAATATTAACTTATGCTTTCTTTGTGAGGAAATTCAACATATCTCAAATAGTTCTAGAAAACATACAGAAGGCTTATCTATTCTATTATTTTATGTTACAATGTTTTATAATCAAAGTCAATGGATTTTAAAATTAAAACTGATATTTGTAGTTTTTCTTCATCTTTTTTTAATTAAATTTTTATATTAATTAGCTTACCCATTTTGTATCCCAGCTGTAGCCTCCTCCTTCCCTCCCTCCCTATCCTACTCTCCCTCCCTCATATCCTCCCATGTCTCTCTCCAAGTCCACTGAGAGGGGAGGTCCTCCTCCCCTTCCCTCTGACCCTAGCTTATCAGGTCTCATCAGGACTGGCTGCATTGTCTTCCTCTGTGGTCTGACAAGGCTGCTTCCCACTCAGGGGGAGGTGATCAAAGAGCCAGCCCCTAAGTTCATGTCAGAGACAGTCCCTGTTCCCCTTACTAGGAAGCCCACTTGGACACTAAGCTGCAGTCTTAGCTACATCTGAGCAGGGGTTCTAGGTTATATCCATGAATGGTCCTTAACTGGAATATCAGTTTCAGAAAAAGACCACTGTGTCCAAATTTTTCAGTTCTGTTGCTCTTCCTGTGGAGCTCCTGTCCTCTCCAGATCTTACTATCCCCTCCTTCTTTCCTAAGATTCCCTGCACTCTGCCCAAAGTTTGGTTATGAGTCTCAGCATCTGCTTTAATATCATGCTGGGTAGTTTTTCAAAGGTCCTCTGTGGTAGGCTCCCATCCTGATTCATGTTCTCTCCTCCCTCCAATGTCCATCAGGTTTGTCTTTCTGAGTGAGGATTGATTCTCATACCCAGAGTCCTCCTTCTTTAGATGTTCAGATTTAAGAATGTTTATCCCATATTAGATATCTAGTATCCACTTATAAGTGAGTATATACCGTATGTGCCTTTCTGCTTTTGGGATACCTCACTCAGAATGATCTTTTCTAGATCCCACCAGTTGTCTGCAAATTTCATGATTTCCTTGTTTTTATTTGCCGAGTAATATTCCATTCTGTAAATGTACACAATCCATTCCTCAGTTGAGGAAAATCTGGGTTGTTTTCAGGTTCTGGCTATTACAAATAAAGCTGCAATGAACTTGGCTAAGCAAATGTCATTGTTGTGTATTTGAGCCTTTTTCAGATATATGCCTAGGAGTGGTATAGCTGGATCTTGAGGAAGCACTATTCCTAATTGTCTGAGAAAGGGCCAGATTGATTTCCAAAGTGCTTGTACAAGTTAACATTCCCACCAACAATGGAGGAATGTTCCCCTTTCTCCAAAACCTCTATAGTATGTATTGTCACTTGAGTTTTTGATCATAGCAATTCTGATAGGTATAAGGTGAAATCTCAGGGTTGTTCTGATTTGCATTTCCCTGATGATGAAGGACGTTGAACATTTCTTTAAGTGTTTCTCTGCTATTCGATATTTCTCTACAGAGAATTCTCTGTTTAGCTCTACACCCCATTTTTTAATTGGATTACTTGATTTGTGGCTTTATAACTTCTTTAGTTCTTAATATATTCTGGATATTAGACCTCTGTCAGATATAGGGTTGGTGAAGATTCTTTCCCTATCTGTAGGCTGTCGTTTCGTTCTGATGACAGTGTACTTTGCTTTACAGAAGCTTCTCAGTTTCATGAGGTCTCATTTATTGATTGTTGATCTTAGAGCCTGTGCTACTGCTATTCTGTTCAGGAAGTTGTCTCCTGTGCCAATGAATTCTAGGCTCTTCCCCACTTTTTCTTCTAACCTGTTTAGTGTGTCTGGTTTTATGTTGAAGTCTTTGATCCACTTGGACTTTAGTTTCATGCAGGATGATACATATGGATTTATTTGCATTTTCTACATGTAGACATCCAGTTATATCAGCACCATTTGTTGAAGATGCTGTCCTTTTTCCATTGTATGGTTTTGGCATCTTTGTCAAAAATCAAGTTTCCATAGGTGCGTGGGTTTATTTCTGGGTCTTCTATTTGGTTCCATTGAGCCACTATTCTGTTTCTATGCCAATACCATCCAGTTTTTATTACTATTGCTCTGTAGTATAGCTTGAGGTCAGGGATGGAGATACCTCCAGATGATCTGTTGCTGTACAGGATCATTTTGGCGATTCTGGGTTTTTTGTTTTCCCATATGAAGTTGAGAATTTTTCTTTCAAGGTCTGTAAAGAATTGGGTTGGTATTTTGATGAGAACTGCTTTGAATCTGTAGATTGCTTTTGGCAGGATGGCCATTTTCACTATGTTAATCCTACCAATCCATGATCATGGGAGATCTTTCTATCTTCTGATATCTTCTTCAATTTTTTCTTCAGAGACTTGAAGTTTTTCTCAAACAGGTCTTTCACTTGCTTGGTTAGAGTCACACCAAGGTACTTTATGTTATTAGTGGCTATTGTGAAGGGTGTTGTTTCCCTAATTTCTTTCTCAGCCCTTTTGTCCTTGGTATACAGGAGGGCTTCAGATTTTTTTGAGTTAATTTTGTATCCAGCCACCTTGCTGAAGGTGTTTATCAACTAAAGGAGTTTTCTGGTTGAACTTTTGGGATCACCCATGTAAACTATCATAAGCATCTGCAAATAGTGATACCTTGACTTCTTCCTTTCTGATTTGTATCCCCTTGATCTCCTTTAGTTTTCTTATTGCTCTAGCTAGGACTTCAAGTACTATGTTGAAGAGATAAGGAGAGAGTGGGCAGCCTTGCCTTGTTTATGATTTCAGTGGGATTGATTTAAGTTTCCTCTGTTTAGGTTGATGTTGGCTATAGGCTTGCTGTATATTGCCTTTACTATGTTTAGGTATGTGCCTTGTATCCCTGATCTCTCCAAGACTTTAAACATGAATAGGTATTGGGTTTTGTCAAATGCTTTTTCAGCATCTAAAGAGATGATCATGTGGTTTTCTCTTTCAGTTTATTTATATGTTAGATTACATTAATGGATTTCCATATATTGAACCACCCCTGCATGCCTGGGATGAAGCCTACTTGGTCATGATGGATTATATCTTTTATGTATCCTTAGATTCAGTTTGTAAGGTCAGTCTTCTATATATGAAAGAAGGGACATGAAGAAAAAGCAAAGGAGAATTGGTGACTTGGACACACTGTAATGAAATAATATAACTGAGAAAGTCTAACTCCAAAGTAACTACATTTTAGTTTAGCAATTCCAGTGAGAAAAATAATAGATGGGTCTGAATTAAGCATTAAGCAGAGAACAGAGTACATAATACTTGATATTCATTTCAATCCTTTTTCCTCAAGGAGGAATTCTGACATTTTCTCTCTGCATATTTATATCTGAAACTGTTACATCAACAACTCAAAACACTGTGCTAAGATCCTAAATTTAAGTCTTGCATGGCACAGCATTATGTAAAAGTTTGTTAAAAGGGGGAACTCCAGGTTGGGGATTTAGCTCAACAGTACAGTGCTTGCCCAACAAGCAAAAGGCCCTGTGTCGCCAGCAAGAGAGGGTGTTGAGGACAAGAAATTTGGCCCATTTGGTCCTACCCTGAAGAATCAGAATATGGATTAATAGGATCTTGAGGAGATCTGTTTGCACATTATATTTCAGATCTACTACTCTGAATCAGTCAGCAGCATCAGTGACACCTTTCAGACCTGGTGTATGAAGTCCTCCTCACTTTTACCTCCACTTGCAAGCTAAGAACACAAGTACATTCCTAGAATACACTTGGATCTTGGATTCTGCTTCTCCTGGTTCAGGTAGTATTTTCAGCTCCCCCCATCCCCCACCCCAAATATTTACCCAAGTGAAATTATCTTCATTTTATTTCCCAATTTAGTTCACCCAACTAAGATATTTCTCACAAGATTAAATGGAAAATCACTGTGAACATGGCTCAAATTCCCCTCCAATTGTTAGGGAGTCATCACAGGCAGAGGGCAGCAAAACCTCACATTTCTAAACAATGGAGAATGAAGAGCAATGGAAGTGCATTTCTTTTAGACGCCATTTTAAAATACTGAAGTAACTGAAGCAAACATAACCAAGTAACCTATAAATACTTAACTATAATTTCCTGCAATACCTAAAACTGATTTGGTGAAGTTGTCAGTTAAAAACACAAATATACTACCAAAATATTATAGATACTGATTTATATTCTGAAGAAAATAATCTATGTTCAAACAAACAACAGAAGGACTCTGGACATATTACACATACACTAACCACACACACACAATCTACATATACACAAGCATAAGTACATAGGCACATGTACATGTGTGCAGTTCAAATGATAGGCCTTGTCTGGAAACATAAATCTTGGGGAGTGTAAACAAGTAGATAGCTTTAAGAATCACAAATAAGATAGTTCATGAGGGCCAAGGTCAGTACTAGGGTTCTACACTGTAATTTTTCACAATACAAAATGTATGTTTTTTGGTGTTTTCTTAGACAATTAAGAATAGTGATTCCTCAAGATCCAGCCATACCACTCCTAGGCATATATCCAAAAGATGTTCAAGTACACAACAAGGACATTTGCTCAACTATGTTCGTAGCTGCTTTATTCGTAACAGCCAGAACCTGGAAATAACTCAGATGTCCCTCAGTTGAGGAATGGATATAGAAATTGTGGTACTTTTACACAATGAAATACTACTCAGCAATTAAAAAGAAGGAAATCATGAAATTTGCAGGCAAATGGTGGGACCTACAAACGATCATGCTGAGTGAGGTATCCCAAAAGCAGAAAGACGCACATGGTATATACTCACTTATATAGACCTATAAGATAGGATAAACATACTGAAATCTATACACCTAAAAAAGATAAACAAGAAAGAGGACCTGGGGTAAGAGGGTTAATCCTCACTTAGAAAGTCAAATGGGATGGACATTTGATGTAGGAGTAAACAAGTAGCAGGACAAGAGCCTACCACAGAGGGCCTCGAAAAAACTCTTCCTAGCAGTGTATCAAAGCAAATATTAAGAAACATAACCAACCCTTTGGCAGAGTGCAGGGAATCATATGAAAGAAGGGGGAGTTAGTATGACCTGGAGAGGTCAGGAGCTCCACAAGAACCAAATATATCAGCGCACAGCGGTCTTTTATGAGACTGTCTCTCCAACCAAGGACCATGTATGGATATAACCTAGAACCCCTGCTTGGATGTAGCAAATGGTAGCTAAATACCCTAGTGGGTATACTAGTAAGGGGAACAGGGACTATTTTGGACATGAACTTAATGGCTGGCTCTTCGACCTCCCCATCCCCCGAGGGAGGAGCAGCCTTGCTAGGCCACAGAAGAGGACATTGCAGCCATTCCTGAAGAGACATGATAAGCTAGAGTTAGATGGAAGGGGAGGAGGTCCTCCCCTATCAGTGGACTTGGAAAGGTGCAGGGAGGAGATGAGGGAGGGAAGGGGGGATAGGGAGGGAATGCCATGGCCATTGCCCTTCAGGAGTTGAAGACAGGCTCACTGGTCAAGAGCACTTGTTCTTGCAGAGGACCAAGGTTCAATTCTTGGCACCCAAACAGCAGCTCACAACCATCTGTAACTCCTATTCCAGGGGACCTGATGCCCTCTTCTGACCTCCATCGGCACCAGGTACACAATGGTGCTCATACTCACATGCAGATAAAACACTCACACATAAAATAAACAAATCATTTTTAAATGAAACCAGGCAAGTCAAGAATGTAAATACATATGTTAAATAAAAGCAAACTTTAGACAAGATTAAGTTCTATGAGACCAATTCTACATCCAGTTTCTAATATTACTATCCAACTACAGGCAATGAATTAAATGCTCATTAGGTAAATAATGAAGGAATACACACAAGTGCAGAAAACTCAAATGCATTTAACATATGCAAAAATGAAAATCCCTTTCTATCAAATGATTTGCCAAAACTGTTCAAGGTGCTAGTCATTTTCTATATTTCTCTTAAAATTACTGTATCATGATGAACAGAGGAAGCCATGAGTAATGTGTAAGGAGGGAAAGAAGTCTTGACTGACATGTACTGATGACAGGAGCACAACCATATCAAGAACCTCAATGTCTCAGACTATGGCATGGCCATCTTCCCCAGTCAGGCTCAGGGAACTGGCAAAGCCCTCTTGTGATCCAAGCATGTGTAGTTAGGGAAGGCTGACCAGTGTGCAGAAACTAGCACCCAGAAAAAACTTAGAAAACTGCACGCTGAGACTGCTCCCAGAGAGACCTCCTACTGAGACTAGCTAAACTTCCTTCCTCAGCTATCCACAATAAAACCCGCCTCCTTCACACTGGGTTTTCAGGTGGCTCCTGTCAGTGTCTCCACCTTAGTCCACCTAATACATGTGTCTGTGTATCTGTCCTATCTTTTATTCCTTTGTCACCTGAGTCAGGTTTCCAGCACCAAGTTGTGCAGGTTCAATAGGAATATGCAAAGAAAGAGAAGAGAAAGAGAAAGAAAGAGAAAGAGAGGGGTGGAAGAGAAGATGGAGAGGGAGGGAGAAAATGGAAGTGCATGCTAGGTGTAAAACATGGGGTAAGCAGAACCCAGAAAGAGGCAGCTTGACTTTAAAGTTATATTTTAGTACTCTGAAGATTCTGCTGGCAGTGTTTTCCTTATGGATTATACTCATCTCCCTAACGGTAAGGATTCTTTAGGTTTTCAGAGTTCCACAAGTTTGGGTCTGGTGTATTGAGTCCTTTTATAGTCAGCGTTGATCTGCCCACTCTGAAATAGTTCCTGGGCTTCTAGCCAGCCTTTCCAGATCTGTGTTCAGGCCTCTTTCTCCAGGTGTAGAAGTGGTTGGGGCTGTGGGCTCTCTTGTGCTTGGGCTTGATTTCCAGCAGCAGCAAACTGCCCCTGGCCTTGAGCTAAAGCAGGACAACCAGCCTGCCTCCTCCCCATCCTAGTCTGTGAGGTTAGGTCTGAGGAGGCATATGCCTTCTTGGGTGGGGACTCCTTTATAGCAAAGCACTAGCCACTACAAAGCAGGCTGGGCACCACCTCAGGATATAGCTCTGCTTCATCTTCTTGGTAGATAAGGCCAGCAGCAGCTCTTACAAGCAGCCGTGAGAAGAGGCCTGAGAAAAGGGAAGGATCTTACTGGTTTTCAAGTTGTTCTAGTTTTTTAACAAGATAACCCAAATCACCTGGACTAGAGGCCACCATGTTTTCTGTCCATAACAAGATTCCAGAGATTACAAGGAACTGCTACTGAACCAGAAGTCAAGCTGCATTAGAAGTATTTAACAGGCGTGGAGAAAGCCTTGGGTGAATGTGTGACACATGACTTCCTCAGTATGTGCACTGTTGACCTGGGCACAGCCATGTCGAGGAGCCCAGTGCCTTAGCCACACCGAGAATGTCAGGGAATGATTTCAGTAGGATTGATTTAAGTTTCTCTCCATTGAGTTTGATTGTGCAGTGTATGCGAGAATGACTCAGCATAGCTTCTCCCTCCAATATGCTCGCCCCCTAACCCTGCTCCCCTGTAACGAGGTGGTCAGAATAAGAATGGTCCCCACAGGCTCATGTATATAAACGTCTGCACCCAGTGGGTGACCGTTTAGGAAGGACTAGAAGGTATGACCATGTGGAAGGAGGTGTGTCACTGGAGGTGAGATGCACGATTTCAAAATGCTTTGCCAGACCTAATTTACTCTCTCTCTCTCTCCATCTGTCTCTGTCTCTCTCTGTCTGTCTGTCTGTGTCTCTGTTTCTGTGTCTGTCTGTCTCTCTGTCTCTGTGTCTCTGTCTCTGTCTCTCTCTCTCTGTGTCTGCTGCTGGTGGATAAGATATAAGTTCTCAGCGACTGCTCCACTGCCTTGCTTGCCTGCCGCCATGCTCCTCACCATGACAGTCATGAACTCACCCTCTAAAACTATAAGCAAGCCTAGAATTAAAAGCTTTCTTGTATAAGCTGTCTTGGTCATGATGTCTCTTCACAACAACCGAACAGTAACTAGACAGAGGCCTCCTACCAAAATTAACTAAACCTACCTCTTTGTTCAGCTGTATACAATAAAAATCACCCCCTCGACACACATGTATAAAATAAATACGCTTAGTTTCTGGGTTGCTGCAGGTGGTGTGCGTCTCCATCAGAGTAAATAGCCCGCCTGATCCCAGTTTTCTGTACATGGATCTGTGTATCTGTTCTTTCTTCATTCTCTCATCACCCTAGTTAGGTTTCCAGGGGCAAGCCATGCAGGATACAGTGCATACCACATATATTTTGAAAATATTCTAAAGTAGAACACAGCTCCACACCATTAAATAGCACTTACAATTTTCAGTAAATTTTAAGCACCCTGCCTTTTCTCCCTTACCTTTTCCACAGGGAGAAGGATCTGCAACAGTCGAACTGTGAACAGCGTGATGCTGACAAAGGCCATCCTGTGATGCACCGACAGAGCCTCTGCCTGCTCCAAGCTGAAACTGGTTTTACGGTAACACATGGTTTCTCCAAGGGACTCCAGTACTTGGAGCAGTTTCTCTTTCTGAAAACATTCAGACAAGACAAAATCAAACAAAGCAATCAATTTTACCTGTAAATATACAAATGCCATTGAGAATACATAGAATATTATTGTTAATATATTATCATTAACAAACCAACACAAAAATTTATTCCACTCAACAAAAATAACCAACATCTGATGATAATAAAAAGTACAAAAGAATGGCAAATGCACTGACACTGTAAAGAAAAGCTACCAGTCCTTGGGTACTTAAGAAAAACTCCTAACTAATAATAACAAAACCAGTGAACTACAAAAGCTTACAGGGCTATAAGCTACCCCCCATTTCTACTTCCTGTTTCCGAACTGAACCAAGACACATGTAGACCTTGCTTCAAATGTGTGTCAAACTTAATATGTGCTGAATTCAATGGCAAATATAACAGGGAAGAGGAAGTAATTTAACAGATATATTCTTATATTGATTCAAATGTCACTAAATAATAAAACAGAAACCAAGTAACTAAAAGAACAATTGTTAAATCATGTCAACTTTCTTCTCAAGCCATAGGGTTGTTCCAAGAGGAAATATTTTACCATTATAAATTTCCATGTAACTTATCACTTAACCAAAACATTGCATCTTTATAATAAAAGTTGAGTATAACATATAAAGAAAATCATAAAGCATAAATAGACTGACTTGCCAAGTAATGACAATATAGACCAAAATCTATTGTAGGTATACTGGCATGCTCTCTAACAGGCCAGCTTCCACGAGACGGTGCAGAACAGTGGCAGAACACACTGAAGTCTTACTCCAGCACTGTATCCAAGAAAACTGAAATGGAAAACCTGAAGACTAAGAACACTACTCACTCACTGCAAGTTACTTAGGAATTTAGAAGCAATGAGTCTTGAAGACAGTGATCTACAATGACAGCAGTGACACAGAGACTGAAATGAAACCAAGGGAAGGACAACAAGAGGAGCTGGAAGTTATCTGAAAGAATAGCAGAGCTCCCAGCTCCCTGACCTGTCATGTGCATAAGGAAAAATGCAGACCTGACTGTATATACTAAGTAGGAGGGGGTACTCTAGGAAAATATAATTTTTGGTTCTCTAGAAAAATATAATTTATGCTTAGCAATAAATTTTCTGTTTTAAAACAGTATTTTTTTATTTACTTCACATGAATAAAAGTATTCTATTCTAGAAGCTTCATTACATTGTGCTTAACAAAACTAAATTACAGAATGTTAGACATGACTGAACTATTTAGAACTATCTAGAAATATGATTATATATCCTCAAGTGCTTCATTTCTAAATTGATAAAAATACATTGTATTACTCATTTAATGTCTATCTTTCATCTTAAAGTTTGTCAAAGTAGGAACATAGAGGAATTTTAGTTTTTTTGTTTCTTTTAATATAACACTGAAGAAAATACCTCTACCAAGGAAGTATTTATTCTTAAGTAAATCATGTATCAAGCATGATGGTTGACCAAGCATTTCTTATGTACCAATCAGTACTTACATAACAGGGTTAATCTTTACAGGAAAACAGATTTCATTGAGTCACAAAAGATCAGCAGCCAAAAGTAAAAAGTGATTGACTAACATTCACAGATAAATGTTCTGGCCAAGAATCTCTTTAAAAACTTGATAATCCATTCTTCGCATTTCTAAAGATAAAATAACTTGATGAAAACCTTCAATATGTGAAAAAATCTTTTTTTAAAAAAGCACTATAAAGGAGTATAACTTTAAAGAAAAACTAAAATGAAGAGTTATTTTTATCAGAAACGAGGGATGCAGTTCAGTTAGCTGAATTACTGTTCAGCATGCAGTAATTAAATACCTTGGCAAGGTAGCTCATGCTTGTAATCCCAACATTTAGGAAGTTGATGCAAGAGGATCAGAAGTTCAAGATCATCTTTGGCTACAAAGAAAATTGGAGGCCAGCCTAGAGTACATGAGACTGTCTCAGAAACAAAAAAGCAAACAAATGAAAACTATTATCAGAAATTGAAGGGCTTAAAAACACATTATACCTATTGTACATCATTTATTTATCTCTTCAAGACGTGTACTATGAAAAAAGAAAAAAAAACTTAAGTATTTGCATACGTGGTGCTGTTGTAGTCAGAAACTTTACAGCCTCCAGGGTCTCAGTGTTAAAGGCTTGGTCTCCAGGGAGAAGCTATCAGGAATGTAGAGGCCACTGGAGTAGCTTTAGGCCACTGGAGGCTTTCATCGGAAGAGGACTGAAGGACCTTAGCCTCTTCCTTTCTTTGTGCTTCTTAGCTGTGAGGTATGCAGACTGACATCATACATAGGCCACCACTGTTACCGCACACCTACCTGAAATCAAAAGCCACTGGGTCCACTTAGTCTTAAACTATAAGCTCTAACACTGTGAGTCAAGATAACCTTGACACGTTAATTGTCTTGGTTATTCATTATAGCACGAAAAAGCTAATGCATACGTATTTATTATATACATATCTGCACTATCTGTATTTCAGTTGTGTTTTTATGTTCTGACTTCTATTTCTAAGGATTTCTAACAGCCCATTTCTAACAGCCAAAACAAATCTTTTGTTTTGTTGTTATTGTTTTTTAAATTTAATTTCATCTATATATTTATTTATTACAATTTACTCACTTTGTATCCCCACTGCAGCCCCCTCCCTCCTCTCCTCCCAGTCCCACTCACCCTCTCTCTTCTCCCCCTATGTCCCTCTCTAAGTCCTCTGGTAGGGGAGGTCCTCCTCCCCTTTTATCTAACCCTAGCTTATCAGGTCTCATCAAGGTTGGCTGCATCATCTTCCTCTGTGGCCTGGCAAGGCTTCACCCCCAAGGGGGAGGTGATCAAAGAGCCAGCCACTGAGTTCATGTCAGAAACAGCCCCTATACCCCTTACTAGGGAACCCATTCGGAAACTGAGCAGCCAATGGGCTTCCTTTGAACAGAAGGTCTATGTCCTCTCCATGCATGATCCTTAGTTGGAGTATTGGTCTCTGCAGGACCCCTTGGGCCCAGGTATTTTGGTTCTGTTGTTCTCCTTGTGGAGTTCCTGTCTCCTCCAGGGCTTTCTATCTCCCTCTTTTTTTTTCTTTTTTTTTCTTTTTGTTTTTTTTTTGTTTTTTGTTTTTCAAGACAGGTTTTTTTCTGTATAGCCTTGGCTGTCCTGGACTTGCTTTGTGCACCAGGCTGGCCTCAAACTCACAAACATCCACCTGCCTCTGCCTCCCTGAATGCTGGGATTACAGGCCCCAAGCCCAGCTCCAGGGAAATCAAATCTTAATTATATAAAGACAAAAAAAATCACAGTAACAACAACAAAAAAAAAAATTCAGTAACTGCAACTCATCACATGGGCTAGGGACACAGCTCAGTAGAAAAAACACAGCCAAAACATGTAAGGCCCCAGATTTGATACAGGTTTGATCCCATGCACTTACAAAACACTGAACAAGTTATCTTAAAAGTGATACGTATTTTATGACTAATAAATTATTATAATTTATAAATTATTTATTTATATCTACATCCCTAGCATGATGAACAAAATGAAAGGGAACTAAAGAGAACAGACATTACTACTTCACATTATCAAAAGAGATACTATCATTCTTCCAAGAAAAATGTTTATAAGATAATTTCAAAATAAAACATAAGTGACAAATGATTTATGCTCCACTGAAATGTCAAAAAGTTACAGTTTGTAATTATATACAGATACACTGAGGACTAAGACTGTATCTCAGTAGTAAAATTCTTGTGTAACAGGTCCTGGGTTTGGCAGTTTATCGATCTTCTAATAAAACATTCCTGAAACTATTGTATACTTCTGAAATTATCTACTAAATAAACACAAAGAGTGTGGAGCAAAGCATCTGCCCTAGTTTGCTTTCTTTTGCTGTGATAAATCATGACCAACATCCTGGGGGAAGAAGGGGTTTGTTTGGCTTGCACTTCTGTATCTTATGCCATCACTGTGGGAAGTCAGCCAGGAACTCAGACAAGAAACTAAAGACAGGAACAGAAGTACAGACACAGTGAAACTCTGCTTACTAGCTCCTTCCTCTGACTAGCTCAGCTCCTTTTCTTACACAGTGCAGGCCTATCTAAGGGCACTGCCCACAGTGAGCTAGTCTCTCCTGAATTAATTAGCAACTAAGAAAATCCCCAGATATGCCCACAGGCCAATCTAATAGCAGCAACTCCTCACCTGAGGTCCCCCTCTTCCCAGGTGATTCTAGTTTGTGATAAGTTGACAAAACTAGCCAGCACAGCATTTGTCCACACATATTGACTCTAAGAGAGATCCACTATCTATAGTGTAGGTAACAGTGCAATTAAAACTGATAACTTCCAGATAAGTCAGTGGCTTAAACAGCATAATTTAAAGCTTCTGCTTTGGGTCATAAAATAGTAATAATAACTAGTCTCTTCTTCATAAGAACAGCTCAAAAGCTACATAAAATAAGGAAAAAATTAGCAGGAACTAGAAAAAACTTAGCACTAAAAACTGTCATGTCAGGAAAGAAAAAATTTTAAAAAACAAGAAATGATGGTTTTACTGTGTCTGCAAGCAGAAGAGAGAAAAAACAGACAAGGGGCCCATGGAGTCTGATAGCCATGGTGGTTTAAGATGGAGACTATGTTGGAATATGAGGTGGTAAGCGACTCCAGGCTAAGTAACTAACTACAAATGAGGGCAGTACACACAGAGGTCTGGAAGCCAAGCACAGCTCCACTGCTCCCTGCTGAGATGGGTGATCTGAGTTACAGCTATAAAGTGCATAAATGTGGGCCAAATGTAAGCACTGAGGTTTAACAAATGCAAACCCCAGAGCACAGACACGACAATAAAGATTCAAGCTTCAATCAATACAAGTCATCAGAAATCACTGCAGTCATCGAATGGGAGTCCCAGGGGGCTACACTGCACCCAGAAGTAGAGTCCTGTGTAAGTACAGACCTATGTAAGGAGGATATTCTAAGGCTTTGGATTTTTCCTTTTTCAATCTTGATATACCTTCAGCTAAAAAGGTATTTCTTATGAAGAGCTGTTCTGGCTTCTATCTGCTAGATGCCAGTACCACTCCAACTATAATACATAAAAACATCTCTAGATTATGCCAAATGCCCATTGGAGGGCAAAACTGTTCTACTTTAAAGCCACTGTTTGAGAACCTTTCCAGCAAAATTTAAATAGGTCTGAAAGAAGTAAGACTGCTCTGAAGTGACTTCAGCCACTTGTTAGAACAGCTTCTAACTCTACAAGGACAAATGTATTAAAAATGACACTGTAATACACAGCCAGGCACAGGGGCTCACCATGGGGATGCAGTAGGGGCACTGAAGTAAGAAATACTGAGTTCAAGGTCAACCTGGACTATCTAACAAGGCCATGCCTCAAGTATAAAATGGACAGATACATAAATGAATAACTTCTATTCAAAAAAGGATCATCTCTATGAGACACTGAAAAAGCTAGGACAAAATCCAACATCTGTTCAAGAAAAAAAGGGGAAAAGCACCTATCAAATTAAGGAATAAAGAGACCTTCTCAGTTTCATTAGGGCATCTAACAAAACTGGAAAGCTCAGCCTTTATCTAATCCTTAAAGACTGAACATTCCCCCACAGGATGAAGAACACGGCTCTCAGCACATCCACTCCCACTGTATTCAATGTTCTAGCCAGAGAATGGGACAACAAAATCAAACTAAAGTATATCTAAACTGATTAAACAGAAATAAAGCTCTATTTATTCACAGATAGCATAATCCTAACACTGTTTATTCACAAATAGTGTGATTCCACAGAAATAAATTACCAAAACCAAAACAATGATGGAAAAATCTCTGAGAACCAGCAAGTTCAACAAGCTCATAAAATAAAAGATCAATATACAACATTCAGTTATATTTCTATATACTAGGACCAATGCAAATACTTTTTCCTTTAAAATTCATTTAAATTTAATTTCAGGAAAGAATTTTATGGAGAGATCTGAGTTATATTTTTATGAGTTAAATTTTTACCTTTTGTAAGAACAAACTGAGCCAATAACTGTTTCTTGAAATTGTAAGGAAAAAAAGAGCGCTTTCAAGTAACTTTAAGATATGTTTCAACAGTAAATCCTAAGATACAAATTCACCCCAAGTTAAAAAAAAAAAAACCTGCTGGGAAACTCTGTTTTATGAATTGTTCAATGATGTCAGTTTGCTTTTCTCAAGCCATCCTACATATGCTAACAACTGAAGTGACTTATTTTGCTCTTGCTATGAACTAACACTTTCCATGAGCAAAACTATCAGAAAATTTTAAAATCAGAACACAGTAATACAAACTGGTGAATTTTTAAATTAGGTACCACAGTTCTGTTATAGAACAGGAGGGATCGTGTCATAACAGCTATCATACTCAGTAATCTTTTTTGGGCCTAGACCTATCTCTATTAAAGTAAATCACACCAATGAGAAAGATTCACTCGGAAATGCATACAAAATGAACCTATCATTAATTTTGTTCGAAAGCAAAACCTACTACACTATAAAGAAAATAAATTCAACATCCATTCATGTATAAAGTCTTGGAGAGATCAGGGATACAAGGCACATACCTAAACATAATAAAGACAATATACAGTAAGCCAATAGACAACATTAAACTAAACAGAGAGAAACTTAAAGCAATCCCACTGAAATCAAGGACAAGGCAAAGCTACCCACTCTTTCTGTATCTCTTCAACATAGTTCTGGAAGTCCTTGCTAGAGCAATAAGACAATTGAAGGAGATCAAGCGGATACAAATCTGAAAGGAAGAGGTCAAAGTATCACTATTTGCAGACGATATGATAGTATACCTGAGTGACCCCCAAAATTCTATCAGGGAACTCCTACAGCTGATAAACACCTTCAGCAAAGTGGCCGGATACAAAATTAACTCAAAAAAATCAGTAGCCTTCCTGTATATAAAAGACAAAAGGGCTGAGAAAGAAATTAGGGAAACAACACCCTTCACAACAGCCACAAAAGATGTAAAGTACCTTGGCGTGACCATAACCAAGCAAGTCAAAGACTTGTATGAAAAAAATTTCAAGTCTCTGAAGAAAGATTTAGAAGAAGATTTCAGAAGATGGAAAGATCTCCCATGCTCATGGCTTGGCAGGATTAATATAGCAAAAATGCCCATCTTACCAAAAGCAATCTACAGATTCAATGCAATTCTCATCAAATTACCAACACAATTATTTACAGACCTTGAAAGAAAAATTCTCAACTTCATATGGAATAACAAGAAACCCAGAATTGCTAAAACAATCCTCTACAATAACAGCTCTTCTGAAGGTATCTCCATTCCTGATTTCAAGCTGTACTACAGAGCAATAGTAATAAAAACTGCATGGTATTGGCATAGAAACAGAATGGTGGCTCAATGGAACCAAATAGAAGACCCAGAAATAAACCCACACACTTATGGACACCTGATTTTTGACAAAGATGCCAAAACCATACAATGGAAAAAAGATAGCATCTTCAACAAATGGTGCTGGTCTAAGTGGATGTTTACATGTAGAAAAATGCAAATAGATCCATACTTATCATCCTGCACAAAGCTAAAGTCCAAGTGGATCAAAGACCTCAACATAAAACCAGACACACTAAACCAGTTAGAAGAATAAGTGGGGAAGAGCCTTGAACTCATTGGCACAGGAGACAACTTCCTGAACAGAACAGCAGTAGCACAGGCTCTAAGATCAACAATCAAAAAATGGGACTTCATGAAACTGAAAAGCTTCTGTAAAGCGAAGGACACTGTCATCAAAACAAAACGACTGCCTACAGATTGGGAAAGAATCTTCACCAACCCTTTATCTGACAGAGGGCTAATATCCAGTAAATATAAAGAACTGCAGAAGTTGAAAAGCAACAAATCAAGTAATCCAATTAAAAAATGGGGAACAGAGCTAAACAGTGAACTCTCAATAGAGGAATATCGAATGGCAGAGAAACACTTAAAGAAATGCTCAACATCATTAGCCATCAGGAAAATGCAACTCAATATGACCCTGAGATTTCACCTTACACCCATCAGAATGGTCAAAATAAAAAATTCAAGTAATAACACATGCTAGAGAGGTTGTGGAGAAAGGGGAACCCTCCTCCACTGCTGGTGGAAATGTAAACTTGTACAACCACTCTGAAAATCAATCTGGCGCTTCCTCAGCTATACCACTCCTAGGCTCAAGTACACAATATGGACATTTGCTCAACCATGTTTGTAGCAGCTTTATTTGTAATAGCCAGAAGCTGGAAACAACCCAGATGCCCCTCAACTGAAGAATGGATACAGAAATTGTGGTACATCTACACAATGGAATATTACTCAGCAAGAAAAAAAAAAGGAAATCATGAAATTTGCAGGTAAATGGTGGGAACTGGAAAGGAACATCCCAATTGAGATAGCCAAGAAGCAGAAAGACATACATGGTATATACTCACTCTTATAGACATATAAAATAGGATAAACCTACTAAAATCTGTACATCTAAAGAAACTAATCAAGAGAGAGGACTCTGGCTAAAATGCTCAATCCCCAGCCAGAAAGGGAAAGTAGATGGACATCAGAAGAAAATAGGAAACAAGATAGGAGCCTGTCACAGAGGGCCCCTGAAAGGCTCTGCCCTGCAGAATATCAAAGCAGATGCTGAAACTTATGGCCAACTGTTGGGCAGAGTGCATGGAATCTTACGAAAGATGTGAGAAATAGTAAGATAGAGAGAGGACAGGAGCTCCACAAGGAGAGCAACAGAACCAAAAAATCTGAGCACAGGGGTCTTTCCTGAGACTGATAATCCAACCAAGCACCATGCATGGAGAAAACCTAGAACCCCTGCACAGATGTAGCCTATGGCAGTTCAGTATCCAAATGGGTTCCATAATAATGGGAACAGGGACTGCCTCTGACATGAACTAATTGGACTGCTCTTTGATCACCTTACCCTGATGGGGGACCAGCGTTACCAGGCCACAGAGGAAGACACTCCTGATGAGAGCTGATAGACTAGGATCAGAAGGAAGGAAAGGAAGACCTCGCCTATCAGAGGACTTGGGGAGGGGCATATGCAGAGAAGGGGGAGGGGAGGTAGGGTTGGGAGGGGAGGATGGGGGGCTTATGGGAGGATATAAAGTGAATAAAGTGTAATCAAAAAAAAAAAGAAGAAGAAGAAAAGAATGATCCTCACCATATCTATAGCAAAAAGGCTGCTATCATCCCAGATTTCAGATGAAATTGCTTGTCCAATGAGCATCATGTCCTCTACAAGCAGTTCCAGAACTCTTATGATCATTTCTCTGCTGCCTAGATACAAAAAAAGGAGAAACACAATGGAAAAGAAAGTCACTTGATTTTCAGCTAATTAGTTGGACCCTCTAGCTAGGTATGCTTCCAAATACCTACTTCCCCATCCTTGATGTTTTTAAACTGCTGGCAGAGATTAATGAGAAAGTCACAATCTCACTACAACAAATCAGATGTGCTTGTAAGTGGAAAAGGTACTTCAAAGTAGAAATAACTAAAAATACAGTGAAACAGATTTAAACAAAACCAAACTCAGAGACTTTCCATGTTGCACACTATATAAAACAAAACACACAAGTTTAGAAAATGCATTCTAATCATTTCTATCTACTACCAGAAGCTTTAAGCTTCATCACTGACAAATATTTTCACACGTAAGAGTCACATGGCAAGCTAATCCTATACCATAGGAAGTGAAGGAATAAATGTCCACCCACAGTATCATATACTGAAGAAATTGTAAGGAATACCATCCAATGCTGAGAATGTAAACAGGCTGGGAGAATGCTTGCCTAGACTGCTTGAGGCCTTCGGCTCCATTTCCAGCATGGTCTACCCCAGGTACGGTAGGGCACCTCTCTGATCCCATTACTCAAGAGTGAAGGCAAGAAGATCGGAAGTCCAGAATCATTTTGAGCTATGCAGTAAGTTTAAGACTAGGCTGGGATACCTGAGAATGTCTGAAACAAGCAACAAACAAACAAAAGCCACAAAATTCTAAGACAGGCCGAGCTACCTACACATACTGGTACACTCTTGTAATCCCAGAACTGGGACACATAACATGCTTTTGGCCATATCACCAGACCATTTCAAAAGAACAAAACCAACACTTCCCTAAAAGAAGCTTAATCTACTTTCTCTGCTGAAACAGAAAACAAAAACATTTTCCAAAATTCTGTGTGAGGCAAACTTTCAAATAAGACTGTCCTGTCCTGTATCTTAAGGGTTAATTCCTAATGAATTATTAGTAAAACAAATCCTGAATCAAAGGGCTCTAATTCTTTTTTTTTTTTTTTCATTAGAACAGCTGGGGCAAGCTCTTCCTAGCCCTCTTACAATACTGAACAATTACAAATTATGCAATAATTTACTGCAAAAGGGCAAGGGAACATTTAGAAATTTTTATGTGCAATATATAGCTTTATAATTATCAATCTGACTTTTTACAGCAAATTAAATAAAGGTTAAATGCAAAATCATTAAGTCTAAAACTGTTCTTCCCAATATACCAGATAAAAAAAAAATCAAAAATACTTGATGATGGCAAAGCTCAACTCTCCCACCACACAGCACTCACTCCTGGAAGCCACGGCCCACAGTAGGAAGGAAGGGGATGGGGCTTTCAAGACAGAAATGCTTCTCAAATCTACACCTTCACTCTATTTCTCTATCACCTTCAAGCAGGCAAAAAACCAAAACCAGAACAAACAAAAACTTAAATGTTTATTAATATGAATTTTTTAATAATTAAACTAACAAGGACAAAACTCATATCTAGACAACTTTATGAACTGCTAAAATGTGTAGTTTTACAGGTGAGTCCTGGCCTAGAAAACATGAACACCTGGTTCAATCTCCAAAACTGAGAAGGAAAGTATAGACTTCAGAATGAAAATCCCTGCTGCTTCCAACACTATGCTGAAGAGAGCAAGGACTCCTGCCGTCGGCCATCTTAATGTTAAATATGTCTGCAAATCATTCTAAACCCTAGTTTCCTCCACTGCAAACATGATGACAAAAACACTAACTGCCACTGCTGAAGAAGAAAATGGGTTGTTGACAAACACAAAAACCAATACTCATGAAATCAAGTACAATGGCTGAGAAGGCTGGGTGCTCAACATAGGCTCCATGACTAGATTCTGGCAGAGAGCAGCCATGCTGTCACAGCTGTTACCGCTCTTTAGGGAAAGGGCACTTTGAACATATTGATAAAGTGACCCAGAATATTGGGGGGTTTCTTTAAAGAAAAATAGTCTTTATAAAGATTAGAAATCCAGTTATGGGAGTTGGTCACCATATCGTGGCTGATACAATATGAAGATGGCTAGGGGGATGGCTCAGCAAATAAGAGCACCTGCAACTCTTGAAGAGAACTCAGGTTCAGTTCCTAGCACCCACATGTTTCATAGCCCTCTGTTATTCACTCAAAGGGACCTGATGCCCTTTTCTAGTGCCCATGAGCACTAAGCACACATGGTGCACATAGCAACATGCAAAAGCCAAACACTCAGACACATAAAAATATAAGTAAATCCTTTTTTAAAAGTCATGAGTGTGAAGTGTGAGCAACAGAGAATAACTCAAACAGTGACTGAAGAACAAAAGTGAATTTTTCTACTCTCCTAATGGATCTTTCTTAACTTTTTCCACGTAAATTTTATAGTTAGTGATCATATTTAAAAGATAGAAAAAGCTCATGACAACAAATGAATGAAAGAGGGTACTCTATATGAATATCAGCATGGCACCCACATTTAGTAAAATAAAAAAGGAAGAAGTAGCTTATTAATTTCTTAGGAGAGATAAGTAAAAATAGATGCTAAAGGCCTTAATATAAAAAAAGTCAGTCAGTCGTAGGAGAGACATAAAACAAACACAAACTGTGTGAAAAATGGAATTCCAGATACCACTAACCTGTTTTCAGCAGGGGAACTGCTGTCTCCAGGATGGAGATACAGAACTGAGGAAGACTAAGCTGCTGGAACTGCAGCTCCAGTGCATCCTCTGCTTCCAGCTCTGGCAGATCGACATGTGCCACATCCAAAGGAGAATGCACAGATATCCTGGAGTTCCCGTGTGCATGACTACTTCCGCTGGAAGTAAACAAAGACAGACCTTGAGTGAGAAACAGCCCCTGAGTAGACTTGCTGCACCACAGAGCTCACACACTCCAGCGTACTGATTCATGTAAGGATTCTGATAACTCACACTAACTTCCTCACAGAGAACTTCAGCCATACATGAATAAACTGGGGGCGCAGGTCAGTGACACAGCTCTTACCTAGCATGTACTAGACTACAAACTGCAACACATCAAAAGAAAAACAAAAAAATTGAACATGAAGCAAAGAATGTATCTCTTATACCTTGCTTCTCATATAGATGATTTTGAAACATGAACGCTCCTATAGCAGCAAACACGAGCAGCAATAACCCACTCACTTCTAAAAAGAAAATAAGACTTATAGCAAAGCACTGATGGGAGCAAATCATGAGGCTAAAACTAAACAGCTTACACGGTTGCTGAGGGCTTCTTAATATTCAACAAATGTTCTAAGTAAGCCAGTGTGAGCAACTGGAGAACAGCCTCAAAATACCATAGGAAATGTGCTACTTACCAGCACATTTAACATCATACAATAATTCTGAAAACGCTTTCTCCATTAAAACATTCTTATATCAGGTCCTTAAAATTCTGACTTATGTTACCCGAACCTACAGCTGAATCACTGAGACGTGCTATTAGAGCATTCAAAACTCCACAGATTTTATGCCTATTTTCTTATTTCTTAGCTTCAAGATTCCAACCATCCAAAATATGGAAGAAAACAACCCAGGTTTCCCTCAATGTCTGACAGATCCTGTGAAGCTGTTCACACATGAAAAAGAAAGCAGTAAAGCATGCAAAGCAAGGTAAAAAGGAATCCTGTGAATTACCAGCCAACCACAACATTAGCACTGTACTCTCCTGCCACATGCAACCCCAACTCTACTCTTCAGCGAATGTCATGGTTTCAATCCCTTGAAAATGCAGGCTTTTCTGCAAGTATGTGAATAATGACAATGCCTACCCTGTTATAAAACTGTCTGAAGGTGACTAAGGAAACCAAGAATGTAAAACATGTGGTCTTAACACCATGCTCACAAGCATGATGAATTTGTGGGAGCTTGTAGGGCAGCAGCAACAACTAGACAAGACACAGGCTACCTTATTAAGCACTGCTTAGGATGGCTCCCAAGAAAAGGCTACTGTGTTAATGATGGCCTAGGATAAGCTGACACGGAAATAGGTAATGTTCTATGTATGGCTGATAAAAATAACTTAGTAAATCAAAACCATTTTTAAGAGAACAGATTGGTTGCAGAATAGAAAATTAGAGTAAAATGCAGTGAACATGTTATTTTTTAGTTAAACATACATAAGATAAAAACAGTCACAGAGAAAGAGAGTGCATATGACTTTGTACTGAGTGCAGAGTTTCAAGGTAACATTTGTTAACCTGCAGATTATGATAACAAAATTATGAAAACCAGTGGTTTAAACTGGCTTATACATAGGGCAAAAATCTAAGAGAAGACAGGGAGAAACAGTTCTCTCCATCGGACACAGACACAGGAGCCAGTCACCTGGAAGATACCGCATCCCAGTCCTGGCCATCTCCTCGGGGTCGCTGGCCTGTGCGCCCAACCACAGAAGGCCGAGGGCTGCTGCTTCCTGGGGATGGGTTTGGGGAATGGTAAGGACCTCTTGCTTCATACGACAAAGAAGAATTCCGGGAGATTGTGTCTGGAGAAACAGAAATATAATTAACCCTTAGAAGAAAGACAGACTTCTGATCATTTGGATTATATCCACCAGACTTAGGAAAGATAAACAGGACACAAGATGATTCTGTAGGGACAAAATTCAAAGAGAAAAATCACCCTTTGCAGCAAGTATTCACACATTCTCGACCTGACTTTAAAGAGCTCTGAGCCGTGACAGCTGGGCCTGTGACGCAGAACACACAGCAATCTCAATATGCGCTAACTCCACAAATACTCTTCCCCATCAATAAAAGAAAATCATCATGGATTCTTAGATGTTGAAACCAAAAACAAGAACAAACAGAAAAAATAATAAACTAGACTTTATCACATTTTAAAACTTTGTACATTGAAATATATTACATAAAAAGCATAAGTACAAAATACAGGGTGGCAAAAATATTTGCAAAAATATGTATTTAGTTAGGTTTTAATATTTTGAATATATTAATAACTCTTAAAACTCAATAGTAAACAAAGAACCAGCTTAAAATTGGGCAGAGTTTGGTTTTGGTTTTTTTGGAGGATTTCTTTTGTTTTTGTGAGACAGGGTTTCTGTGTGTAGCCTTGGCTTTTCTGGACTTGCTTTGTAGACCCGGCTGTCCTCAAACTCTGAGCAATCCACCCGACTTTGACTCCCCGAGTGCTGGGATAAAGGTGTGTGCCACCATGCCCAGCTTTGGGCAAAGATTCAAATAGCCATTTCTCCAAGGAAAACACACAAATAACAATCAGCACTCGAGAAATCACTGGTGAGTTCATCATCTGTTGTTAGTGTTTGGAGATGCAAATCAAAAGGAGAGTGATAAACCACTCAGCACTTATGAAATGTTATGATAAATAGTGAAAGTGAGTAGCTACAATGCGCTGAAGCATTACACATTGCTGGTAAAAATGTAAAATGCTGTAGCTGCCAGGAGAAGGGGCTTGAAGACCTTTCAAAGCTAACGAAAGAGAGAGCACACGATCTGCAGCTCCATTCTTGCTATACAGAAGACTCCAGCACAGACGCACACACACAATTGGGAACACTGTTCACTGACACATGCCACACACATGTTCCTCAAGAGATGAACAAATAAACACAACCTGGTACATACATACAATGAAAAATTATTCAGCCACAAGAACGAATAAATTATTGATAAATGGTATAAAGAAGAAACATCTTAAAAATATTGCCAAAAAAAAATCCAGACACAAAAATGGCAGATTCTGTATGATCTCACATGTATCTACAATAGACAAAATAGACTAGAGGTTATCAGGGGAGCTAGAGAAGGAAGAAATCGGGATTTATTACTTAATGTCTCTTCTCAGGGTTCTACAGAGAGCTGTAAAACAGTGTGAACATTAAATGCATCATATTACACACTTTTTAAAAAGGCATAATTTTTTAAGTACACATGGCTGACACCTTTAATCCAAGAATTAGGAGGTACAGGCAGGATCGATCTCTCTCTCTCTCTCTCTCTCCCTCCTGTATGTGTGTGTGGGGGGGGGGGTGTGTATGTATATGTGTATGTGTGTGTGTGTGTGTGTGTGTGTATGTTCAAGGGCAGCCTGATCTACACAGACAGTTCTAGGACAGCCAAAGCTACATAATGAGATCCTGTTTCAATGAATAAACAAATATCTTTTACATATGTCTGTAAAAAAGACATGTAATACTGAAAGTAGCAAAAAATACATTCACATATATCTGCAGATAAGACATGTAATACTGAAAGTAGCCATAACACCATTTCATATCACGTATGTGCATGTATTGAAAAACAGCTATAATGACAAACACCTGATAGCTGATAGCACTTCTCACTGTACTTCAATGATGAGATGCTTAGTAAGATCCACATGCTCCTAAAACTCTCTTACCTCACCTCACTGCCTTGCACCCGGCTCATGCTACCTTGCTCTCCCAGGCCACGTTTGCCTTGCTCACGTACATCACCACTTGATGCCTTGGGCTCTGACTTCCTCTAGACTACTCTTTTTGCAACTTCTCAAGAGAAAGGCAACCATTATCTAAAGAAAGTGGCATCATTTTCTGTCACATCATCCTTTTGTTTCCTTAGAGCACTTCTTGTCAGAAATAAACCCGATTTTCATTACTTCCTCAACTGTCTAAAGTATAAGACCACAAGTACACGGTTGCTTGGTCAGAGCTGCCTACCCACAGGCTAGTCTATCAGCTAGCATATAGCAGGAGATATAAAAGCACATATACCTAACATACAGTTTATCTTCAGAGACTATTTCTAGTAATACTAGAACTCTTTCTCTGCTAAAGCATGGGGCCCAGCTCTCTGGGCTCACTTGCAAAAAAACTATATCCCAAGAATATTAATGAAAGCCCACAGCCTAAAGTACAAATACTGAAGTAGCAGAGGATGAGCAAAGCTCCCAAGTAAATAGGGACTGTAACACGGGATAACAATTGACTGGAGTTTCATATTCACCTTTTAAGGTACAGTGAACACAGAAATCAGGTTGTAGAGACCATTGTGCCTAGGTGACCCTGTACCCCATCTGTCCACTAGGTGGCACTTTTCCTCTGAAAAGCCGTGTGGCTGTCAGCACATTTATATATCCCAGAAAGCATCAACATGGTTTTGGTAAAATATCAATCAGTGATTTTTAAACAAAACAATTATTTAACACAATATATACCTTGAATTTAAATTCCCTAACTCCCACATGAACTTACAGAGTTGAATACTAGTCCCCAGACCCATAAGGATAGAAGAGTCTGGGGATAAACCAAAAAGCACCCTGTAAATATCTAGGCAAGTAAATTCACCATAAAGCAGCTTCAGAAAATGGAACTTCTGCTATAGCCATCTTATGATGAAGAAACAGAAGTCTGGGCGGTGAGGAACATGTGACATTAAAGGAAAGGAAACCTGCAAAGGAGGAGCAGCCAGGATATGGGACAGCTCAGCAATGACGACCGCTTGCCGCTCTTCCTCAGAAGCCAGGTTTGGTTCTCCGCACCCACATAAATGGCTTACACGTGTCTATACCTATAGCTCCAGAAACCTCAGGCTCCTTCACTGAAGTACAAATCCACACGCAGACACAGAACTATAGATTATTAAAAATAATGAGAATTAATCTTTAAAAAGTGTTTAAGCCCTCTGCAAAGAAATATATTCCTTTTTCTGAGAAAATCCCAAAAAATAATGAATCATGAATGTTGTGACTTCCTAGGATTACAATTACATTGACCTTTCCTGACCCACACAACCACATGGCATATGAAACCCATAAACCATCTTATAAACTTGTTAAGGAAAGAAAAGTTCTTCGGATAAAAATAAACATGCTGAAAATTTTTACCTAGATCACATACACAGGCATTGTTAAAAGCCTTAAAGTAATCCCCTTTAAACTGGCACCCATCTTAGATATGTGCAACTGTACATTAGCGTGTGTCTCTCTTTCTTAGTGCCCAACCTCAATCTTTATGAGAGTCTTTTTTCTTACTAACTCTGTTTTATTTAAAAAGCGGGGGGGGGGGGTAGGTCTGTCATTCACCTGCCTTCTATTCAAGGATCTGATAACACTTCAGGAGTGGGAACCTTAGTAGTATGAAATGCATACACAGTAAACTCTGAAGTGCAGTGGACAGTTTTCAGAAGAAGATAAAGATTATCACTGTCTGCTGAACAGATAAGCAAAGTACCTTGTTTATTCGAAAAAAGGTTGGGGTCTCGGTAAAAGTTGAGTCTGTTTCTTAAACATGTGCATAGCTGCTGCAAACAGGACACCGACTGTAACGCCAGACGATGCTTCCCGTCTCCTCCAAAGGCCAGCTTCACCAGACACAACAGGCCCTGAGAAGAAGAGTGAAGGCAGTCCTAAGAACAGAGAGCTCAGGTCCAGAGAACTACAGGCAGACTTGGCAGTCAGGCCAGGATTCCAGCCCTTGGGAGGCAGAGGCAGGAGAATCACCACAGCTTGAAGGCAGCAGTCGGGTCTGCATAGCAAGTTTGAGAACATATATAACAAGACCTAAGTTTGTAAAAATTAATGTATTTAGACCTACATGAAAAAGAAAGAAAAATGTAGCATTTAAGAAAAGTGAATCACCACAGAAATTGTGGTGATTCACTTTTCTTAAATGCTACATTGTAATAGCCAGAACCTGGAAACAACCCAGATGTCCCTCAGTTGAGGAATGGATACAGAAATTGTGGTACTTTTACACAATGGAATACTACTCAGCAATTAAAAAGGAGGAAATCATGAAATTCGCAGGCAAATGGTG
>CM053764.1:38451459-38491285 GCA_028658305.1 Pachyuromys duprasi
AATTACAAGGTATTCACAGATGGCCTTTGAGCAGCTTGTTTAAAGTATTCATACTGAGAGATAAACCATTCATACTCACTGTTTATCAATACACACAGACATATACATATATACATACATATATACATACTCCCATTTGCTGTTTGGACTTAGAGAACCATTTTGCCTGTTAATACATGTACTCTGTTTTCATCATTCTTCTCAGGCTTCCATCCATGTTTGTAAATAAGCTGAATAGGATACAACTCCTGTCATTACAAGTCAACATTGCATCAACTAAACTTAAAACCTAAGGAATGCTGTACAAATAGGACAAAAACATGCTGAGTACTAACTGGAAGTTGTATGAAACAGGCCAACCAAAGCAATCCACATATCTCAAGTCCATCTTCTAAGAATGAAGTTACCATTAAATGCAGTAAGACTGAAAGTCATAAGACAAGGAATGAAAATATTTGAAGTGTTCATGAGATGCTCTCTAGGTTTGTGCTCTGAACCATCAGCTTCCCATTTTCTAAGGGTGACTATTAGCACGTTAGAGGCAGTCACGGTCAGCAAAGAGCAGGCCTAGTCTGGTAAAGCATGTACGTTCCTTCTGTGACTTCATCTTCAGTGACTTGAAATGACCGTGGTGTGTTGCTCACTTCCAAGGTGCTGCTAGGCATTTCAGGTCAATGCTTTGCAGCCAGATTTCTGGTGTAGACAGAGAAGATGGTCTTCAGGCTCCACCCCCTAGAAAGAAGTTATTGGCAGTTGATAGCTGCTTAGGGAGTAAGAATTGTTCTTCTTGAGGGTGTGGTCACTGGCACAATTGGTCCCATGCCCATGCACATCCCAGTACAGGGGCTGATTTTTTTTTAAGAAAAAGAAATGTAATTTGGAACAGATAGGTTAAAAAGATTACAAGGGAGTTACAGGGAGGAGATGGGATGTGGAAATGATCATATTGCATTGTACATATGTACCTAATCCTTAAATAATAGTTTAAAATATTAAGGTTTGGGAGGTTTATGGACAGCAGGTATACGGCCATACCTTACAGATAACTTTAGTCTAAAGAGGCCTGCTAGAAACCACACAACCCCTTGATGTCCACACCGAACAACTGCTGAGTCACTCACTGGGCCATTTGTGTGCACTAGGATCCAGCGACCATGCAGTGCAGATGACCATGTGGAAGCACAGGGTGATAAACAAAGATGGCTCCTTCTGTCTCTCTGAAAATTAGTTAGCAAACAAAAGTTTTAACATGAACTAGAAAAAAGCTGGAACCAACAACAGAAAGGAAATAAACCCATTGAATCGGTCAGATTTCCAGCTGATGGGCAGAGGGATGGCCGCCAGCAGGGGAAACAGCCCTGTAGGGTAGGGGGCGTAAACCAGAGATGTGAGAATGAAGAGATCCCCAGGGCCACAGAGAAGATTTACCTTCAGGAAAGTAACTGCTTTAAGAGGGCAAGTGATATTTTATGCTATATGAGTAATATCTTGTAATCACACTTGTATGCCAAATTGCATATACACTATACTACAAAATTCTACTATATATATGTGTGTGTGTGTGTGTTAGATATAAATGAGGAATATGAATAAAATAAATGCAATGCAGATAGATGATTGGGATTTAGAATGATGCTGTCATAGAGAAGTTGGAGCCTATGATACCCATTAGAGATGGATTTAAGACACAGAAATGAGTTTGCTTATATACATCTAGGAAATTGAAAAATTGACAGTAATGGCCAAGCTCTGGCTTAGACATGTGGATAACAATCTGATTTAGGCTGTGATGACTAGGGAAAGAATAAACCTATGGAGGACAGGAGAGAAGATGGGTTGTTTCAAAGACACTGTAGGATACATCTAAGAACTCTAAAGACAGAGACAGGCTGGCAGCAGATGCATCTCCTTTCCCACTTAGCAAGCAGAGATTATATCAGCAAGTTCTATAAAAGGCACAAAAGTCCTGGGCTATTTCAACATCACCTAGCACTATGGAACACTATGAGAGCTGTACCATAAAACACTGCCACATTTGCCTTCTTGAAACCTTCATTTGATTGCCAATTCTCTTTTCAAAAATTGTCAGTAACTCCCTAAATAAAATCAAAGTTCCAAGAATTTAAATTAAGATCCTTGATGATCTGGCCTTAAACATTTGTTCACTCAGTGATTTTCTATAAACCTCACCAAATTAAAACCTTCTCACTATCCTTAAACTTTTTCAATGACACATTTTATCATTTCATTCTCTTCCCTTTTCCTTTTCACCTCTTTAGCTTCTTTGAAGTTGGCTCACCATTATTGACTATGAAGACTCACCAACAGCCTGGATCTCATGCTTTCTTCCCAATGCTAACATACACGTACGGCGGACAGTGCAGGATCTAAAAAATTTGGACTTGCTAACAAAGCACACTTGGCATCTGAGCCCAAGATAAGAGCTAGCCTTGTATTTTCTGAACCATATTTTACACAAGTTGATTTATTCCCATGGACTCTGATTTGATGCTTTATGAAATATAAATATATTTGAGAAATTATTAGAAAAGAAGTTTCCAAACATTTCCAAACAATTCAGAGTACCTGTATGAGGTTCTCAATCATTCTACCCCATGTTTCCTTTGGATACATAAAAGAAGGGACACAATCTTTAGTTTCTAAATATGAATTCACATTCTAATTTTGAGCCTCCTTTGCAAGCACTCATTACCACCTCATGAATCTTACTCCTCAGAATAAAATGTAACCACACAGTTAGGAATCCTTGCTTCAAAGAAAACATGCTTCTGACTATTACCATTATATTATGTACCATTTATATACGTCATATCATCCTTAATAGATACAATTGTTTCTTTTTCATTCATTTTTAACACGTTAAAACTTCATCACAATACAATATACTTAGCCAAGTTCCAATAGTAATTGAGTTCATGTATAATTGATTTTAATTGCAAATTAAATATCCATCAAAATTAATCTGGGTATTGTGGAAACCAAAAATAAGTTACTAGAGTGGTGCCGGGTAGAAGACAATCTCATCTAAGTGATTCACTTATCCATTCATGAAGACACATGTTTACAATCCTCTCCCGACCACCTTCTCCTGTATCCCTCAGTAGACCTTGCCTCTTTGCTTGGTCCATATTGCTTTTTTGCCACGAGTACCTACCTGACCCCTAATACCCACCACCACCTCTCAGCACAATTTAAAGAGGAATCGAAAATTAAAATAGTGGAAACTAAGAGAACAGCAATGCCAAAAAAGAAAAGGGGACATGATGAGTACTTTGCAGATGGAAGACTTTATATTTCCGATGCTTTTTGTCAGCAGCCAAAGTTGACACCGTAATGACATCCTATATCTTATAATCAGGAAAACTCAATTTCTGTCTGGCCCCAAATAGTATATCCCTAAATCCGTATGAATCCTCTTTTTTTCTTTAGAATTTTTTAAAATTTTGAAATTGACATACAATTATATCATTTATTGCCCTTTACTCCTTCCAACACCTCCCATGTGCCCACCCATATCAAAGTCACAGTCTCGGATCTACTTTTCACTAATTGTGATTTTATATAACATATATACATTTATATATACATTATTTATCCCTAAGTACAACCTTCTTAATCCCTATAATGTTAATGGATGTCATTATTTGGGGGCTTATTACTTGGTATTGAGTAAACCATTGAGGGAAACTACCCTGAGGAAGACTATTTCTCGAGTTCTCGGCATTCTTAGATATACAGCTGTGAGCCTCGCCTTTAATGCCTGGCATCTCTCCAGCCCCTTTTTCAGCATTCTTTAGTGGCCTGTAATTCTTTGTCTAGGGATAGGGCCCATAAGATTTCTCCTCCTTCATAAAAAATAAAATAATTAAAAATTAAAAGGGGTGGAACAGCAGTAAGTTACACTTAAGGAATTTGGATTCAGTGTAGTTTTGTGGGTTTTTTTTCCTTCTTAGCCAATTTGGGAGAAAAGAATATATAAGAACTCAACAGTGACCTTTCTGAGTCAGAGAATATATTTTAAACTGATTTTTGGTTGTGTGAGATCCAATTATTTTTTTAAACCTGCTTTCCAGTTCAATATTACTATACCCATAAAGAATCAATATGGCTAACCAAACAAGATCTGAATACATAGGAAACCAACAGACATGAATCCTCTTTTTAAATAAATTGAAATTTCCAAGAGCTGTTAAACATCAGTAAGTCCTTATCAAAACTAGCTCTTCTGGGACAACATGGCTTTGTAGATAAAGATAAGAGTGAAAGGAAAGAACCAACTCCATAAAGTTGTCCTCTGACCTACGCATGTGTCCTGTGGAGCTTGCACCCACACACACATACATCATATACACAGTTACACACTAATGACAAAAAAATTAACCAAAAAAATTATCTTTATTGAAATATTATTGTTTTCCAATAATACTATTATTTAATCCTAACAATAATTCTATGCCACTTGTACTTTCCTGCTCTAGGGAAGAGTAAGCTAAGGCTAGGTGAGGTTGAGTCACTTGTGCAGGTATTTCACAGCCTATGTACATAACAGTACAATTTGCAGCCACATCCATGAGATTCAAAAGTCTTACAGACTAGTTGATGATGACTATGATCCTATGTAGCACCACTCACTTGTCCCTAACATTACTGACTACATATTTCAAGATTTGGAATCTTGGATGTCTGTGGTCAAGATCTTTGTCAAGATGCTCCCACCTCTATACCCCATTTCCTCATTTGCAATCAGAGACTAGTCCCCGCAATAGCAGAAACTGTGAACAACCGACAACATTCTTTCTGTCCATAGGTCTTAATGTCTTTAAACTAAATGAAGATTCTGTGCTAATGTGGAGCAAAGAATAGACTCAAAAATGCCCCTCAGCCTCTGCCTGTGGCAAATCACGTAAGGACAGATGATCAGTAAATAAGAAGGTGGCATTAGAGAGAGAGGCTTAATGAAATGCTGATGAGCAATCTTCTCTTCAAAGGTTAATGACTGGGAACACTTCCAAGCTACTATTTCATTTCTGAGTATGCACAAGAAACTTACTTCCCAAACTATAAGATTGCATACCAGCCAGAATTCAGGACTCCTGTCATGGAGGTGCCTGCAGCCATTGGTGGCAACTTAGAAACATTAATGCTAATCATGAGCATAAGCTGCTCTCACCGGGTCCCTATGGGAACTGCACCTCTACAGAATTATTAGCTGTGTTTTACTTAGTACTATATCCATTTTTTTTTCCATTTCAGGACATTTACATCTTTAGTATTAAAGAAAGAACTAGACTAATCCTATACTAATCCTAAAAGCTGTAATCCTCTTTATATCTTGAAATCTATTATCATTGTAATGTGAAAAGCATTTAAAAACAATCCTCTCTTCTATTTGCCAGTGTTTCACGTGCTGAAGAGACTTCCCACAGACCTCTGAACACCAGACCCAGATCTAGAAGGCCCCTGCCCAGTCGGTTAAATTGGGGAGAACGGGATCTAAGAGCTGCCAGCCCTGATCTTTCTACAGCATGGCAAGTCAACCCCCAGCCCTGTGCAGTAGCTATGAGAACCAGTTGCCAGTAGTTGCTGCCAACAGTGGGTCTCTGTGGAAGTCTTTGCTCCCTCCACAGTAGGACACTCCTACTTGGTTTATCAACTGTAACAGTCAGCAGGCATTCCACTGGAGGTAGGAGTCTCAAATGTGCAACAACAGGAGCAGAGCTGGCAGAGGCCTCCCCTACATAATTGAATCTAAGCTCTCTGGGAGTTCACTGCATTAAGCTGGACTGCAGTCAAGCTTGGCCTCCCCTCCTCTCTAGTCGGTAACTGAATCAGGTCTCATAATTATGCCTGCAGCCATGCCAAACTCCATCTGTGTCTTACAACTGGGAATTAAAGGAGGGAAGTGAGAGCCTTTTCATTGACAGGAACTCCTGACAAACTAACACACTCTGAAGGATCAGCGACTTTTATGATGTCACAATGGTCATCAACAGCAAAGTTTAGGAGAACCTATTTGATATAAGGTGCCGTGCTAACATTTCCTAAAGTTTAACACATATGTTTAACAAACCATCATTGGCACTCAATGAATTCATAAGCTGTGTCAGGCACAGTCTTATTTTTACACCTCCATATGAACCTGCTGAGGAGAACATGCAAATACTCTTCCAATCTGTATCACTAAACCAAATTTCAATTTAAAAGAAAGATTCAAGTAAAATATTTCAGTCCATGAAATAAATTTTAAATAAATTATCCACACATGTAGTACAGGTGTTGACAAACATCTCTTCATTACAGATTCATTGTTTTACTTTATTCTGACTCTTAGGAATAAAACACTCACTGTTTTTAAGGTCACTGTGGAAGTAGGTATAGTAGTGCAGACCTGCAATCCTAGCACTGAACAGATGAAGCCATGAGGACAACACAGTCCAGGCCACCAGAGGGAGACTCAGTCTCAAAAATAAGTTGTAGAGGCTTGGGGTTGATGGCTCTTGGGTGTAAGAACTTCCAGAAGGTTCTGCACACAGTGTGCACTGTCTAAATCATACCCACAGTGATAAAGAGGAGCACACAAATCCTCTCTCTACATAGCTGTAAAATACAGACCTGGGTGTTTATCATTTGCAAAACCTTCTACCTCTCAGTCCCTGAGGGTTCTGTGGCTGAATGTGTAACTTGCTACCTTTCTGCTCCACCTGAGGATATGGTGATGAACACCCAGCCTCTGAGAGTACTGGCCTCCTATGAGACCTAGAATGGGCCTTTGCCCCATTCACTCCCACAGGCAAGGCATGATCCTAGTCATGTCTGAGAGCCCCAATCAACTTGGAGCGAGTTTGCCTCGTATTATATCACCCTATTCCAATATACAAAGTAGAGAAAGGGGTTCAACCCTGATACAAGCCTCCAGAACACAGACCTCTACATGATCTCAGCATATAATCCAAGCTTGGTGTCATTTATGCATGGAACCTTATAGCAACACAACAACCATACCAACCTCTTCCTGTGTCAACTTCTTCCATCTTAATCTGTTTTCTCTTTTCTTGTGTATTACTTCCTTGTCATGTAACCCAATGACCTTTGGACTAAACAAATAAGCCACCTCTTCTTCCTTCTTGCCTTCCTCCTAAAACCTTTCCATTTATAGCTTGGGAATGGTGCAGCCATTTCCCATGTTTGTGCTTGAAACCATCTAAAAAAGCAACAGAGACAAACAGATCTCTGCAACCAAATTCTCATTCCATCGTGAACTGATGGCAAAACCTTTGAAAAACATTCATGATATTGGGGTGTATTGTTTGTTGTTTATTCTCTAAGATGACTTCATACTAAAGAGAGTCATGTGGATACCAAAGCCCATACAGGAAAAAAATCAATCTTCAAGGGACTGTTTCTAATTGTAGTTTTCATTGTAACATCGATGATCCTTAATCTTTGCTTTAGCCCTTGCGTAGAACAGCAGTTTTTAATCTTGGTTGTACATTAGAATCACCAGGGAGTATTTAAAATGCCTTGTGCCCTGGACAAGTACCAGAACAATTAAACCACACTCTAAGAAGCTGAAACCCAGGCATCAGTTGCTTTCACAGCTCCCCAGTGGCCCCAGTATACAGCCAAGATTATAAGCCACCAGAGGAGAAGAACTTTTCTCTAAGTGGGTCTGATTACTAAGACTTCAGCGGTTTCAAATGTGTTGTAGATTGTATTCATGGCAAAATATAGAAAGAACCAGAACTACTGCCTTTCAAGAGTTTACTCTGCCAGAGAGTTTCACGTATATACACACACGTAAGTATGGAAGTGGAAATGAATATTTAAATCTTAATTAAGTAAACTATCTGCACCAGAAAAACAAATTGATGGTCATGTTTATAAACATATATAAACTGGCAGGCACAAACACAGAAAGATGGGCGCAAGGGTGAGCATTTGTAAAGCTGGTCTCACCTGAAGTGTGGGCTTGAGGAAAGCAATGATATTGCTATTTTCTTAATAGCTTCCATATTTAAAATTATTATAAAAATATATTTTAAAATTCAAAAGATGCTTTCAAGGCATCAAACTTATTAATGAAAAGTAAATAAAATTTTGTATACTAAAGAATTTACTCAATTAAGGGTCAGAATATTAAATCTGTTAAACCTGACAACTCAGACAGGAGGCAAGAAAAAAAAATTTAAGTGCTAGGACTGAGAAAGTCCTAAAAAGTGCTGAAAGGCCAGATAGTACTGAGATGCAAGAGTGAAACATGGGTGAGCAGATGGCCCAGCTGTCCAAGACCCACTACAGTACCTGTCATAACTCTGGAATCTGAGAGGGAGGTAAGGAGGGCAGGGTTAACACTGACAGTGAACATCATTGAAATGGAAACATACCCAACATAGCTTTCTGCACTCAACACTCAGGAGTCTTGTGATGGCTCAATAAGATGGGGATTTGCCCGGACTGCCTTCATAGTCAGTACTCACCAGGGCGGCCATAAGCTTCTCTCATTCAGGAAGTATGGCCCCAGAAAGCAGGATCTTACCATGGCATAAATATGAAGAGAAGTGAGAAGTTAAACAATTTCTCGACTACATTTTCAGAAAAGCCTTATGGAGTTGGTAGAGCTGGAAGGAACAGAGAAAACAGAAGGATCATAGATCCCTGAAAGCACAAAGTAAGGCAGTTCATGACCACTAAGCCAGCAGTGTAGAGATACTTAAAGGAAAAATGCACACAAAAGGAAAAAGACAGTCTCAGGCATGAGAGCACATTAAAGAATAAGTGTCACAGGAGAAATAGATGAGCAAAGGAAATCTAAGACAGAGTCAATCCTATCTAACATAGGAAACCAGCCATCAACAAAGGAAAAAGTTCAGAACAATGACTGAAAAACAGTCATGAGCAGAAAAACAACCAACAAAGAGACAACAACAACAACAAAATGGTAAGCTACTTTTTAATAACCTTAAATATATTAAGTGGTCTCAACTTACTAATAAAGACATACATTCCTCACAACTGCAAATATTAAAGTACAAATATTAAATAACTGTAAAGTAGTGTTCAGATACAAATGGGGCATTTACATCACACTCTCTTCCCATGTCTCAGTGACCACTGCAGAAGAGGCATTTGAGAGCTAGAGATGGAGGGTAACAGGAGTAAAACAGTGTTTTCTGTACAAGGCAAGACCACTGCACTCATTAACTCACAGCAACTGCAGTTGCCTACACAAGACCTGCATAAAATCAATAAAGTCAACTTTTAGCATGAAGAGGGAGGGTCTCATGAACCCCTCCCCCAGATGAGAAGGGTGAATTGGTGTTCTTGGTAGGCTGACCACATTCTTATGAGTATGGAGGAGTATGTATTAATTCAGCAGTTATCAACAGAAGAGAAAGCAAACTAGGACAGTACCTAATTCTCATCTTGAAATAAGTCAACCTAAATGCCCATTAACAGATAAACAAAATGGAATCTATGTACAATGGAAGTTCTACCCATAAAGTAAAAAGAAATAATGACATTTGCGGGAAAGTAAGTGAAACTGTATATCACTACGTTAAGCTAAATAAGCTTGATTCAGGAAAGCAAAACCTAGATTATATATATTCATGTATGTATAATACATCCTACCATCCTATTTGTCAAGTAACCCACTAATACAGTAAGCCTATTTATTAATTCACAAAATGAGGAAATCCTATCTCCTGTACTTCAAGATCTCTCTCATTTGTATATTAGTTGTAATTTTGATACTAGCTACAGTTCAAACAATACCTTTGGGGAAAAAATCATTGAATTAAAATTCCAATGTCTTGCTGTAACCAGTTAAGGATGACATGACATTGAAGACTTGGTGAGGCAATATTATGAAAATATCTCCTTTGGTCTCTGTAGTTGTAACTTTTATTTATCTAATGTAAGTGCCATCTTGGAGGCTTCTTTCTGAACTCTGGCTAGCTGGTTCAACTCAGATGCTCTGGCTTAAACTCCTCTCCAAGCGGACCTATTCAATCTGGCTTCTCTCGGATTCTCATGTACTTGCCCTGCTTGGCCTCAAACTAACTCTGACAATTTCTCTTATCTTCTGGTTCCTTCTTACTCACTGGCTTCAACTGCCTTTGCATGAACTCATGAATGAACTCAACTCCACTGCACTGCACTCACTCAGCTGACCTGCACCAAATTCAACTCTGTCTCTCAGCTGACTCCCCACTAACAGACCTCAACTCAACTGGACTGACTTCCAACTGACTGAACTGAACTCTCCGAACTGCACTCTCTTACAAAGCTTCTCTTTCCTGTGCTGTTTTTGTGAGAGTTGGGCACGTCCTAATTCTGTCAAATCTTTCTCTAATTCATCACTTTGTCTGTCTCTCAATTAAACTTCACTTTCAAACATGGCTGCTTCCTTCTGTAAACTAACCTTTCCTACAGTGTTTGAGATTAAAGGTGTGTACTAAGGGCATGTCTGCATTTCAGCCTGATCACCTGGATGTAAAAGGTCTTTGGATGTGATCCCTTTCCAGAACAGCCATGTTGCTACATTAAAATTTCTCTACAGGTCTCTGATTCTTGTGTCTTCACTTGATTTTTATTCTTTTTTCTTGATTTGGGAGTTTGCTGTTATATTGGGGCTTGTTTTTTTTTTTTAAGAAAGAACTTAAAGTTGTGTAGGGAGAAGGAAGATCTGGAAAGACTTCAGGGAGGAAAATAATTAAAAAAAATTTTTAATGAAAATATCTTTTACAGGGCTGGAGAGATGGTTCCGTAGTTAAGAACACTGTCTATTCTTCTAAAGTCCTGAGTTTAATTCCCAGAAATCTCATGGTGGTTCACAACCATCTATAACAGGATCTGATATCCTCTCCTGGCATACAGATATAAACTGATAGGGCACTCATATACAATAAATAAATAAATAAATAAATAAGCCTTTTAAAAGAATAAGCCTTTAAATACACTAAACAAACAAATAAATAAATTTTTTTAAATATCTTTTACATTTTAAAAGACTAGAACTTTTGCTGAACCTCACAACCAGAGTTAATATTTCACCTTGAGGTCACATAAGACTGCTGTCATACTGCATGCTCAGACTGTTTGTTTAACCTGATTTTAAGAGAACAAGGTTAACAGTCAACCTTACTTGTCTTGAATTTTCCGTGTAATCAACTTTTACAACCTAAGCTAATGCAAAGCTGTAATCTTAAATTATCTGCTCTTGCATGGCCCTGAACCAAAGCAATGCGTCTGTGTTCCAATAATCATTTGCTGAAAGCAGCAAAAGTAGAGGTTGAAAGTAATCTTGTAAAAAGAACATCCATGATAAATGTGGAACACATTTGGATACTGCTTGATAAACAAGGATGTTGCTGTGTTGTTTCCTCCCTGGGTGAGATAGGGAGCTGGAGTCATTAACTTAATGCCTTGTCAGTTGTTGGTAAAGATTTCTGTAAAGTGTCCTCATTCCTCCCCTATGTAATGCTTTCTGTGTTGTTCTTTATGAGAGGGAAATATCTTTGGTAGGGCAGGCACATACAGATACATTCATGAAGACACACTCAGACGTAGACAGGGACAGAGTCACAAGACTGCCTTCAGTTGTGTGAAACTAGGAGCAGTGAGCAGAGAATTTTAAACCTGACTCACTCGTTTAGTGACAGCAAAAAGGAAGTGCTTCCATTTCTCTCCTTAGTAAGACACCAATCCACTAAGGGTAACTTGGAGTTTATTATTAGTGCATTCAACACAACTGCTGAAGACATTACCAGAAAAAGGTTATTTTAAAATATCACTTTATTTCATCAGAGTGTGCCAGGAACACTCCCTGTTAGTGGTGAGACTCAAAATTGACTTATAAGCCCATATGCCCGAGGACCAGGTAACTTCCTGGAATGCTGGGAGCTGTAATTCTTAGAAAATTAGAAAATAACAACAAAGTTATTATGGAAAAGCATGTTGGCCTGTAGGTTTCTCTTAATGCGCCCCTGAAACACATGTCTCAGGGCCACTCAGCTGACTGAACTGAGTGATAAAATTCCCATAGCTCCAGAATGTCCACTAATAAGAGTGCCTTGGAGTTGAGGGGCCACAGCAAACAGCTGGAACTTCTGGGGAGCGGTACTGACCGAAATCTGTCTTGGTCGGTATTTAATAAAGACATCTTCAAATTTGGCTCAAATTGTGGAACTGGCTTTTATCTTGTGAATCTCAGGATTGACATTAGTGTTTAGACCTACTTTATATTTGCCACTTTTTTATCTTTCTTTAAATTGTCAAATCTTATCACTCTGAGAAGGTAAGCTGCATTATAACATCACTTTAAAATAAGCATGAATAATATGTGTAAAATTGACGTTACTTTTGGAAATTTGAAATATTTTTAAAGAGTAGATGACTTCTTCACCAGGACAGTGAAGCTACTTAGTAAAGACATTTAAGAAGGAAAAAATAAAGTTGGTTTAGGGAGAACATCTAGTACATTTTTACCATCAAGGTAAGGGCAAACTCTGTAACAATGGCACCTGTGTTTAAGGTAGAAAGCTTAGAGTTTCCTAGCTGCATTGTCTTCAAAGGCTCACAGGGAGCTCTGAAGGGGTTACCAGGAACCTCTGAGTAATAACAATGTAAAAATATTTTGTGGGGCATGCAGAAGTGGGGCCCTCTCTATTGTATAATAAAGCCCTGGAGAGAGAGGCAGGGGATACAGGAGAGAGGGAGAAAGAGAGAGAGCGAGAGAGTGTGTGTGTGTGTTTATAGTAACTCTTGGTTCCCTACCTCTAGTCCCCCACAATAGTGTCTGAGAAAATAAAATAAATAAATAGGATAAACAAATGGAACAAATGAATAGAATAAATGAATTAGTGCCAAAGACAAAACCTCAGATTTTCTCACCAACTGTGAAGTTGCACACAGTGTGTGCCCCGTCTGTGTATTCATTATTCATCAGTTAAGAACCATGATTCAGAGACATGCTTCTCTCTTGATTGATTCAGAAAGTATCCAGTTTTTCAGCAGTGCATTCAGTTCTGGGGCGGGCCTTAGCTCCCTTTTCTGCCGTATTTCAGGAGTAAGAAGTTATCAGCCTTTACTTCCTCTTTTGACAGAATCCTTGTTCTCTTTCGTGTTTGGTCTTTGTTCAGCCAATTAAATATGCACTGTGTCAGGTGCTTTAGATGTGTTTATGAGTGAAACAAAGCAAGATCCCTGTCCTCGGAATCTTACACCCTAGGATGAGACAAACAATATGCCCCTTCTAGCATCCTAGAGGATGAAGGCTTTGACAAGAGCAAACAGTTGGACAAGGTGAGGGGGCCTGGGAGTAGAGTAAGGGAGACAGTTGATGTGGGGAAGGGATGTGGTTGTGTGGAGGGTAACTAGTTGCAGGCTTTCTTGTTGGTTTCATCAGAAATTTAGCAGCCTACCCCCCAGAAATAGTTATGTGGAAGGGCTCTCAAGTGTAAAACAATACAAAAGTAAAAGAGTTCACTAAGACAATCAATCACTATTTATAGACTAACTGGAATATAGGCATGAAAAGTAAGTAGCTCTTCCCTCTCACATCCAGACACACGCAGGCAGACACAAAGACACACAGAGACAGACACACACACAAAACCATAGACCAATGCATGTGCACACATAGACTCATATGCACAACAGAGAAGCACACACAGATAAACTAACAGAAACACAGACTCACACACGCACACACACACACAGTAACCATTATCATACTTTTAAAAACTGTTTTAGACAGGCCTCTCTACTGTCCCAGGCTGCCTCCTACTCATGATCCTTCCACTTCCAGGAAGCAATCCTTCTGTAAATTTTCCATTTCCTCTGTGGTACTTGTCTGGCACTATCACTTTGTCATTCTTTCTGACATCAACATCTGTGTAATTAATGGATGAAGAATTCAAGCTCTACACTGGCATTACCAGGACATTCTGGGCTGACCGAGGCCGAACTTTGCTTCCATCAATGTGCTGCTTTTTCACGTTGGACGTCTGTTCGTTAGGGGCTGAACTGAGAACTGAGGAAATACAGAAAAAAAAAAAAAAGATGTTTTTGGTTTCATTTGTTGTTGTTGTTGTGCACATAGGAAAAAGGATTGATCCATTTTCTATCCCTTAACTTATAATGATTTTGGTGTAAATAATCACTTCTCTGCAATGCAGTACATTTCCTTATAATACTTCTTTTACCAGCAAGTTTCTAAGAGTCTTGACATGTGTGGCTTACCTTGACATGATGCTTCCATTGGCACTGGAAGGCTCTTTTCCTTCTGGGTGCATTTTTAACTTCAAGGACTTGGGACTTTCCTTCTATTTGAAGTGGCCTGAATCCTTTTTATGCAGCAGCAGGAATGCTGACATGGATAAGGAACTGGCCCTGGGGCTGATAAAATTCCTGTAGCTCCAGAATCTCCACTAATAAGAGTGCCCTGGAGTTAAGGGGCCACAGCAAACAGTAATGGTCTATTCACATCCATTATACAGCAGGGTGCCCGCTGCTTTATTGACTGGCAGAAAACAATTCCCATTCCGTGCAACCATAAAAATTAAATTGAGTGTGAACTCTGCCAAGGTCACCGCTTGTAACCTTGTAACACCGGAAGTGAGAGCTGTAAACTTGTCAGGCAGCGTCCTGCCAGCGCTGGCTTCGGCACTGCCTCCCGCAGATCTTGCTACCAATATGCTGTAGAGATGCATTCCCTCCCACATCCACATGTCTTCCTGAGGCTGCAGCTCTCCATCCTGCCATAGAGACACACAGCAGGTGTCGGTACCTTTCTGAGATGCACCATAGCAATACTCGCCAGACTGCATCAAATCAACCGCCCCTCCTTGTTGCCCATCTGTGTAGTCATCGGCCTCCAAGTCTCCTCAACACTCATTTCCCACCCAGGGCATCCTGTGGCTTTGCCAGGGAGAAATCAGTGAGATGCTTACAACTGAGAAATTTTCACCCATGACTTTCTCAGTTACACTCATCTTCCCTTTGGCCAGTGTAAGCACTGTAGGATAGATATTAAGTCAAAGATGGCAACAGAAGTGAAAAGGGGATCCATCCCAACTCTCTTCTTCTACAGAAATGCCCTCATACCATCTGAGGCTTGATGTTATTGTTTAATAGAAGGGAAATCCTGGTATTCTGCTACATCTGGAAGAGCATGCACTTATAGGGTGTGTTACATGCCTAGAATAAAAGAGAGACATATGAGTGTAGTCACCATAAATAAATGATAAGAGGTTTAGATCAATGGATATGTTAATTACACTGTGTTGGTTGCTGTGCTATTTATCAAGTGGGTCAGTATGCTATCAGTTCCAAATAATATTTTATGAACCAAATCACCGCATACACTTGCCCAGCAATAAATGAAATCTATTCGTGCAATGTGCCTTCCCCAAGTCCCTGAGATGGAAGCCATCTCAGGACTCTGCTCTTGCCTTGAATCCAGCTTCTGTGCTGGTTGTTTGGAACTCAGCATATTGGTCACCTCTACACTGTCCCTGAGGGTTTTATGATGAAAACAGTGAGGAAGCAAACCAACATGAACCTGCTGTTCTCCCAAGCCAGAGCAAGCAGAACACAGAAGGCGAGGCAAATGTCAAAGCCTGTTTAACAACAGTCAAATGAGCGGTGAAGAGAATCAGGGCCCAGCTTTGACATACTCTGTGCTCACAGAGGCAAGGAGAGAGATTAGACCCAGCTGCACCCCCTGCTCTGACCCCTGGATACCCAGTCCTTGTGCTGTGGTTGGATATGGCTTGACTCAACCAAAACCCTTCTGACATTTGATCATCTTTGTTCTGTTTTTGAGATGTAGCAGGACCTTGAAGAGACAGTTAGGTCTTAGGAGGTAGCCATTCATGCACAAGACTGTCTAACTGGAGAGTGCATAGGAGGTCCCATGGGAGTAACTTGGAGTTTATTGAGCTGGAGTGATTTCTACAACAGCAAATCATTATACATTCAGATCAGTCCAGGTCTCCACCTCTTCTGAACACTTCTATTTGCCACACTTTGACACTCATGCTGTGTAATTGCCATCCACATGGGGCCTTCACAATAGCCCAGTAGATGTCTTTACCAGGCTCTTAGACTTTCAAAACTGTGGAATACATAAACCTCCTTTCTTAACAAATGACTCAGCCTCTAGTGTATTGTTACAGCAACACAGAACATTCACTGATCAGCTTCTGTCTCTGTCTGGTCTTCTCCCCACTGCTGTGACTGTGCCTTGGTAGACAGTCCTGAGATTTGCTGCTGATATCAGAAGTGTGCTGAGTTGAAGGAAGAGTAAATCCTATGGTGTGCACTGTTGTGGGAGAGAGCAGAAAACAGCATGGCCTGAAGGCCCTGCTGCTGTCCCGTGCCTCTCTCTGTCAGTTGTGTTCAGTGTCGAGTCTGCAGCAGCATCATGTCACACAGCCCCCATCTGGCCACAGAAGAGTTTCTCTTCTTCATCACGAGGCCAGACTTATCAGAGATCCTGGCTGTGGGGAGCAGATCGTATTGTCCTGGCAGGATGCCATCTGTGGCTGGCCTGATAACATGATCAGAAGGTGTTGGGTCTTGCATCCAGCAAGGTTGCTTGCTGCCCTCAACCCAACACCCTCTTGTTTTTGGCCTGTTTCAGCGTGGTATGGCCAGAGACTATAGCAACAGGCCACAGACCAGTCACTAAAAGAAATAGGTTGAGCTGTTTTCAAAGGGAAAATCACCTGTACAACAGCGAAAGCACAGAGATTGTTCACTCTAAGCAGACAGTGAAATGAAGGTACGTGGTTTATGGAAGGTTTGCAGATAGAATAAAATGTTAGCAGACCATAATATGCTTTACCAATCCTCTTTCTTCATGGGCTCACAGTGCTGTAAAAACATCCCACGTAAGATCAACATTACCACTCTCTCGCAGAGATTTTTTTACTTCCCTGAACAGAGACTAGAGAATGATGCATGCAGATTCTACTCTCTAGGACTGGTCCAGGCAGAATCAGCCACAGATATTCCCCCAGCACTGATGAGCACTTGAACAAATTAGCTTAATGTTTTGTAAACGAATGGAGTTTATAGTTAAAACCATTAAAACATCATCATAAAGTTACAAAGAATTTGGATCTGTTTAAAAAAACAAAACAACAACTTCAAAAATAACAACAAACTTCATAAAAACTCAGATTTTTCATTTACTGCTCAAGAACCCTTGATCAAGTAATCCACCACACAATGACATAATCCCTCTCCCTCCAAAACATATGGTGCTGTCTTAGGGATTAAGTGGTGCAATATAATTCAGACATTTGGGACACTAAAAAGTGCCATCCAGATGCACAACATCTTATTTCAAATGTATTTTTCATGGATGTTTCCAAAGCACCGAAAGAAGCAAATTCCTACAATTTTTATTTGCAGCATTTACTCAATGTCTTCCTAATAGACTTGCGGACTTACTGATGTCAACAAAGATTTAACGGTGACTCTTCATACCAAATCATTAAATTGTTCCAAGTCACAGCATGATTTTTTAATAAGAACCTGAGAATTTTTTATTCACCAGTAAACTCTCCCCTCCCTACAAGAGAAACCATCTGATAATGTCTGGGTCTGTTCACACGTCCAAAATAGCTTAACTTGTTGACTGGGAAGAACACATTAAAACTCAGCTATTCAAATCTTCCACTTTACAAAAGGTTTCACAGTATCATAAGGAGAAGTCTTTGTTCTTTTACTTGGCATTCAGCACTTTTCATATCTAACCCTTACTCACAGTCAGCACAATAATATGTCCTGGCCTTCTTGACCTTGCAAACTTATTCACACAAACCCTCTCTCAAAGCCACAGCAACCTGGTATTTCAGTAGGTTAAAGGTCTTGGTCTACATGCAGGTTCATGGCTAGCAATCCTGAAGAGCAAGAAGGATGGCCCAGGCATGGGAACATCAGTGTTCAGGTAACCCAGGACCCTCTAACATCTGCCAGGGATCCCAGTGGTGGTGAGAATTGCCCTCTTGGTCTCAGTTTACTCACTGTGAAAAGACACCCAACACTAGAGAAAAAAGAAAATCAAATACTCTGTTTCATTGTATATATTACATTTCGGTTTATTATGTTGCTTTTTTTCAGTTTTTTTAAATATATTTTTTAATTTTTATTATTAGCTACATTTTATGAGCTCTGTATTCCAGCTGTTTCCTGCTCCCTCATTACCTCCCAGTCCCACCCTCCCTCCCTTGTCTACTCCCTGATTCTTTCCAAGTCCACTGATAGGGGAGGACCTATTATGTGTCTTATTCAAAATAATCTTTGAGTTCATGAAAGGCAAATGAATTCCAGAAAAGAATTGGTAAGATGTCTTCATATTCTTCCACATTTCCTCCTGCAGGAAACAGCTAATCACCTTCATACAAATACAGTGCATTTGCCCATATCCACCTCTACTCCAACATCTCCCTCTCAACCTTGTGTCCTCTTTTTCTGTTTTGGTTGACACTGGAGCAGCGGCAACTCTCAGTGGCCCATTCCTGAAGAAAACCACAGCTCCCTTCCCCAGGAGCTGTGGACTGTAGCTCCTCAGTAGAACTCCTCCTGTGAGCCCCTCACACACCTGTGTGCACTGCTGACTGGCGCAGTCTCGTGCAGGTCTATCCGAGCATCCACGGCTGCAGGGACTTCGCTGGAGCATCATGCTTGCCACGTTCAGAAGGCACCACTTGGTCTTCCTAGTCCTCCGGCTCTCTGAACGTGAATGCTCCGTGTGTACATGTGTCATCATGAAAGTTCTAACACAAGGGGCGTTAAATCATTTTCCATCTAAAAATTAAACCATGCAAACACTATAAGAAGATGTCTCATAATCAGAATCAGAAACTTGCAGTGGTTTTTTTTTAATTGGTACAAATTTCACCTCCAAAAGGGCTGCACATTTTCCTTTCTCATAGCTTTGTTGCACAGCAGTTGAAGTATCCTCCAAAACACCCAGCCTAATGGAGGGATGCTTTTTCTTTCCTGAAAGGGTGAAAATATTCACAGACTTTAAATTTGTGGTTTTGCATAGATAAATACACAGAACCACAAGCTACAGTGATTCTCAGTTCTGACCAGGGTCAGAGGAACTCAGATGGCAAATCGTCCCCAGAGATCAGTTCCCGCACTCTATCACCCAAAACCAGCACAGTCGCTCACACACACACACACACACACACAAACACACATCTGCAGTTCTCTATGTCAGAGGAGCAGAGTTTGGTTGACCAGATGCAGGATATAGGATCATCTTCACAAGGAGAAACATGGATCTCACAAACCTCAACTGCTGTCAAAATCAAGGCCTTGTTTGCTTTTGATGGCCATTATCTGGGCTTTTTTAGAATACAATCTGTGTTTCCAAGAATAAAAAGCTTGGATAACACTGACTTACTTGTCATGTTGCTCCAGCGAGGTGAGATTGCCCGTGGCTGTAGCAGGAGGCATGCGCATTGGCCCCACAGAGCATGCTCCAGGCATGTATGTCACCGGAGCACAAGAGAATAGTGACCAAAACCTTGTAAGGTCACACTGCACTGGACCTACACAGGAGCTGCTCCTTCACAGTTCAGAACAAAATTTCCTTCTCTTCAGGGGAAGCCAGAAAGGTTAAAAAAGACCCTGATCTGTCAGACTTTGTTTTTTTATTTTTAATTATCATCTTAGAAAATGGGAACCTAATTTTTCCTTCCTTACATCGTCTTCAAGGTGGTGTGTGTGTGTGTGTGTGTGCTCCTGGGTGGGTGTTTATGTGTGTGTGTGTGTGACACTATCATCACCAGATGAGGTCAAAATATAGGGGCCACCTGGAACAGAATGTCATTCAATAATTGCGTTTATAAAATGCAGCAGGTGTTTTTGTCTTCCCAACTGGTTTGCTTTCCCTAGGATCATAGCAAAGCACCTCAGCAAACCTCCTGAGGGAGACTGATGTGGTGGGTGGCTCACAAGTGCAACACAAAATTTTAAAATCCCCAGCCTCTGCAAAGCCAGGCTCTTTTTCATCTTTTCTTGACATTTTGCTCCTAAAATTAGCTTTTTGATGAGAAAATTGCTGTCTTCCCAGAGCTAGTTAAAGGTAAGGCAAATGCCTGTGACTGAAATTGAGTTGATTCTCCTTCGCTGTGCTGATTGCGCCTGGTAATTGGACATTGGAATTAGTCCTGCCATGACCTTTCACAACAAGAAGAGAAAAAGCTCTATTCAATTTGCTGGAATTCTCTTCCATGCTTAAAGTATTTTTCTGAATGAAGTAATCCACTCTTCTTCTTTTTTTCCACTCTTCTTTTTAATGAGCAGTAGCAAACAACCTGGTTTTCATGTTGTCCTCACTTTTATTCAATAACTCAAGTTCTTAAATCAATAAAAGCTAATCTATGTCTCTCCTCCCTATCAACTTTCGCTCTGCTCATAACTTTCTATGTTTATAGACTTTTCTATAAGCATGGCTTACTTCCCTACCTACTGGCTTTTGTGCCTTCCCTTGAGAAATTCTCATTCCCTCCTGTTAATCCCACCTAGAGTGATTTACCTAGAGTGATTCACTGGAAGAAAAGCTTGAAATTCCTGGGCATCGAGATTTTCTATTTCTTTTGAAAATACTACATCCTTTCTGGTTGTCCTAGCTGCATTTCTGTTGCTGTGATAAAATGTTCTGACCAAAAACAGCTTTGAGGAAGAAAAGGGTTGTTTCTGCTTGCATCCCCAAGTTACAAACCATCTGGGAAGTCACGGCATGAACTCAAGCAGCTAGTCACCTGACATACATAGTCAGGAGTAAGAGAAATAGTGCTTGCCGCCTGCTTGTTCTGCTAGCCTTTCTCAGTCCTATGCAGCTAGGGCGCCCAGCTCAGGGAATGGTGTCCACAGTGGGCAGGGGCAATTAACAAGACAATGCCCTAGAAACTGTGGTGGCAGCTCTGCCTGTAACCCCAACACCTGGGAGGCAGAGGCAGGCGGATCTCTATGAGTTTGATGACCTACAAAACAAGTTCCAGGACAGCCAGGGCTGTTACACAGAAGAACTGTCTTGAAAAAACAAGATAGAGAGAGAGTGTGTGTGTGATAGAGAGTGTGTGTGAGAGAGAGAGAGAGAAAGGGATGAGAGAGAGAAAGTGTGTGTATGTGTGTGAGGGGGGAAGAGAGAGTGTGTATGTGTGTGAGAGAGGGAGAGAGAGAGTGTGTGTGTGAGAGAGAGAGAAGGGGGGAGAGAGAGAAAGTGTGTGTATGTCTGTGAGGGGGGGAGAGAGAGTGTGTGTGAGAAAGAAAGTGGGGGAGAGACTCCCCACTGACATGCCCACAGGCCAACTGTATCCAGACAGTTCTTCAGCTGAGACTCCCCCAGATGCTGCCCAGCTGTGGCAAGTCAGTACCCAAACCAACAATCCCACTGGTGCTATGTCCTGTTTGTCCCTTTATTCGTCGATATTGATAGAGAATGGATCTAGGTTTGGCCATAATTAGGAACTTATAGTGATTGGAACTTATCAAGGGGCTGAGATAAACAGTAATATAACAGTAATTTGGGAAAAAAATGAAAATAGGAAACTAGGTAAGATAGCTACAAAGAAAAATAAACAAAAAGGATGTGAAGGTGAAATCCTCTACTGCTTTTAGAAGGACTTTCAGAATAGCAGTTTGGACATGAAAAGATGCAGACACGTCATGCACAAACAGGGATCACCCAGTGTATACGGGCTTCAAGCAGGGAGCTGAATCAACAAGACTGAAAACTGAGACACAGATCTGTACTCAAAAAGTATTCTTTGGTGATATCTCTGTAAGGATATTTAAAGCCATTGGACTGAGTGATCATGACAAGAAGGAGAAAAAATATGCAAAGGAAAGAGTCTAACAGTTCGGCCAATAGCACTTGATATTTAAATCAAATTTAGAATTAAGTTAAAAATTAAACAAAAGTGATAAAGAAATGTATCCTGGAAAACAGATACCTGTGATTGATTTGGAGCTGCTATGTATTCAAATGTTCATTGCTTGTCCCCCTGAGGTCTTTACTGTCTTATGAGCACATTCTCAGGTACACTAAGTGATCGCATGTAATCTTGTTGTGTAATCTTGCCTCCCAAATTATCCTTGATTGGCCGGTAAAATTGACTACACCTGGGCTAGGCAGAAGAAAGAGGCAGAGCCAAGTTTCAGGGGCTTGGGGGCAGGGCTCACAGAAGGATCACAGGGAGAGAGGTGCAGAAGGAGGAAGAGGAAAGGAGAAAGAAGCAGGTCACCATATGTTAACATGAACTAGAAACACATGGGTGGCTGAGAGTAGCTTGCTCTGAGGGTTAGCATGATGGAGAGAAGCATCCCAAATGTAATATGTGCAAGTATTTGGAATTTGGGCTGGGAAGTAGATAATATAGCTTAGATGGTTAATATCTGCCCAGCCCTAATGTTTAAGGCTTATTAAAAATCTAAGAAGTTTTTATGTTTTATATTTATATAAATATATTTGTAAATATATATACTTATATATGATTATGGGTTAAGAAATACTTAATAATACTGTATTAGTAACCAGCATTAATTGATAATAATAGGATAATTAATTGCACAGCATCTCCAGAGAGAGTGAGCAACCATGTGAAATGATGCCAAAATTAGCAACTAATTGCATGTTCTGCATTTCCATCAAGACAGCCCAAAGGCTAAGAGAATGGACTTTTCAATCCCAACTGATAGACACATCTACAACAGAACTCCCAAGCTGAAGGTGCAGGGATCATTGCAGAAGAGGTGGTAAAGAGATGGTAAAAGCCACAGGATCAAGGCTTTGCTGTGAGACTGTCTTCTAGAAATGTCAGAGAAGCCACACCCATAAAAGTTTCAGCAAGATGGCTACCAAAACACAGCCTTAACAAGGGCAATACCAGTAAACATGCTAACAAAAAGAAGGAAAACTCATGTGGTTTCAGTGAACTACATACTAAGGAATGCGGCAAGTGGGAGAAATAATCTTTTCCAGGGAAGAACACTGAACTGATAATGGAATACCAAACAGTCACCCTGAAAACATATATATATATATATACACACACACACACACACAAATAACATACATGGGCTGAACAGATTCTATTTGTATATATGTATATATATAATACTATATATACATTAAACATATACTCATATATATTTTTAAAAAGAGCAAGGGAAGGTGGTACATGTGAGGGCTTGGAGGAAAAAAATGATAGGTCATAACCTCAGAAAATAGAATTTTTTAACAATAGAGAAAAGACATTGGAATTGAACATTGCTGGGTAGATATCATAACTAGCCCTGTAATTTTTGAGCAAGACTTCGGATCAGTTTCAGTTCATTCCTTTGTGAAATGGGAATATTCTTAATATCTTACATCAATGGGCTCTTAACTATATTCCAGGCACAGCTGTGCATTGTTTTTCTAAAGTAAAAATCATTATAGTAATGACTCATTTCAGTTAATGGAGGAGGCATAGGAAACTGTGAATGAAGTGTTGAGTGAATTTGGGTGTTGACATGTAGGCCATGTCAAGGACCCTCAGACCCTTGAAGAAATGGCAAAGCCTTCCCTTCTGGTCTGAGTGTTGATCGTGTACGCAGAAATGTCGACCATAGCATTTTCCCTCCACCCTGCATGTTCCCTCCACCCAGCACCTAATGACTGCTCCCTTACCGAGGATGCTCCTACTAAAATTAGCTAAATCTGTTCCCTCCACCAATTACAGACCACAAAGCCTGCCTGGTTGTTCAGCTGTATGCAGTGACCCTGCCTCAGTTCAACTCGATATAATAAACTCTAAGCTGAGCTTCCCCAGTGCTGTGCTTTCTCCAGCCAAGAGTGCAGATCTCCTGATCCAGCTCCTGTCTGCATCTGTCTGTCTGTTTCCCTTGCTACTCCAGTCAGGTCCGTCCTGGAGCTGGCTAGATGCAGCAAGTTAGGATTTCAACTGCTGAGCTGAAACACCATAAGTGAAAGCAGCTGGAGGAGGAAACTGCTTATTTCATCTTCCAATCACACTCCATCACTGAGGAAGTTGCAGCAGGAACCTGGACGCAGGAACTGAAGCAAAGGCCACCAAGCAACACATTCTGCTCGCTGGCTACTTCCCTGTGGCTTGCTCAGCCTGCTTTCTTATCCCGTCCAGGTCCAGGACCACCTATCAGACCTGGCTCTACCCAGCTGAGCTGGGCCCTCCTGCATAGATCGTTAATCAAAAATATCAGCTGCAGGCTTGCCCACAGGCAAACCCAAAGCAGGCAGGCGTTTTCTCAGTTGAGGCTCCTCTCAGACAACTCTAACTTGTATCAAGTTGGAAAACAAAATAAAAACAAATAAACAAACCAAAACAGGACACCATTTGACACTTGAGAACCTCCATTTAGGGTGTCGATGACCCGGCTACAGAGAGCACAGCCTCTTACTGACATGCGCATTCAGTGTGAAGCTGTGTGTACCGTGAACCTGTGCATAGTGGAGGAGTCTTAAACTCAGGGCTTTGCACACCTTTGCAAGGATTCTCCCACTGAGCCACATCGCAAGTCCCTTTTCCAAGAAAGTGTGCTAGACCCCGTGGCCCACTTCCTTACAGTGAGTCAATTGTGTTCTAAAAAGACCACAGGTTCTGCGTCAAGGCCTTTCGCAGGCCGGCAGTCTCTCACTCAATGAGAAAAGCCGGGAAGAGAGGAGCAGAGACCACCACCACGTTCACGTTCACAGCCTCCGAGGCTCACCTTGAGAAGGAAGGCCACCTCTGACTCCAGCCTCTTGAGACCCCTGAGCCCACAGACCCAAGTAAATGGTGCCTGTACTCCTGAAACACAAAATTAGCGTAATAAATGTCTACCATCTTAATGCAAAATGGCGACATTTTGGTGTAACCTGGAAACAAAGCTAATATCAGCATTCTGTGGCACATTAAAGTCCAGACATTTTTCATCTCGAAGCCTGTTTGAAAAGAGAAAAGAGTGTGGAAAGTCGTGATTCTCATAGGACTGGAGTACCAAGAACACAGAGGCCTGGGCTTTGAAACCAGCCTATTACAACTACAACTCAGCACTCACGGAGTGTCCTCCAAATATAATCTGTGATGTCTGGGCAAACTGTACCTGAAATATTTTGAATTACCCCAGCCAAACCAAACCTCAAAGGGATGGAAAGAAAGCGGTTAGAGAAAGAAGAAAAAAATGACGTGGAGAGTTACAACATTGCTGAGAAGACTTTTAATACTGGTTTCATCAGCACGCCAAAATATCTGGAGTTTGAGCAAAGGTCAGCACCACACCACGTACCTGGCCCTGTGAAATGCATCAACTCTGAGTTTTAATCCTCTGATTTGAAACATGGAGGCTTTTTTTTTTTTTTAAGAAATGCAAAGCAGCTGAAAACTCGACTTTGCTCTGAGGAACCTGTGCTTCTCGCATATTAAATTATAGTTCCAAGTAACTTCACACAGTGGGCTGTTATACGGACTTTAGTGGCTAATGAGAAAGTCCTGAGAAGTTGTACAATGACTTCCAATAAAGGTAAAGGGAAGAGCGTACCACAAAATAACAAACAATGGGAGCAAACAATGATATTTCATCTTGAGCCAAGAAAACAGCTAGGGTACAGAGCTTGACGTTAATGCCTGGGGCCCTAGGTTATATCACCAGCAACACAGCGGGCGGGACCTAGTTAGTTATGAGAAAAGCATGTTTTATAATTAATTATTCAGAATCCTCAAGGACAATAATTAGGGACAGGCTTTTGGCAATGACTTAAGTTCAGTGTTGTTTAAACTGATAAACCAAACAAACAAAAAAGACTGAAAACTGACTGACTGAAGTGACCCAGACACAGGAAGGTGAATGTTGTGTGTTCTTACAGACTCTCATTTGTGGGACTTTAGATGTGAGTTTGCATACCCGAGGTGACTGCAGAAGCCAGGAAAGCAGAGTGACCGTGAGAGGGGCCTCCAGAGGGGGAGGGGAAGGACACAGGTGCTACAAAGGAGAAAATGGGAAAAATCAGGGCTAGGATTTAACTGGAAACGGGGAAAGTAAGAGGAGGAATAAATAAACTAAGAACTTTCGTACAGGCTATATAGAAATGTTATTTTATGTTTATGTCTACTTTAAAATCATTATAACATGTGTATATACATATATGTTTATATTTGTGAAAACACATATATATATAATCTCATGTATTAAAACAGTTTGAATGAAGCTTTGCCACTTGGGGTGCTAATACTCTCCTGAAGAACCATGGACAAACAGAAGCCCCAGTTACAGGCATGGACCTCTTTAGTTGTTGGTCTGGGTTGTCCAAAGACTCCCTGATTATATGGACTAATTACCATTGCCTTCAGTTACTTTCCAGAACTCAGAGGCAAGACCTACTGCAGAAGAAACCACACACTTTGAACGTGGAACATGGTGGAATCACACTGGAACTGACCTGGAAGCTTGCTCTCTTGAGGACTAGCTCTCCTGGTCCTGAAATAACTTCATGTCTTATGAAGGTAGCACTTGGTCTGTCCTAAGCTACCAGGTTCATCCCTAAACTTAAAGCCTGAAGAATATGTTGCTGAATTAACTAACATGATGCTGTAGGAGAGAAAATGAGTTAAACTGACACGCTAAAAACACCAGCAACAGAAAGAAAACACCGCTTACAAACCAAATATATCATTCTCTTCAGGGCCCGCAGGGCTCAGTGTTTTGGGCTCTGTTGGTCTCCTTTTAGAGCTCCTCCAAATCTATCTCTCCTTCTTTCATAAGATTCCCTGCACTCTGCTCAAAGTTTGGCTGTGATTCTCAGCCTCTGCTTTGAAACCTCGAGCAGGAGAATATTTCAGAGGCCGTCTGTGGTAGGCTCCTGTCCTCTTCACTGTCTTCTCTTGCTTCGATATCTATCATGTTTGTCCTTCTGAATGAGGAGTGAGCATCTTCCCTAGGGTCTTCCTTGTTGTTTAGCTTCTTTCACATAGATTTTAATATGTTTGCCCTATATTGTATGGCTAATATCCTAATATCCCAACCAAGGACAATGCATGGAGAGGACCTAAAACCCAAGCTCAGATGTAGCCCATAGACTCAGTCTCCAAGTGGGTTTCCTAGTAAGGGGAGCAGGGGCTGTCTCTGGCAAGAACTCAGTGACAGGCTCTCAGATCATCTCCCCCTGGGGGATGTAGCCTTGCCAGGCCACAGAGGAGACAATGCAACCAGTCCTGATGAGACCTGATTGGTTAGAGTCAAATAGAAGGGAGGAGGACCTCCTATCAGTGGACTAGGGGAGGGGATGGGGGGATGAAGATGGAGGCAGGGTGGGATTGGGAGGAAGCGAGGGAAGGGGCCACAGCCGGGATAGAAATTGAATAAATTGTAAATAATAATAATAATCAAACGTAGACTGTCCTGGAGGTTTTAAATCCTGTTTAGATTTAAATGCCCAGACCTGCCACAAGGGGGCACTGGTGGTAAACCAACGCAGGCCTGGTTTAGAGACTATGTTAACTATCAGGATCCCCCAGTTCCCAGCCTACAGGATGACATGTGGAGTTCAGACAGCACAGGGCACCAGCCAAGAGGTTTTCACGTAAGAATGTGTGCAGAAGCAGATATCCATAAAAAGGGCATTGTACATGATCAACCTGTTACCGAGAACCTAGCAGAAAGAATAGCAGAATTCACCTTTCCCTGGTCTTATCGCAGATTTATTCACTTTTAAAACCAGTCTTTATACCTTTTCAAGAGAGCACAGAAGTTGCGATATAGTCACCCTACGCCCACTTCCACGCAGGCGGAACAGTTCAGTTTTATAACAGCTGGGGAAACCAAATCTCCTAGAGAAGTCCTTCCGGCTGCTTCCTTTATTTACCGCTCGCCAGTTCAGTGACGGCGCTGTCTTTCATACAATATTGTCAAGGACTACGAGAAAAACAAAAGCAAACAAACAAAAGCCTTTACCCCCTGACGTTTAAAATGCAAATCGAGTTTTGAAATTCATAGTCAGGCTTTGTTGTTTTTGGAACACTGTTTTTAACCTCCCTCTAGTGAAGTCACCAAAGAATCCTCGAAACTTCAGGACGGAAAAGTCGCCAGCGGTTTAACTGTTTAGCTTAAAAGCTTTCTCTTGTGAGTGACAATAAATAAATAAATTCTTTTAAAAAGCTTCTCTCACAGTTCTAGGCTTTCATCTTTTCAACAAGAGCATCTATACAATTTATATGATACGTACTCTCTTGAGACTCAATTACTTTTCAGTGATTACTTTCAAAATGGATTTATAAAGTTGTTTTTCTCTGTCTTGTTAGCCTCACCAGGTATTCATAAATCCACTGCAGGTTAGTGATGTAGGTCATATCATAGAATAGGTCACCTGGCCAAGCATGAAGTACTAATAAAAGGTCAACCCCTTCCCTATTTTCCAACATGCTTCTTTTCCCAACTGTCTACAGGTGGTAATAGAGGAGTTTCCCATCACAGGATGGCTCCCCATAGTGATGTCCAGTGTTCCCTCCCAGGCAGTTCCTTGCTGTGCTAGGCTGGGTGGGCACTGAGAGGCTATAGATGGTGGTTCCAATGGTCTGTAACAACGGGAGCTTGCTAGAGACCCGGCTTACACCTAGGAAGCGTGTGAATCCTTACTAAGAGGCATGGTATGAGATGATTGGTGTCTGAAGGGTCCATAATCTATAGTCAACTTTGTTAGAGAATGAACAGTATAGCTGTTTGAGTGAGAAAGCCCCATAGGCTAAGATAGATGAGCACTTGGTCCCCAGTTGATGGAACTGTTTGGGAAGGATTATAAAGGTGTGGCCTTGTTGGAAGCAGTGTGTCGCTGGGGGCCAGGGCTCTCTGTCTGCCACCATGCTCCCCATCATTATTGTTATAGAGGTGAATCTTCTGGAATTGTGAGCCCCAAATTCATCAATTTCTTCTGTAAGTCACAGTGTTTTGTCAAAACAATAGAAAAGTAACTAAGACAAATAGTGTTCCGACAAAATATGTCCAAATCCTATACCCTCCATACACCCCAGGACCTGTGAATACGACCTTTGAAATAGTGTCTTAGCAATTGTAATTTGGAACTTTAGGCTGATACCAACCTGTATTCCAAGCAAGAAGTATTAAAAACATGGGTAGTGTTCTTCTGGAACGTAAGAAGAGGCTTGTCACAAGGGCAGATCTTGCAGTGTCCGAACTACCAAGCCAGGGATCCTCCAGAAGCCATCAACAATCAGAGCAGGACAATCTCTGAGCTCCAGGTGGAACTGGCTCTGTTAACTGCTAGATTCTGTGCTCTGGGCTTCAGGATGAGATAATAAGCCCACTGCTTAGGACCACTCGGTTGTAGTAATTTGTTATGACACCCAAGAAACTATGCAGCTAACATGTTCAAATCAATTCTTTACTAGCTTTATGGCCCTGGGCACCAAATTTCAAACTCCCTCCTCTACAAAATGGTATTCTTAATATTTGCCTCACAGAGAAATCAAAAACTCAATTTAGCCTGCCATTATCCACTTTCCATGTCTTCTGACATGTGACTTTAGCTGTGTGTTTGAGCCCTGTCTTTTGGCTTCTTTGCCCAGAGGACCCAAGTGAAAACAAACTACTTCCTTATGACAGGCCAGGAGAGCTCACCACACACAGGTTTAAACACACCTATGCCAAGATGTGGCTAATGTTGTTGTCATAGGAACCGAGATACAATCAACAAGATAGGAACCACTGGGAAGCATTTACCAGACACGGGCCTTGAAGCAGTGTTTTCCCCTCCCACACCAGTCATGGGAAAGGAAAATGTAACTGGAACAAAGTTGTTTCAGGACCCAAGTCAAGTTGACTAGAAATTCCATGCAGCATTTCAACAGGAGTCCATGTGGAACATGAAAACAGCAAAGCCTGTGAGCAAAGTCACCAAAAGAAGAAGCTGGGAAAAGACTAACCCAGCAGGAAGCCACAGAATCAGAGCAGTCACCCTTCCTGGGGCAAACAGCACTTCCCACCCAAGCCTTTGCTGGCTGGTACTGCTGCAAAAATCAGCAGAAATACATTTCTAGAAGACAAAATGGGCAAGAAAGAATGAAAACACAGGCCCAACTTTTAATTTTTACATTTGAGTACACGTAAAATTACTCTGGGTCAAATCTTCATAAGCATTTCAAACTCTTATTCGCAGTTTCTAGCTTTCCAGTCCCTGAATATATAAAGAGTAGTTGGACCATACGAGTGTGAAAGAGAAGATGGACCTAGAACAGAGGACAGAGGCAGGGTGAAATCAGAGATGGTGCCAGACACGGTCCTCATTGGGGAAGTACAGACAGAGGTGGGTAAGACGTGGGTAACTGTGAAAATAAATGGATAGTGAGAAGAACAGGCTGTGGGTCGAGAACAGCCAGCTCGGTGCCTTCCTGAGGTAAGTGGCAACTTTTGTACAGATGGGAGTTCTAGAAGGAAATGGCCTCACTAATGTTGGGAGCAGAAGCTCACAGAGTTCTCAACACAGACACTACCAGCATGGACCAACAACAGAAAGGTGTTTTCTTTTTTTTAATTTTTTTATATTAATTGCAGTTTATTTGCTTTGTATCCCAGCTGTAACCCCCCCTCCTTCATTCCCTCCCAATCCCACCCTCCTCCCCTCATCTCCTCCCTGCCCCTCTCCAAATCCACTGATAGGGGAGGTCCTCCTCCCCTTTCATCTGACCCTAGCTAATCAGATTTCATCGGGACTGGCTGCATTGTCCTCCTCTGTGGCCTAGCAAGGCTACTAGTCCCATGGAGGGGGGGGGGGGGAGGAAGTAGAAGAGCCAGCCATTGAGTTCATGTCAGAAAGAGTCTCTGTTCCACTTACTAGGGTAGCCACTTGGATACTAAGCTGCCATCGGCTACGTCTGAGGAGGGGTTCTAGATTATCTCCATGAATGGTCCTTTGTTGGAGAAACAATCTCATAAAAGACCTCTGTGCCCAGATATATTTGGTCCTTGTGGGGCTCCTGTCCTCTCCAGATCTTACTAACTCCCCCTTCTTTCATATGATTCCCTGCACTCTGCCCAAAGTTTGGTTATGAGTCTAAGCATCTGCTTTGATACACTGCTAGGTAGAATCTTTCAAGGCCCTCTGTGGTAGGCTTCTGTCCTGTTAGTTGTTTTCTCCTACTTCCAAAGTCCATCCCATTTGTCTTTCTAAGTGAGGATTGATCATCTTACTCCGAGTAAGCCTTGCCTTGGTGAGATAGAACTAGACTATCAACATTATTATAGTACATTTTGTGGACAAAAATGAATATTACGATAACAGAGAAATTGTTAGATAAAAAACTACTGGTAAAATACAAATATATAAAATTAATCCTGACCACAAAAGGTCAGTATTGTTTCAAAGCAAAATTACCCTAAACCCCTTGGGGGCAGCGTGTAAGGTTCTTTAAAAAAAAATAAAAACAGTTTCCTTATAAATCAAAGGTTAGTCTCCAATGCATTTGATTTTTATAGTCTACTGAGTGACAGATGGCTACAGAATGTGAGAAATATCAACTTGTTAAAAGAAATTAACTTGTTAAAATATATATTTCCTGTAAATGAACTTGAATCCTTCACATTCAAAAGCAGTAGTTGTAGTTAAGGAGAGAAATTTTATGTTTATATATAATTATAAATATGTATCACTCTATTTTATAAGTTTATAAATTTTAAGGTATACATTTGAATAAACCTTGTATTTATGTGTTAAAATACATTGTATGTAAATTATATATATATATATATACATAAGTATATGTGCATGTGGGTATGTATGTACATATAGATGCATATGCTCAACTTGGAGCTCAGTACAAAGAAAAATAGCAGCATGTCTTTACTCTGTAGCTGAAGAAATCAGACACACATGATATTCTTGATAAAAGTAGGAAAGATGAAATTAGTGCTGGGGCTGGAGAGATGGCTCAGAGGTTAAGAGCCCTGGCTGCTCTTCCAAAGGTCCTGAGTTCAATTCCCAGCAACCACATGGTATGTCACAACCATCTACAATGAGATCTGGTGCCCTCTTCTGGTGTACAGACAGAAAACTGTATATGTAGTGAATTGAGAGACAGAGAGAGAGAGAGAGAGAGAGAGAGACAGAGAGAGAGAGAGAGAGAGGAGGAAGGAAGAAGGGAAGAAAGAAAGGGGTGCTATGCTGGAATGAAGATGGAGATCAGTACTGTCCAACTATTTTCATGCCTTCGAGATAACATTAGGAGACTCAAGAAGCAAAGAAATGACAGAGAGTGGAGGGTGGAACACAGCAGTGAAAACTTCCTGTTCAGGACAGTTAATTAGAATCAGGCCCACTGGCCAGGATTCCTTCCCATCGTCCTCCTGTTTAAAACATCCTAATATTCATACATTTGTTGCCTCAGCCCTCAAGGGGATGATTTAAATGAGTAAACAAATCCATAAATATCTGCTGCTCTATGGTGATAAAGCCCCTGAAAGAGTAGGGCAGAGAGGCCTGAGGTTTCTCATGTCTCAGAGTGATCTGAGATCCACTTGGAGCAAGAACATAGGTCAGGACCTCAGGCCCTGACATCTAAAGCCAGCGTGGCTGTGACACAGTGAGGTAGCAGGAAAGAGAACTCTGGATGGCACCTCCACTGCCACGAGAAACCACAAAATGAGGCTGGGAACATTGGGCACGGAAAACCTTCTTAGGCTGCTATGAAGTAAACAGATGGGGATACATCAAGAGTGGAGACAGGAAGCCGCAGTGTGACTGATGTAGCTGTCCGGGAGGGGGAAGACCAGGAGAAGCCACAGCTCTGATTTATGGGACCCAAGTCAGAAAGAGAGAGAATGTGTTTGTGTTTCCACACTCACTGCTGAAACCTAATTTTCACACACACACACACTAACCTTTCCTCTTAAAAGCACAGCTATTAAACAGTCACTTTACACAGGGATGTTTCAAATACTGACAAATCATTGCACTGGTGTATGTACACCAATAATACCAAGTAAACACCATGACTTTTTAATGATAACAGAAGTGAAACAATATTCAGCCAAATGCTTTTTAAGTTAAAATTTAACAAAGAAAAGATTAAAAGATGATTATTCCGTCGGTGCTCTGACTTTTATATCCATTGCTCAAAGTCCACACTGAGTATTCCTTTTTCTTTGAATTATTCACAGGAAATGAGTATGCTGAATCTAAAAGCTTCACCCCATAAGTCTAGAAACTAGAGTCATACTTAATTTTGCATTGTCCACACATATTTTTAATAGCTCACACAGCACTGTACAAAAAGTGTCTACCACAGCCAGGAAGCGTCAGGAGAAACGACAGGCTTCTGATTCTGCTATATCTCATTGGCTAAACAAAAACTAGAATGACCACGGGCACACAGTGCCCTAAGCTGATTTGGACTTTCAAATAAAGCGAAGGTGAGTGGGCATCCTGGTTTCTGCCTGGCAGAACTGGGTCACCAGCTTTTGTGAATCTGGACTCAATAGCCCTCAGGGTTCCGTGGTGCCAGGAGAAGACTACACATGCCTGGGATATGAGACCGTTGACTCTCATGCTGACAGGACTGCCGTTACAATGGCTACAACCTCCCTTCGCCAGTAGGTGCTGGGGCTCTGAGGGCCACACCATGTCTCGTAAACACAGCATCTCCACAGATCTCCACGTCTCTCCACGTCTCTCCTCTGCATGGCTCTTGTAGGCGTCTCTCAATGACATTCTGTTTTGCGCAACAGTCCAAGAAGTCTTCACTCTTCTCATTCGTGAAATCCACAGGACTGTGGCATCCTTACAAACACAATGAATAGAATCCACAAGATAGTGCTAGTGTTACTATTTCCCGTTATGAATCACCTGTTACAGTCTTATAATTATAAACCTGATCATCTACATAGGATACATAGCATACAATTATCACTTTATATTATATAATCATATACTATAATGTAGTACTATGCTGTTTGTTGTAAAACAAAGAAGGGAAGACTGAAGTTTCATAACATACATTTGATAACATTTTTTAAATAGTGCCTGTTTGAGGGAAGGCATGCCTCAGTAGGTAGAAGTGTTTGCTTCAAACCTGGTGCCTGAGTTTGATGCCTGTAACCAGAGTGGAAGGGAAGAACTAACTCCTAAAGCTGTCATTCAGCCTCCATTATCTGTGACGTACAAGCTAGAGTGCGTACTCAATATGTATGTACTCAAAAGTATGTGCTCACTCAGTATACATACACAGTGTTAAGCAAACAAAGGTTCCTCTGACTTCATCCCTCCTGGAGTACACACTTTAAAATTCTAAGAGATTAGATCTACTCCGGGTTGTACTGTCTCTGGGGAATACAGGAAAACTTGTGGTGGTAGTTGAATAAATGCTATGGATGTGAACTTAAAATTGCAGAGATTCTAAAAGATGACTGCTCTTTTACATTAGCACACTAAGGAATGCAAATAATCTTCCAATTGATCCATGTTTCTGTTAGCGTTTAAACTGCTGTAGCACACAGGATGTCTGTCCTGCTCCTCTCACTGAGGAGTCTCTTCCCCTGGAAGTTGGGGTCTCCACGTGGCCTCTCACTCAACACACAAGAACACATCTCTCTAAGTTACCATGTAGCAACTCCCTTATCTGTACTTCCTTACAGCCTCTGCTGCTGCCAAAAGCTCCTTGCCACCACCGGCACCACCGGACCTCCTGGCCAAGGCCACAAAGCTCTGAGCCCTGGCTCAGCATCAGCCACCATACTTGATCTCACATTGCTGGAATCTCAGCTCTTAGGGTCCAAACTATACTGGGATAATGTTCTGTGTACCAACACAGAAAGAATCTTTTTTATGATTTTTTATTAAATTTTTAAATATTAGTTACAGTTTATTAACTCTGTATTCCAGCTGTATCCCACTCCCTCATGCCCTCCCAACCCCACCCTCCCTCCCTCGTCTACTCCTTGCCCCTTTCCAAGTCCACTGATAGGGAAAGACCTCCTCCCCTTTCATCTGACCCTGGTTTATCAGGTATCTTCAGGACTGGCTGCAATGTCCTCCTCTATGGCCTGGCAGGGTTGCTCCTCCCTGGGGGAGGGGGAAGGTCAAAGAGCCCGCTATTGAGTTCATGTCAGAGATAGCCTCTGTTCCCCTTAATAGACTACCCATTTGGATACTGAGCTACCATGGGCTACATCAGAGCAGAGATTCTAGATTATATCCATACATGGTCCTTGGTTGGAGAAACAGTCTCATAAAAGACCCCTGTGCTCTGATATCTTTGGTCCTTGCGGAGTTCCTGTCCTCTCCAGGTCTTACTAACTCCCCCTTCTTTCATATGATTCCCTGCACTCTTCTACATACAACACACAGAGAGACAGAGACAGAGAAGGAGGGAGGGAAGGAAGAGGAGGAGAGGGGAGGGGAGGAGAGGGGAGGAGAGAGGCCTTTGCACTGTACCTTTGGGTGGAATCCTCAGAAGTACCTATTTTATAAAAAGGACAACATTCCCCATGATAGAAATCATAATGAGTGATTTGTAAACATATCTATCTCTTATATGTATAACTAATTTTCTGTGTTCCATAAATGAGAAAACTGAGGGTCATCAAATCAAGAAACCTCATAATATCCTACCATGAGACGCAAAAAGAGATATGTACTCCATTCCTCAGAAACACTGTTGAGCAACATGTGGCAGAGTAAGAGGAGGACTATTTGATGGCGGGTAAGAGGTCTTTCCAGCCCTCAAGCTGAAGACAGTAACATAAGCTAAAGGTGCAAAGGCAGAAGTCTCATAAACATTGAACAGCATAAAACTAAGATGTTAAATAATAGAGACGTGATCCAAGCTCTTAACTGGGAAGATTCAAAAATACATCAGAATTTTTGGGTTTTCTTTCTTTCTTTTTTTTTTCAATACAGGGTCTCTCTGTGTAGTTTTGGCTTTCCTGGAACTCACTCTTCAGGCTGGCCTTGAACTTACAGAGATCCACTGGCCTCTGCCTCCTTAGTGCTGGGATTAAAGGCATGTGCCACTACCAGCTGGCTGTCATCAGAGTTTTTCTAAGACATTTTAAAATCCAATAAAATTTATATAAAAAAGCAAAAGTCCAAGTAGCTGAGAGTTCTCTGAAGACAAGGCACTGGGAGAGAAGGATCCTTGCTTGTAGGGAATAAAGAGTGGCTGCAATGAGTCAGTCAGGGAGAAAGGTTGATTGCAGGTCCCACTAGGCTAACACACATGCCAGTCTATCTATCCTTTTTGTACAAGACAATTGCACATCTGCATGGGAAATATCACACCCATCGCTCATATCCAATACAGTCTACTAAAACCTAGGCATAAAAACCAAATCCACTAAAATACGTGATATTTAATATTCTCAGCATTCAGGAAGCTGGGCACAGCCTAAGCTGCAGAGCTAGAGCCTGCCCTATGAAGAGAAACGTGATAAAACAGAAAGCTGCTTTGGAGTTTGTGATAGTGCTTTTAAAAGAAGGTTTATCTAAAACGACAAATGTTAAAGGAGAAATTGCTCTATTCATTTATATTTTAAAAACGTTGATTCAACAAAATTACCATAAGCAAAATGGAAAGACAAGAACAAAGTAATAAGCTGTGCATATAGTTCATAGCACAAAAAAAGGAGTTAGCTCTGAAGTCACTAAGGAAGAGTAAGCCGAGTGATGGAGAGACGGAGTACAAAGACATTGCAAACACACACCTATAAAATGCCCAATCTCACCACCAGCCTAAACAATACAAACTAAACTAGATAAAAAAATTAAATTATTTCACAGTGATTAGCCTCCCAAACAATATAATTCTAGTAAGTAACAATAAGAGTTGAAGCCTTAAATGGTAGCACAATATCCAAGTGGGTACCCTAGTAAGGGGAACAGGGATTATTTCGGGCATGAACACAATGGCTGGCTCTTTGATCCCCCTCTTGCCCCCCGAGGGAGGAGCAGCCTTGCTAGGCCACAGAAGAGGACATTGCAGCCAGTCCTGAAGAGACCTGATAAGCTAGAGTTAGATGGAAGAGGAGGTCCTCCCCTCTCAGTGGACTTGGAAAGGAGCAGGGAAGAGATGAGGGAGGGATGGGAGGGATAGGGAGAGAATGCAGGAGGGGGCTACGGCTGGGATACAAAGTGCATAACCTGTGATTAATATAAAATACAAATGTTAAAAAAAAGAGTTGAAGCCTTGAACAAACTTGACTCCATTTATTGTTGGGTAGAATGTAAATGACAAAGTGTAAGATTACAAAGACTTCAGGTAAGAAGTGGGTAATTTCTAAAGGTTCAAGGTGTTACTCCTTGAGCCTCAGATACTCTATTTTTGGGATATTCAACAGGAGTATTCACAGCCTCATAGTTGGTGCTGGTGGCAAAGGAGAGTGTTCAAAAAGTGCATCATCAATAAAACATATTTCTTTTTACTTTTTTGATTAGGTAAACATAAAGAGTAGTGGATTTATGTATGGAATCTCTCACACGTGTGTCATTGAACTTCTTTCTAATTTCTTCTTCTCTCCTGTGACCCTTTGCCCTCTTGTCAGGACACACAGATTCTTTTACCCTTTCTTCCCCTCATCTTTGAAATCTTTTTATCTCTGCTAGGTCCCTTTCTAGTTTCATCACACACATACACACACAAACACACACACACACACACACACACGTTTTCTTCCTCATTTGAGAGAAAATAAACATGAAATATGTCACTACAGCATACTTATCTTCCTGAGTCTAGCTTATTTCACTAAACAAAATGATTTTCAGTTCCATCCATTTTCCTGCAAGCATTATTGTTGTTGGTTATTAACATTTATTTTTTATTTATCTTTTAGTTAAACAATGGTTATTCCTAAACCAGCTGCATATGGAAATCACCACACAGAGACTAGGATGTATTTAATTAACCTACAACACAATGCTGGGCAATAATTACTCCATCCTAAACCTCCAAGCTCACATAGCTTCATCCCATTCAGATTTCCACATTATACCTGCTTTTAGTCATATCTTAGGTCTGGTTCATCTCTCCTGGTATTTTCAGGTCCTCTCTCCTCCAATCTCTTTCTCCGACCCCCTCCCACTCACTTCTTTCTCCTTCCCTCCAAACCAGGATGTCCATCCTATTCTCTCCATTGATCAGCCCTGGCTGGTTGTTTTATTGACAATACAGAGAACAAATGGTGGCATGTTTACACAAACTTGAGACAGGTGATACTTAGAATAAACATCGCAATGCAATGTCCTATTGAAGCCAGATAGAGGGATAGATAAATCAGCATTTAAATGAACATGGGTAAATTGTATACATTCCACAAGAACATTATACCAACATATTATGATTTCATTTTTCTTCATGGTTGAATAAAATTCCATTGTACATAAAACATTTCTTTTATCCTGAATGGATAAATGTGTTTTTAATTGAAACATGAATTAATATGTTAAAAAGTAGTTATAAAACCATTAAAAATTAATTCATGTAATTCTCCAAACACCTCATGTAGATTTTTTATTTTTATTTTATTTTTATTAATTATAGTTTATTCACTTTGTGGCCCCCTCCCCCACCCCTCACAATCCCACCCTCTCTCCCTCCCTGTTCTTCTTGTATGCTCCTCCCCAGTCCAATGATAGGGGAGGTCATCCTCCCCTTCCTTCTGACCCTAGTCTATCAAGTCTCATCAGGAGTGGCTTCATTGTCTTCCTCTGTGGACTGGTAAGGCTGCTCCCCTCTCAGGTAGAGTTGATCAAAGAGCCAGCCCATGAGTTCTTGCCAGAGACAGTCCCTGTTCCTATTACTGGGGAACCCTCTTGGACACTGAACTGTCATGGGCTACTTCTATACAGGGGTTCTAGGTTATCTCCATGCATGGTCCTTTGTTGGAGTATCAGTCTCAGAAAAGACCCCTGTGCCCAGATTTTTTGGTTCTGTTGCTCTCCTTGTGGAGCTTCTGTCCTCTCCAGGTCTTTCTACTCCCTCTTCTTTCATATGATTCCCTGCACTCTGCCCAAAGTTCAGCTATGAATCTCAGCATATATTTTGATACTCTGCTGGGTAGAGTCTTTCAGAGGCCCTCTATGGTAGGCTTCTGTCTGTTCCCTGTTTTCTTCCCATTCCAATGTCCGTCCCATTTGCCTTTCTGAATGAAATTGAACATCTTATCCAGGGTCCTCCTTCCTGATTAGCTTCCTTAGGTGTACAGATTTTAGTATTATTATCCTATATTATATGTCTAATATCCACTTATAAGTGAGTATATACCATGTGTGTCTTTCTGCTTCTGGGATACCTTTTTAGTTCCCACCATTTGCCTGCAAATTTCATGATTACCTTGTTTTTAATTACTAAGTAGTATTCCATTCTGTAAATGTACCACAATTTCTGTATCTATTCCTCAACTGAGGGACAGCTGGGTTGTTTCCAGCTTCTGGCTATTACAAATAAAGCTGCTACAAACATGGTTGGGCAAATATCCTTGTATACTTGAGCATCTTTTGGATAGATGCCTAGGAGTGGTATAGCTAAAATCCAAGTGGATCAAAGACCGCAGTGTAAAAAAGGACACGCTAAACCTATCAGAAGAAAAAGTGGGGAAGAGCCTTGAACTCATTGGCACAGGACACAGCTTCCTAACAGAACACCAACAGCACAGGCTCTAAGATCAACAATCAATAAATGGGACCTCATGAAACTGAAAAGCTTCTGTAAAGCAAAGGATACTGTGGTCAGAACAAAATGACAGCCTATAGATTGGGAAAGGATCATCACCAACC
>CM053764.1:38491785-38515230 GCA_028658305.1 Pachyuromys duprasi
GAGCTCCACAAAGACCAAACTGAGCAGGGCACAGGGGTCTTGTATGAGACGGTTTCTACAATCAAGGACCATGTGTGGATGTGGCCTGGAACCCCCGCACAGATGGGGCCCATGATAGCTCGGTGTAGGACTGAAGACCCTACTGAGGGAAACAGGGACTGTTTCAGTCATGATCTTGATGGCTGACTCTTTGACCCTCGCCCATACAAGCTGGGGAGTGACAGACTGGCTAGATCCCAGGGGAGGACATTGCAGCCAGCCTTGAGGAGACAGGATGAGCTGGGGTTGGATGGAAGGGGAGGAGGTCCTCCCCTGTTGGTGGACTTGGAGGGGCGGGGAGGAGGGAGATAGAATGAGGGAGGGGGCTACGCCTGGGATGCAAAGTACCTAACCTGTGATTGATATAAAAATAAATAAATTTAAAAAAAAAGTGTGCCACTATGGTCAGTCCTAAAATTAATATTAAAAAAAAAAAAAGCAACAACAAACAGAACTCTGCAGGCTTCTGTAAGTCAGTCAATATACACTAGAGAAGGTCAATGCAGCTATCTCCAACCTTCTCGGCATCATTAAGTTTGTCTCCTAATGGAGCAGCCCATGTTTTAAAATATATTCTGCCAAAAAGAGTATATTTAATTTTCCCATTGTTCTTCATGAAGGGCACAAAACTGGGCAACCAGACAATCTACATTATTAGAGACATGTTAGATCCCAACCACAAAAGGAAACTGGGTGTGACCCAGGTGCTCAGAGCCTGTTTTATCATCACAACACAAGGGAAAGGTGGAGCAGCAGTTCAAGGTCATCCTTGGCTAGACGTAGTTAGTTTGAGCTACCCTATCTGAAAAAAGGGCGGAAGGGCATGTAGCTTGCTCAAAGACATAGACATACAACAATTTTCTAGCTCGCTTTTATGAAATACAAGATTGTACCGTTTCAACACTTGTTACTTTTTCCAGATGAAAACTTATGGTGTTAACTATCAGATTTAATGACTATAAAGAATCAAAAAGACCTGTAATACATCAGGACCGTACCTTTCATTGGAGGAAAGAACATGTCTGTCTGTTGTGGTCAGGGGTAGCCAAGGAAACACAGAAAACTTCAGCCACTTCACAGTTGGCTTTCCTGTTAAAGGAACAGGACAACTTAAGATGTCAAAGACTCAAACATGACAGTGTGTAATAATATGTCAGATGATTTGAAAAGAACATGGAACTGTTAAATGCAGAGATTATCATTAAATTTCTTACTTTTCCAGACAGAGGAAGTATACCATTTAAACCGCTTTAGACGCTTCTTGTTCCCTTATGTTATTATTCAGCCTCTGTTGCCATGAAAGATTTTTAAAATCAGAGGGTTTCCAAATCAAATTTATTTTAATCCTTGACATCAGATATTTCCTTCTGCACATCCTTTCACCTTAACTATAATATATAATAAAATGTTAACACGTGCACTTTCTAATCATTCCTTGTCACCTAGGACAAATTTTTCAAATTTTCTTGGTGTTTTAGTTGGTAAAATAGGGATACTAATAATACCATTCTCACTGTGACTTCATAAATATTCATTCTCTCCTTCAAAGATTCCACACTGGGCGCCTGATACATTTTTAGCATCGTTTCAAGCACTGAGGACACAGGAGGCCTCACACCTCAGTGCACTGGGTAAATGTGTATATAATTTGCTAGGAAGGAAAGTGAAGGGAAGGTCAATCAGAAAATTCTTTACCACAAAGGAGGCACGAAGAGCAGAACTCAGACACCATGCAACCACAGCCATGTCCGGGTTAGTTTTGGTCAATGTAAAACAAGCTAGTTACCTTGTGAGTAGAACATTAACTGTGAAACTATCTCCACCAGACTATCTCTAGGCAAGTCTGTAGGGCATTTCACTGATTACTCACTGATACAGGAGGGGCCAGGCCCTGGAAGGTGGTCCCGGGTGGTATAATAAAGTGGACTGAGAAAGCCGTACCGTACAAGCCAATAACAAGCATTCCTCCATGGTCTTTGCTTCATTTCCTACTTCTAGTTCCTCTTTGACTTCCTTCATAATAGACTATAAGCCCTAAGACTATAAACAACTTCCTCCCAAGTTGCTTTTGGTTGTTTATCAAAACCATAGAAAATAAACTAATATAAGTCACTACAAAGAATCATCAGGAAGCTCTGTACATCACAGGTACAGGAGTAGAAACCACACATAGGACAACCACACAGAGAGACCTGGAGGGGAGACTCCTAGAAGAGAGCTCTAAATCAGAATGTCCTAGTCTTCTGTCAACTGGCTGTAAGACAAACCACATAGGTCAAACCTAAACTAATTCAAAGCAATGAAACATTTAGCTTTGTGCTAAAACTTTCCAGCCTGACCACAGTATATCTTCAGAGCAAAGAAGAAGAATTCATTGAATTTTTTTTATTTTTTTTTACAAGTCAAACACTTCCCTGTTTATACACACCCAGTGGCCCTGGTGGTACTTCCATCTGCTGGAAATTACTTTTGTCTTGGGGAAAATATCCTGTTAAAACTTCAGGTTGTTGTGACAATTCTGAAAAGAAAATACATTAATTACTATGTTAACAATTCACCTGCAAAATAAAAATTATTCCTTTTAAGTTGGATTATTTTCTCTCAATCTTTTAATAATTATTAAAATTTAAAAAAAAAGAAAAAGCAATCTAGCTTGTTCTCTGAATATTGTATCTTCTGAAAAAAGAAAAACAAATAACTGTCCAGCCAAGTTCCAACTAAGGTGCTTTTCTTCTTTTTCACTGTAAGGTAAACACAGTTACTAATTAAAATGATTAGTAACTGTATATATCCATGGTGTATACAATGAATGATGATAGCCCACTGTCACTGCTCAAACTTTATAGTACCCACTTACTTTCATTCTCACTGAATATACTTGGGAAAGGATCCTCAAAATAAAATAAAATAAAATAAAAAAGTAGGGAGGATTCATGGGCTGGCAAGATGGCTCAGCTGGTAAGGCACTAGCCTCCAAGACTAACAGTCTAAATTAAATCTCCAGAACCCACATTGGTGGAAAAGAAAACTGACTCCCACAAGTTGCCCTCTGTCTTTCACAGGCATGTCATGGCAGACATTCATGCACACACATACACTCATATACATACACAAACACACAATGTAACAAAGAGTTTAAACAAAATACAATACAGAAAAGCAGTTACCAATTTTATCAGTTTGGTAAGTGGCAGAACACAGGACAGGAATTTCTGATGGAAGAAGAAAAAGTCCATCGAGAATGCCATCAATCTCCGCCTGTATTGCTGGCTCCACGTTTGGACGGAGCTTAGATAAGAACTCTACTGCTCCAAGGTCAGTCAAGTGCTGGACTGCTGGGGGATACTACAGCAAAAGGAAAAGTCTTGAAAACAGCCATGAACACAGAAATCTCTAAACTTCATTTCACCACAGTCAAAACATCGTGATTTTGGTAAATCAAACAGTCCATGTTTTAAAAAACAAATCTGTATTGCTGTGCTCTAGAATAATCAACTTCCGTGAATAAAGCATAAAGTAAAACAAGCAAACTTAAGAAAGAAATGTAATTAAGAGAAAGAAGCCAGGGCTCTCTGAGCACTAAAAATATACGCTACCAATTCCTCTTTCATTTCTAAATGTTTCATGGTTAATCTAGTCACTTATAACGGGTTTCATTATGACGCTTTCACACATATGCATCATTGTACTTTTTCTCCCCATCACACACACTGGCTAGCCCCTGCCTCATAGGATCCCTTCGACATCCATGTCATATATTAAGTCTCTTTTCCCTATAGGCACTTTATCCTATCCTTACTGTAAATCAAGATGCCAAAGTTATCAGAATCCCCCCCACGAGGACATTGATTTAAAGGTTTGAAAGATTGAACTTATACTAGCTTTTGACTTTGGTCCTGGAAACAGGAACAGAAATCATTTATTTTCATGAAAAGGCATTGTATGCATTGTTAATTAAACGTATTTAAATGTGTTTATTTTAATACTGAAACGTCTAATTTAAACATGAGATATCAGAAAAATTATGAAAAACTGGCAGCAAATAATCAGACAAGAGCAGAATTTAGTAGTTCTACTTCAGGGCACAGTACAAGGCAAGACAGGCTATTTCAACAAATGACGAGCAATATTTACCCAAACGAATTCAAATTCATCACCTCTGGTTGTCTTCGAAAGAAATTTAAAACCCCAAGTATGTCTTTCAATAAATGCTACAGTTACTTTAGACTGTAGTTACTTTATTTCAAAAACGACGTTACCTTAACCAATCTGCTTAACAAGCTCAGAACCTCCTCTTTCATTGGGACCGATGGGAAATTGAACCATTCGAGCAAGTGGAGAAAAAGCAACCTTTCCTGAATCAGGTCAGCATAGCAGATCAAGTTGTGCTCGATCTTGCACAGGATACTTTTGAGGGCTCGTTCCCTGATCTCCGCCAGCTGATGGCCTGTCAGAGAAGTTTGCACAAAGTACTTTATCTCCCAATTCTGAAGAGACAACCCACCCATAACTTATTCTAAACGTGCGTGTTGTTGTATTTTTCTGGAGACAAAGCGGGGTGAAAATAAGCCGCGGGTGCGTTGGATGCGGCCGATGATTCTACAATGTGAGAAGGTCCGCGGGCAGATGTGAGCAAGCAGGGGCTAGGAACGGTGACCGCGGGACCCGGCCGCACCACCAAGCAAAGACCCAAGGGCTCCTCCGACCCTGGGCAGCACAGACAGTTACCAAGCTTCCTGATGAGCCCCGACAGAACCATCTCGTCGCCACAACTTGCCGCCGACGGAGAATTAAACTGTCGCGCCACAGCGTCCGACTATAATTAATGCCCCCCGAAAATTCGGTCAATAGGAACAGAGGTTCCACGATGTCTAAGCTAGCCACCCCTTGAGTAAAGAGCATTCGGTGAAATTCTCCCAATGCCTCCGTCACCCCACAAGTTTACAATCTCTCCATGTTACTACTGCTCATTCTCTAGACCGCAATCTCACCCTAAGAAACCGAATTCATAAGGGGTTTAAGGAGAGGTAAACCCTCTTCCGCCTAAGTGCGTGTCGGGAGTTGTAGTCCTGGCTCAACCTGGCCCCGTTGCTTAAGTTCCGGACACGCCCCATCCCCGTTAATACTGAGTTCCGGATTTCAACCGCGGGCTCTGAAGCGGGTAGTTAGTTAGTTAGTCCTTGGCTGCAGTCCAAGGCTCCAGTTCTCTCTCCTCCTTCTGAGAGGGATTTTCAGACCCTGCCAATCTGAATATTTAGCTTTCTTGAGCTTCGGTCTTGTTTTGTGAAGTTGCTCTTCCAACTCTCTCCCCGATTATTAAATGACTCAAGCTAGAAAATAAAACTGCAAAGTTCTGCAGTGTCGGGGATACCTGACCTCAGGTATAAACAAGACACAAAAGGAGAGGGGAAAAGAAACCAGAGACAAGGAGAGAAAAAAACGAACTGCGTGGACAGAGTCTATTTGCATGCTTTCCAAGTTGATCTTTCTATGACGCACTGTAATCAGTCTGAACGAAATTACAAAGGATAGTAAGAGCAATGGCAAAATTAAAATGATTTGCATTTTAGAAAGCATTGTGTTGTACTGTTCTTTTTAATTTCTCTAGGAAGGGAGGGAATATTAATCAAGATAGATAACCCTTTCTTTCTTTTCATAAAGAAGTTTAAAAATCAGAGAAGTACCCATCCAAAGTCACACCAAATGATAAGATTAAAGAAGTAGCCTTGTTTCTTGTCCTCACTAGAACAGTGGTGTGTGTGTGTGTGTGTGCATGTTAGATAAACTGGAACAAGTTAAAAAATTGTACTAAGCACAAAAAGTAGGATAAAGGAATTCCTACCAGAGAAAAACATATTGTTAAAAGGAAAAGAATCCAGAGGAAATGTGGCAGATACAAAGAAAATGAGAACCCAATGAGGTCAATTTACTTGAAAAGAAGAAAGGGGTGAGATGGTTGCTGTTAGTTTTTAACTATTTTCTATTTGGCTTTCCAATAGTTCCTCCCAGGTCTTCCAACCTTACTCTACCTCGGAGTCAGAGCAAGTCGTGATTAATATGACAAATGGACAAAACATCCCTTCGGAAATGAGCAGTCAACCCAAGCACAAACAATACACTTAGGGATTAGAACAAACTGCACATGAACACATACAGAATTGATGGAAATAACTTATCAGTGCTATTTCTAAAAGCCAGTCTTATATGATGAATGACAAGGTTGCAGTAGGTGGGAGGCAAAATTACTATGGAGAAGATACAACACAAGCCTGTTGTCTTGCCCCCATTTAGGAGAAATAACTATTCTACTGTCTGAATGGTTCACTTATATCCAGTATAAACATTTTACTTTTCAAATGTTGTTATTATTGGTGATTTCCTATGGGTTAAGGTAAGGTTATTCTTTCTTCAAAATGTTTGGAATCATATATGTTTTATATTTTAGTTTTTTATTTGTTTGATATTGGAACATTTATCTATACATAATGAGATGGTTTGAGCACGGGGCCCAAGTCTAGTGAGAAAATTTGTTTCTTACATACTGTGTGAGCATAGTTTAAACATAATCTTATACAGTTTCTTCAGTGAGTGTGTGTGAGAGAGGGAGAGGGAGGTGACAATGAACAGATGTCAGAGAACAAAAGGGGGCACTGCATCTCCGGGAGCTTGGGATGGTGATCTGCCTATGCATGTGGGATCAGAATTCATTGCTTTGAAAGAATAATACGCAAACCAAAATGACCCTGAGATTTCACTTCACACTCCTTACAATGGCTAAGATCAAAAACTCAACTGACAATACACACTGGGGTGGGGGTGGAGAAAAGGGAACCCTCCTCCATTGCTGGTGGGAATGTAAACTTGTACCAACCATTATGGAAATCAATCTGGTACTTTCTCAGACAACTAAGAATAGTGCTTCCTCAAGATCCAGCTATACCACTCCTAAGCATATATCCAAAAGATGATCAAGTACACAACAAGGACATTTGTTCAACCATGATCATAGCAGCTTTATTCATAATAGCCAGAATCTGGAAACAACCCAGATGTCCCTCAACGGAGGAATAGATACAGAAATTGTGGTACATTTACACAATTGAATACTACTCAGCAATTAAAAACAAGGAAATCATTAAAATTGCAAGCAAATGGTGGGAACTAGAAAAGATCATCCTGAATGAGGTATCCCAAAGCAGAAAGACACACATGGTATATACTCACTTATAAGTGGATATTAGACTTATAATATAGGATAAATATACTAAAATCTGTACACCTAAAGAAGCTAAGCAAGAAGGAGGACCCTTGGTAAGATGTTCAATCCTCACTCAGAAAGGCAAACAGGATAGACATCTGAAGAAGGTGAAAACAAGGAACAAGACAGGAGCCTACCGCAGAGGGCTTCTGAAAGACTCTACCCAGCAGAGTATCAAACCAGATGTTTAGACTCAAAGCCAACAGAATACAAGAGATGGAAGAGAATCTCTGATGTAGAAGATATGACTGAAGAAATTGATACATCAATCCAAGAAAATGTTAACTCTAAAAGGTTCCTGACACAAAACATCCAAGAAATCTGAGACAATATGAAAAGACCAAACCTAAGAATAATAGGAAGAGAATAAGAAGACCCCCAACTCCACACCTCAGAAAATATTTTCAACAAAATCATAGAAGAAAATGTCCCCAACCTAAAGAAAGAGATGCCTATAAAAATACAAGAAGCCTACAGAAGACCAAATAGATTGGACCAAAAAAGAAAATCCTCTAAATGTACAGAACAAAGAAAGAATATCAAAAGCTGCAATGGCAAAGTGTAAAGTCACATATAAAGGCAGAACCATTAGAATTACACCTGACTTCTCACCAGAAACTCTTAAAACAAGAAGGGCTTAGGCAGATATCTTACAGGCATTAATCGACCACAGATGTCAGCCATGACTACTATACCCAAGAAAAGTTTTAATCACCATAGATGGAGAAAACAAAATATTTGAAGACCAATAATAATAATAATAATAATAATAATTTTAAATAATACCTATCCACAAACCCAGTTCTACAGAAGATACTAGAGGGAAAACTCCAACCCCAGGAGGCAAATCACACCCAGGAAAACACAAGAAATAACTCCACAACAGCAAAACCAAAAATGGTGAGGCACACACACCACACGCACACCCTCTACCACACCCAACAACAAAATAACAGGAATCAGCAACCACTAGTTATTAATATTGTTCAACATCAATGGCCTCAACTCCCCAATAAAAAGACACAGGCTAAGAGAATGGATGCATAAACAGGACCCATCATTCCATTGCATACAAGAAACACACCTCAGAAACAATAATAGACATTACCTCAGAATAAAGGGCTGGATAAAAGTTTTTGAGCAAATGAACACAAGAAGCAAGCTGGAGTAGAAATCCTATTATCTAATAAAATAGACTTTTAACAAAAATTAATCAAAATAGTTGGGAGAGGGCATTTCTTACTCATCAAAGGAAAAATCGACCAAGACAATACTGCGATTCTGAACATATATGCCCCAAATGTAAAGGCTTCCACATTTGTGAAAGAAGCATTACAAAAACTTAAATCACACATCAACCCCCACATTTAATAATAGAAAACTTCAATATACCTTTTTTACCAATAGACAGATTAAGACAGAAACTGAACAGAGAAACAATGACACTAACCGAGGGTGTGAAGCAATTGGACCTAACAGGTATCTACAGAACATTCCATCCAAACACAAAGTAATATACCTTCTTCTCAGCATCTTATGGAACCTTCTCAAAGACTGACCATATACCCAGTCACAAAGCCTCAACAGATACAAGAAAATTGAAATAACACCTTGTATTTTAACAGATCACCATGGCTTAAAGCTGGACTTCAACAACAGCAGAAACAACAGAATACCGACGAACTCATGAAAACTCTCTATTTAATGATCACTGGGTCAGGGAGAAAATAAAGAAAGAAAATAAAAACTTTCTAGAATTCAATGAAAATGATGGCACAACATACCCAAACTTATGGGATACAATGCATGCAGTGCTAAGAGGAAACATGATAGCACTAAGTGCCTTCATAAAGAAAGTGGAGAGAGTTCAGCAACTTAACAGCTCATCTGAATGCACTAGAAAAGAAGGAAGCAAACACACCCAAGAAGAGTTGATGGTGAGAAATAATCAAACTTGGGGCTGAAATCAATAACCTAGGAACAAAGAGAACAATACAAAGAATTAGCAAAACCACGAACTGGTTCTTTGAGAAAAATCAACAAGATAAACAAACTTGTTAAACTAACTAAAAGACAAATGGGGAGTATCCAAATTAATAAAGCCAGAAACAAAAAAGGGCTATAACAACAGACACCACAGAAATCCAAAGAATCATTAGTTCATACATCAAAACCCTGTATGCCACAAAATTAGAAAATTTAAATGAAATGGATGATTTTCCTGATAGACACCACTTACCAAAGTTAAAGCAAGATCACATTGACAATTTAAATAGACCTATAACTGCTTCTATAAGAAAATAGAAGCAGTCATCAAAAGCCTCCCAACTAAAAAGAGCCCTGGGACAGATGGTTTTAACACTGAATTCTACAAGAATTTCAAAGAACTAATACCAATGTTCCTCAAACTATTCCACAAAATAAAAACAGAAGGAATATTGCCAAACTCACTCTATAAAGTCACAGCCACCCTGATACCTAAACCACACAGAGACCAAACAAAGAAAGATAATTTCAGACTAATCTCCCTTATGAATATTGATGCAAAAATACTCAATAAAATACTTGCAAACCAAATCCAGGAATATATCAAAATATCATCCACCATGATCAAATAGGATTCTTCCCGAGAATGCAAATATGGTTCAACATACAAAAAATCATCAACATAATCTAACATGTAAACAAACTGAGACAAAAAAAAAACCCACATGATCATCTTATCAGGTGCCGAAAATGCCTTTGACAAAATACAACATTCTTTCTTGTTTAAAGTCTTGCACAGATGAGTAATACAAAGCATATAACTAAACACAAAAAAAGGCAATATAGAGCAAGTCAATAGCCAACATCAAGTTAAATAAAGAGAAACTTAATGTGATCCCACTAAATTCAGGGACAAGGCAAGGCTTCCCACTCTCACCATATATCTTCAGTATAGTAATTGAAGTTCTAGCTAGAGCAATAAGACAAGTAAAGGAAACCAAGGAAGTATACAAATCAGAAAGGAAGAAGTCAAAATATTGCTACTCAGAGATGATATGATAGTATTCATAAGTGACCCCCAAGATTCTACAGAGAATTCTTTTATTCAATGTTTTAATTTTTATTTTTTTATATCAATTACAGTTTATTTACCTTGTTTCCCAGCTCTAGCCTCCTCCTTTATTCCCTCCCAATCTCACCCTCCCTCTCTCATCTCCTCCCTACAACTTTCTAAGTCTACTAATAGGGGCAGTCCTCCTCCCCTTCCATCCGACCCTAGATTATCAGGTCTCATCAAGACTGGCTGCAATGTCCTCTTCTGTAGCCTAGCAAGGCTGCTCCTCCCTCCAGGGGAGGAGGAGGTCAAAGAGCCAGCCACTGAATTCATGTCAGAGACAGTCCCTATTCCCCTTACTAGTGTGCACACTTGGAGACTGAGATGCCATGTGCTACATCTGAGCATAGGTTCTAGGTTATATCCAAACATGGTCCTTGGTTGGAGAATCAGTCTCAGAAAAGATCCCTGTGCCCAGATATATTTGGTCATTGTGGAACTCCTGTCCTCTCCAGGTCTTACTAACCCCCACTTTTTCATATGATTCCCTGAACTCTGCCCAAAGTTTGGTTATGAATCCCAACATCTGCTTTGATACACTGATAGGTAGTCTTTCAGGGGCCCTCTGTGGTAGGCTCCTGTCTTGTTACTTGTTTTCTCCTACTTCCAATGTCCATCCCATTTGTCTTTCTAAGTGAGAATTGATCATCTTACCCAGGGTCCTCCTTCTTAGTTAGGTTTTTGAGCTATAAGATTTTAGCATGTTTATCCTATATTATAGGTCTAGTATCCACTTATAAGTGAGTATATACCATGCGTGTCTTTCTGCTTCTGGGATACCTCACTCAGGATGATCTTTTCTAGGTCCCACCATTTGCTTGCAATTTTCATGATTTCCTCATTTTTAATTGCTGAGTAGTATTCCATTTTGTAAATGTACCACAATTTCTATATTCATTCCTCTGTTGAGGGACATCTGGGTTGTTTCCAGATTCTGGCTATTATGAATAAAGCTGTTATGAACATAGTTGAACAAATGTCCTTGTGTACTTGAGCATCTTTTGGATAAATGCCTAGAGGAGTGGTATAGCTGGATCTTGAGGAAGCACTATTCTTAGTTGTCTGAGAAAGTACCAGATTGATTTCCATAGTGGTTGTACAAGCTTACATTCCCACCAGCAGTGGAAGAGTGTTACCCTTTCTCTACAACCCCTCCAGTGTGTATTGTCAGTTGAGTTTTTGATCTTAGCCATTCTGAGGGGTGTGAGGTGAGATCTCAGGGTTGTTTTGATTTGCATCTCCCTGATGGCTAAGGACTTTGAGCATTTCTTTTAGTGTTTATCTCTGTACCCCATTTTTTAATTGGATTACTTGATTTGTTGCTTTTTAATTTCTTTTTTTTAAAACATTCACTTATTATTTATATAGCATCCTGCCTGCTCATCAGAAGACAGTACCATATCTTACCGTATATGGTTGCTGGGAATTGAACTCAGGACCTTTGGAAGAACAGCCAGTGCTCTTAACCTCCAAGCCGTCTCCCCAGCCCTGCTTTTTAACTTCTTGAGTTCTTTATATTTACTGGATATTAGCTTTCTGTCAGATATAAGGTTGTTAAAGATCCTTTCCCAGTCTGTAGGCTGTTGTTTTGTTTTGATGACAGTGTCTTTTGCTTACAGCAGCTTTTCAGTTTCATGAGGTCCCAGTTATTTATTTTTGATCTTAGAGCCTGTACTATTGGTGGTCTGTTCAGGAAGTTGTCTCCTGTACCAATGAGTTCTAGGCTCTTTCCCACTTTTTCTTCTAAGAGATTTAGTGTGTCTGATTTTATGTTGAGGTCTTTGATCCACTTGGACTTTTGTGCAGGGTGATACATATAGATCTATTTGCATTTTTCTACATGTAGACATCCAGTTAGACAAGTACCATTTGTGGAAGATGCTGTCTTTTTTCCATTGAATGGTTTTGGCTTCTTTGTCATAAATCAAACATTCGTATGTGTGTGGGTTTATTTCTGGGTCTTCTATTTGGTTCCATTGATCCACCATTCTGTTTCTATGACAGTACCATGCAGTTTTTATTACTATTGCTCTGTACTACAGCTTGAGATCAGGGATGGAGATACCTCCAGTTGATCTGTTGTACAGGATCATTTTGGGTGATTCTGGGTTTTTTGTTTTTCCATATGAAGTTGAGAATTTTTCTTTCAAGGTCTGTAAACAATTGAGTTGGTATTTTGATGGGAATTGTATGAGTCTGTGGATTGCTTTTGGCAGAATGGCCATTTTCATTATGCTAATCCTATCAATCCATGAGCATGGGAGATCTTTCCATCTTCTGATATCTTCTTCAATTTCTTTCTTCAGAGACTTGAAGAAAGAAATAGGTCTCAAACAGGTCTCTCACTTGCTTGGTTAGAGTAACACCAAGGTACTTTATGTTATTAGTGGCTTTTGTAAAGGGTGTTGTTTCCCTAATTTCCTTCTCAGCCTTTTTGTCTTTGGTATACTGGAGGGTTTCTCACTTTTTTGAGTTAATTTTGTATCCAGTAACTTTGCTGATGGTGTTTATTAGCTGAAGGAGTTCTCCGGTTGAATTTTTGGGGTCACTCATCTATACTATCATATCATCTGCGAATAATGATACTTTGATTTCTTCCTTTCTACAGAGAATTCTTACAACTGATAAACACCTCCAACAAAGTATATGGATACAAAATTAACTCAAAAAAGTCAGTAGCCCTCCTTTGTACAAGTGACAAAGGGCTGAGAAAGAAATTAGGGAAATAACACCCTATACAATAGCCACAAATAATATAAAATAGCTTGGTGTAATTCTAACCAATCAAGTGAAAGGCCTGTATGACAAGAACTTCAAGTCATTGAAGAAGATTTTGGAAGATGGAAAGATCTCCCATCCCCATGAATCAGTAGGATTAACATAGTAAAAATGCTCATTCTACCAAGAGCAATCTACAGATTCAGTGCCATTCCCATCAAAATTCCAACACAATGCTTGACAGACCTGAAAAGAGCAAACGGTAACTTCATGTCGAAAAACAAAAGACTCAGGATAGCAAAAACAATTCTGTAAAATAAAAAAAAACTTCTGGCAGTTTCAACATCCCTGATTTCAAGCAATACTATACTATACTATACTATACTATACTATACTATACTATACTATACTATACTATACTATACTATACCATACTATACCAAGCAATAGTAGTAAAAACTGTATGGTATTGGCATAGAAAGAGACTGGTTGATCAATGGAACGAAATCAAAGACCCAGAAATGAACCCACCCTTCAACAGGCACTTGATTTTCAACAAAGCCAAAACCATACAATGGAAAAAAATAAGTATCTTCAACAAATGGTGCTGGTCTAACTGGACGTCTGCAAATGCAAATGGAACTATATTTATCACCCTGCACAAAACTCAAGTCCAAGTGGATCAAAGACCTTGTAAAACAAGAGACTCTAAATCTATTAGAAGACAAAGTAGGGAAAAGTCTGGAACTCATTGGCATAGGAAACAATTTCCTGAATAGAACACCAACAACACGGGCTCTGAGATCAACAATTAACAAATGAGATTTCATGAAACTGAAAAGTAGAACAAAACGGCAGCCTACTGACTGGGAAAAGATCTTCACCAACCCTACATCAGACAGAGGGTTAATATCCAAAATATGCAAAGAACTTAAGAAGTTAAACACCAACACATCAAATAATCCAATTAAAATTGGGGTACAGAGCTAAACTGAGACTTCACAACAGAGGGATCTTAAATGGCTGAGAAGCACGTAAAGAAATGCTCAACATCTTTAATCATCAAAGAAATGCAAATCAAAATGACTGTAAGACTCCATCTTATTCTAGTCAGAAAGGCTAAAATGAAAAAAAGTGACAATACATGCTAGTGAGGATGTGGAGAAAGGGGAAGACTCCTCAATTGCTGGTGGGAGTGCAAACTTGTACAACCTCTTTGGAAATCAATATGGTGCTTTCTCAGAAAATTAGGAACAGTGCTACCTCAAGATCCAGCTATACCACTATTGGGCATATATCCAAAAGATGCTCTACCATACAACAAGGACATATGCTCAAAAATATTCATAGCAACTTTATTTGTAATATCCAGAATCTGGAAACAAACTAGATGTCCTTCAACTGAAAAATGAATAAAGAAAGTGTGGTAGATTTACACAATGAAATACTTCTCAACTGTTAAAAATAAGGAAACCATGACATTTGTAGGCAAATAGATGGAACTAGAAAAGATCATTCTGAGTGTAGTAATCCAGACCCAGAAAGACACACATGGTATCTACTTACTTATAAGTGGATACTAGACCTATAGTACAGGATAACCAAACTACAAATTACAGACCCAAAGAAGCTAAGTAAGAAGTAGGGCCCAAGGAAGGGTGCTGGAATGTCTCACAGAAGGGGAAATAGAATAGACAGCAGAAGTGGATGAAGAGAGGGAACTAGACAGGAGATGAAATGGGGAGGGAATCAAGAGTGGAGATCAGATGTGGGGAGAACAGGAGTGGGAGATGAGAGGGCTGGGAACAAGAAGGGAAACTGGGAGTGTGGAACATTTTCTGACAAGCTGGAGACCTGCCACAGGCCTGCTCCTGGGAAGGTTTAGATGTGGCTGATGGGCAGCTTGGTCTTCATGTGAGTCATCTGGCAAGTGGAGAAAGGACTGTTTCTAACATGAACTCTACTGCTTGGTTGGCAGGGCTGCCTTGCCTGGCTTCAGTGAATGAGTATATACCCAGTCCTCATATGACTTGATAGACTGGGGAGGGTTGATACAGGGAGCATAAGATCCCCTTTTCCGGGGAGAAAGGAGGGAGGGGGAACCTTTGGGATATAAAGTAAATAGATTTAAATAATTCAAAAAAGGAATAAAGGTCATAATTTATTAATAATACTTATCGCTAAAAACAAAAACAAAAACAAAAAAAGGTTGAAGCCTGAAGTTTCATTCCCCACTCATGAATTATCCAAATCAAGCACCATAATTTCATGCCATGAATTCACACAATATTTAATTTTTAAAATCATCATAAAATTCTAGCTTAATTCTCCTGATATAGAAAGCTGATAAATACTTTATGCCATTTTAAAATGGAAAGATTGAACAAATGAGAGTGACATCTCCAGGAGCAGAGCCGCATGGATCTGTCTTGCTTCCATTGTACTGTTAGTGCACATGCTTTTTAATTCATAAATCAGAAATGAATGCAATCAGAATCACCTGGCTATGTGAGCCAGGGTGCCAACACAGTTCTTTGGAGAAGAGTAGTTTTTCAACATATCGATAACTAGGTATCCACAGGGGAAAGGAGTGATGTGAGGTCACTCCTTACACTGTATGGATAAGTGCCCAGAATGTGCCAAAGAATAAAGTGTGAATGAAACTATGAAATTCTTAGTAAAAAACAAAAAATTAGCAATAAATATTTATGCTTGTGGGCTAAGAATTATTTTTCAAAGAAACATTTCATTAATTTTATGAAGATATTATGATGAAAATGAAAAGACAGTCCATAAAACATGAGAAAATATTTGCAAAGCACATATTTTATAAAGACGTATTGTCCTGCATTTATTTTTAAAACTCTTAAAGTACAACAATAAAGTGAACTCAACAAAAATGCAACTTAAAAACAGGTAACAATCAAAATAGACCTCTCTCCAGGAAGATATATAAATGACCAACAAAGGCATGGAAAGGCCCTTACATGAGTTAACACGACAGAATTCTAACTATAATGGCAACAGAAAAGGGACAGTTTTGGTAGTAAGCATTTGGAGAAACTGGAAACCTCAAACATTCATTTAAGAAATATAAAGTAATGGAGGATTATGGAAAACAGTCAAAAAATGTAAGCAAAGAATTACCACACAGCCTAGCAATTCTACCCCTGAATATACACAAGCCTTCCTTATCTATGTTTTATGTCCGTTTATGTGCAAAATAATTCATACATCCCAAATTTTACATTGTTCTGAGAAACATAATGAAATATCATACTACCCTGCTCAGACCACCCAAGATGGGAAACACCCTTTGTCTAGCAGTGCCACACCTCAGCGTGAGCTGCCTTTCCACTCAGTACTTAGTAGTTTCTATTGCAGAATCAAATGCATGTGGTCAAGTAACCCTTATGGGATAGCCTAACACTTTATCACAAGGTCTGTGCCCTCTAACTCATGTCATTTCAGCATGCATGTGTACACTGCATCCATTCATCATCAGAAATGTGTGGTGTACACATTTAACCCCAGCACTCACGAGGCAGAGACAGGTGAATCTCTGAGTTTGAGGCCAGTGTGGTCTACAGAGTGAGTTCCAGGAAAGCCAAGACTACATAGAGAAACCCTGTCTCGAAAAACAAACAACAAAATTTAGCACGGGTGAGGAATTGAATACATTCAGAAGGTATTGTAAGAGAGAACACATAGCTTCCTGGAATATATTGTTGTAATCAATCTATTATCATTTTTGTTAATTTATTACTATTCCTAGTTTATGAGCTAAACTTTATCAGATATTTACATATATCAAGTCCACAGTGGAGAAAAGCCTGATACAAATAGGAGTCAACATTACCTGAGGTTTCAGGCCTCCACTGGAGGTTTTCCAATGTGTCCTTGTATATCAGGAGGAACTACTATATGCCAGGCAAAAAAGGAGAACATTTTTCAGCATTACTGTTTACAACACTGAAAACAGTATCTATCAGTTAAGGAATAGATAAAATATGAACTGTTTATCCAACGGAATAGTATTCACCCAGAATAAGGATTAAAGCAGTTGTATAACATAGCAGGGATGGAACCTTCATGGCGCTGTGCTGTTGGGAGAAGAAAGTCATGAAAGTCTAGTTGTTTTGCTTTCACTCATAGGTAGAGTCTGCTCAGGCTGATAGCCCACACACTGGGTGGCTTAAACAAAGAATATTCTTCCAGTCCTGGAAGCTGCCAAGTACCAGAGAAGGTGCTGAAAATTCACCTTCCTCAGTACATGTCCAGACACACACACACACACACACACACACACAGACCTCTGGAGACCCTTTATTGTCAGGACATCAGGCTTAGTTTCACCTTTGTGACCTCCTTGTATTATAACTCCCCTCTCTCTCGGTGTCTAAGACAGACGTGTTAGGGATTACTGTGAAGCTGGGGGTTATAGACAAACTCAATCCATGACAGTTTTGAATATCTAGAAAAAGCAAAGTCTGAGATCTGGAAAACAGATTGTTGGTTGCTTGGAGTGTGTAGGCAGGGAGGGCAGGGAGGACAGGGAGTGAGTTCACTACCTTTTATTGTTGTTTTTGTTTTTCCAGACAGGGTTTCTCTGTGTAGCCCGGCTGTCCTGGAACTGATTTGTAGACAAGGCTGGCCCCTTGAACTCACATAGATCCCTCTGCATCCCAAGTGCTAGGATTAAAGGTGTGTGCTACCACACCTGGCTGTAAACTGCCTTTTTTTTTTTTTTGGCCTGAAGAAAATGCTTAGGAAGTAGGTAAAAGTAGTAGAACAATCCTCAAGAAGGTAATCAAGTATTATCCATTCCAGAATCAGCATAGACACCCCCCAAACTTATGCTTTTAAGTACAGCTCATCAAAATGAAAGCATATGTAGTCACAAAACCTACACACAAGTAGTCATGATAGAATTATTCCCAAGATCCTAAAGGGGAGAAAAGTCAAATGTTCGTTAATTTATTTACAAACATAGGATTCGTAGAAAGAATAAAATTTACCTTTACAACAAAGTATTATAAATTTTCAATAGTTGATGAGGTCCCAGGCATACATGCTTTTAACCCCAGAACTCACAAGGCAGAACCAGGTAGATCAGTAAGTAGAAAGCAAGCCTTGTCTGTATAGTAAGCTCCAGGACTGCTAGGGTTACATAGTGACCTGTCTCAAAAAAGATAAACGAGAAACTGATACATACTAAGTGGAAACAGCATGCTAAGTAAATAATCCATCTACAAAACCCTATATATTTGACTGGGGAGATGGCTCAATAGGTAAAGTACTTGTGGGAGCCAGAGGATCTGAGTTCAAATCCCACAGCACCATGTAAAATTCTGGCACCCTGGAGTGCACTTACAACTACAGCATTGGAGGAGACAGAGATGCTGATGCCTGGTGCTTGCTAGCCAGTCAACCTAGGCAAATAATAACTCCAAACTCAGTGAGAGAGAGGCCCTGCCCAAAGAATAAGGAGGAATGTCACTGGAGAAGACACTCAACACTGACATCTGGCCCAGAAAAACACACACACTCATGAACACACACGCCACCATATATTACTGTGATTACATTCTGGGAAATGACCAATTAGGCAAATGAAGAGAGACAGAGTGTTAGTTGTTGATTGAATTCTGGGGTCACTGGAAAGATATAGTGCACTAGCCAAGAGTAGAGGATTCTTTTGAGATGAAGATGTTCTCAAATTGCCTGTGGTGATGGGAGAATATAGTTGGAAATATATTAAACACCATTAAATTATGAACTTCAAGTTTAGGGATTGTCCTAGTATAGCAGGATTTCTGGGGCTAGCCAGGGGTTTAAGTAAAGACATGGAGACTTATTAATATTTATAAAAGCTTAGGCCTTTAGCTAGACAGACTCTCAGTTAGCTCATCAATTTACCTAAGTAATCCTAGCCTACACCCTGCCATCCTGGCCAGCTCTTTATCTCTCTGCACCTGTTCATGGCTACATTCATGTCCCACTGGCAAATCTTCCTACCTCTCATTCTTCTTGCAGAGACTCTCTCTCAGCCTGAAGTCCCGCCTTCCCTTTCCTGTCTAGATGTTGCCATCAGCACTTTATTAAGCTAATCAACAAGTGAGGAAGGTTTTTGTTTGCAAAATATGCCAGTGATGATCCATAAGAATAGCAATACCAGAGTAGCTAGCTCTGTGATACAGAAGTCAACAACTGAATATACTAAGACAACCTTTACACAGTGCAGCCCAACAGTCTAGAGGTGAGTCTAGTCTAGTCTCACCTCACAACAGAGTTCCTTAGAAAGAAACACAATGAGATATTAATATAGAAACAAAATTTCACTTTTGTAAACAACCTACTTTGTATCAGCAACAAGACAGAATGTGAATGAAAATCAGTTTGCTGGGAGTATGTGAACCTAGCTTTGTCCCTCTGATGACAGAGATATGCAAGCCCTTCAATAAGATCTGTTAGAGAGGCCCTGGTGTGTGTGTGTGTTGCAGCCTCCTTCCTGGCTTTCTCCAGTGCTTACAAGCACGCCCCACTGCTCTTTCTCCTTCCGGTTGAGCTGACTTAAGACACAGTTCCACAGTCATTCTCATTGGAAATGAAGTGTGTGTGTTTTCTACACAAACTGTGATAGCCCTCAATGGAGAGTTCCATGTACATTTAAAGTAATATTGTTGTCATGTTTAGCCGCTTTTCAGTATGTAGGTCTATATAACCTGATCATGATGGTTATAGTGTGCAGATATACCATTCCAAGCAGGAGCTACACCCAAAATGAAGAAAAGCAAAAGCAACATTCTCTAGAGGCCTGACACACAGATGGAGTCTTCTGTTATCTTCTCAGGGCACCCATGCTAGTAGCCTCTCCTGCACCATTTTCAACAATAATTGACATTTGCTTGCGTTCCATCTGAATGAAATCCCCACAATGAAGTTTGGACCCTGACCCTGACTTTGAGCCTGTTCAATCTGTAAATAAATTGCAATTCTAGTCATTTGTATAGAATAGTCTCTGTTACTCTAAATAATTTTCCATGTTATCTGAATTTGAAATTCAGGATTCTTCTAGAGTGTCAGGGAGCAGTCTGTTAATTTGCTAATCTAAAAATGTAGCGAAGAGTTAACCTTGGTAATGTTTTAAAACATGTTGTGAATCTTGTATTATTTTGTGAAGGTAATCTTGTATATCACCCTGATCAATTGAAACAATTATATCATGTTAACTTTCAAACGACAGAAAGAGTCTCAGAGACTCTCCTCTCTTAGAACCAATATCCATTATCTAAGCCTTTTACTTACAGCAGTTTCAGACACCTCACAGGCCCAAGAAGTTTGACCCTCAAAAGAACTATATCTCTGACTGTGTGAAGACTATTCATCCTTTCTTTTCAAGCTAGCTTCAAACTTATCATGGAGCTAAATATGTCCTTGAACTCCTGACCCTCCTGCTGTCCCACTTCTGAGTGCTAAGAGTATAGGAGTGCAGGACTGTGCCTAATTGTAGGCAATGCTGAAGATTGAACCCAAGACCTTATCTATAGTAGGCAAGTGCTTTGCCAACTGAGCTATATTTCTAACCCCCTTTTCATAGGAAGATGTTTTGTAATTATCTGGTGAGTTAATATTCTAATTGGATAATGTCTATTGATGCTGAGGTAGGTCCTTTCTATTATGAAGTGATATTAAAAGCCATGATTCATAAAAGACAGCTTTTAAAAGAAATTTTATACAATTGGGTTGTTTTAATGTGTGTTCTCTAAATCCCAGCACTGGAGACAGTTCCCTTCAAAACTACTACAGGCTCATACTAAAGGCTCTGCAACTGTCGCATCTAGACTCATTCTGTTAACTTGCATCTGCCAGTCTTATCCTTACCTTTGGTTCCCCTAAATCTCACCAGCAAACAGCCCACATGGTCATATCTCCAGTTCTTCATTTTGAGGTCCAGACTCAGCATCTTCACTTAAACTTCTCAAAAAGTATCTTGAGCTCAATACACTATAAGACTTTTTTCCAACCTCTTCTTCATTAAGAGTTTGCAATATCATAGAGCAGTGGTGCCAGCTGTTTGCCTTCGCAAGCCAAACCCGGGAAGGATGTTCATGCCTCCCCAAAGTACAAATGTCTCCAAACACAGTATTGACAAATGCTATCACCTTTATCCCTAACATTTCTTTTATACAATTAATTCTTCCATCCTTATGCTCCAGAGACATGTTAGTCTTTACCTCTGAAATAACAAGTTTTGCTTTCTCAGGTTACTTGTTTGCCTAAATGGTGGACTTACATAAACACTTAGCCCCTTCAGGTTGGTTCACCACAAGACACCAGCATGGTCTTGAGAAGTATAGCTCATTAGTTATTATATCACTCCTCTACAGTCCAATGATTTTGGAACAGAGACAGCACTGAAGAGTCTGTTCCCGACAGACCAGCCCTTTCTCTAGCTCCTCTGACTGTATTCCCTCATTCTGGCCTTATTTCAAGCTCTGGCTTTCTTTATGTACCCTTCAAATGACTTTGGACAGCTTTAGTTCTTGCTTGAAATACTCTTTTATCCCCTTTTAGTCATGAGTTTCTCCTAATCTGCCCTACTTTCAGAGGTTCTAATGTCAGAAAAGCCCTCTCTGGCACCTCCAGCCAGTTAAATACTGTGCTGTTAGCTCTCAGCACAATATAATTCTGCTTTGAGGGCCATTTCATTTACAGTTTTATGATTATTTGATGTTCTAAGTAGTAAATGGTATAGGAATGAACATTCTCATACATAGCACTTATATTGTGTGTGTGTGTTTGAGGGTGAGTATGTGTGTGAGAGAGAGTAAGTGTGTATGCGGGTGTGTGCAGGTATGTGTATGTTCAGTGCTCCAATGAATGCAGAAAGGCAACTTGGAGGAATAGGTTTTCTCCTTCTATTCATTACATCCCAGGAATGAGATTCAGGCCAGGCTTGGCAGTAGGTGGCTTTCCCTTCTTGCCAACCCTGTGTTCTTTATTACAAAGATTAATCCACTCACAAGGGCTTGACTTTCATGACCTCATAAGGTCCCAAAGGGCTTACCTCCAAATTGCCATCACGTGAGGATTGGGACTTTAACATATGAATTTGGGGTAGGACACAAACAGGAATGCAAAAAGAAAAATTGTCTAAACATCTCTCCAAAGATATAAGCAAGTAAGCACACAAAGAGATGTTATTGTAAATGACTAGTCATTAAAGAAATGTACACCAAAGTCATGATAAAAAATCTGGAGAAAGAGCTCAATAGTACCTTGTTCACATATATAAGGCACTGGCTCAGCTCCCTGGTGCCACAGTGTACCAGCATTTTACACTCATTAGAAGTCAACTATCCAGGGATCCAAGATGGCTGCCACGAGAGGACACTGTGTCTGACGAGTAGGTCAGCAGAAATTACGCAGCGACCAGGAGACTGAACTCTGGGACCTAAAACGCCAGCATTTGTGATTGCCAGGTGAGCGGAACTCCTACGGTGATAAAATCAAGTGGGAAAATCCTAGGGACACCCAGTTATTCCCCAGAAAAATCTCCTGGTGACTGGTGGCACACAGCTCTGATCTGAGCGAGCAGCTGCTCTGGGCGCCAGCAGCCTTCATACTAGACTGGATCACACAGTCTCAGGGCAGACTGAGGAGGACCCGGGTACCTTTTGGACTGACCTGCACACTGCGGGCACACACTGCTCAGATCCGCCAGCAAAAACCTCAGTCCCTGTGTGAGTCCACGGGCCAGTCTGGAAAGGACCTGGGTTCTGCTTCAACCGGTGGGCATATGGCAGACGCAAACCAATCACCGCCTCTGGAACCACCTCAGACTGAGAGGGATGGGGGAACCGTTTTGACCAGACTGCACACTGCAGCCGCACACTGCTCGGGTCCTCCAGCAACCACCTTGGTCCATGTGTGTGTCCTCGGATACCATTTCAGGCCGGCCTGCATACAGCCGGTGCACACTGCTCGGCAACACCTGCAACCAACCAAGACCCACTGTGTGTGACCCAAATGTCGTCTCAGACATTGGTGCACAGCCCCTGGCCCAGAAGGGAGCACCAAGTCTCCAGTCCAGGGGAGAGCCCTTAGCAGCAAGCCCAGGGCGGAACGCAGAACCCCCAGCTGACATCTCAAAAGACTGAGGAGCTAAGCCTCCAGACCAGAGGGGTGACCAGCCTGCAGTGCTCACAGCTTCTAGCACAGAGCACAAAGCCTGCACACAGAGCCCACTACAGAGCTCAACTGAGACAACAACGCACACTAACAAACCACTGGAAATCCCTGATCTTCTTGAAGAATACTCCTGACA
>CM053764.1:38515730-38538975 GCA_028658305.1 Pachyuromys duprasi
TGTCTCAGTTGAACTCTGTTGTGGGCTCTGTGTGCCCAGCTTCGTGCTCTGTGCTAGAAGCTGTGAGCACTGCAGGCTCGTCACCCCTCTGGTCTGAGTGTTACTCCTCATTCTGTGCTAGAGTCTGACAGTCCAGGGTTGAGATGTCAGCTGGGGGTTGTGCACTCTGCCCTGGGCTTGCTGCTAAGGGCTCTCCCCTGGAATGGAGATTTGCCTCCTCCTTCTGGGCCAGGGGCTATGCACCACGGTCTGAGATGATATTTGGGGCACACACAGTGGGTTTGGGTTGGTGTGCCTCCGCTGAATGCAGGCCTGTCTGAAATGGTGCCTGAGGCCTTCTCTGTCTGGCCCGTGGACAGACACCCAAACTGAGGTTTTTGCTGGGGGATCTGTGCAGCTTTTGCCCTCAGTGTGCAGACTGGTCAAGATGATCCCTGGATCCTCTCAGTCTGTGGTGGTTCCGGTGATCGGTGCGTGCCTGCTGCACACCTGTGGGTTGAGGCAGAACTCGGGTTCCTCTCAGATCCGCTGGCGCACTCACACACTGACTGAGTTTTTGCTGGCGAAAGGGTTCGGCGTGCAGTGTGCAGACTGGTCAAAACAGTCCCCCAATCTACTCAGTCTGGGGTGGTTCTGGTGATTGGTCTGAGCCTGCAGCACACCCGCGGGTTGAAGCAGAACCCGGGTGCAGTGTGTGCTCACAGTGTGCAGTTCAGTGAAAATGGTGCCTGGTTCCTCCTCAGACTGCCCGCAAGACTGTGTGATCCAGTCTATTATGGCGGGTGCGGGCGTCCAGCGCGGCTGCTCCTTCGGATCAGAGCTGTGCACTGCTAGTCACCGGGAGATTTTTCCGGGGAATAACTGGGTATCCCTAGGGTTTTCCCACTTGATTTTCTCACCGTAGGAGTTCCGCTCACCTGACACTCACAAATGCTGGCGTTTTAGGTCCCAGAGTTCAGTCTCCTGGTAGCTGCGTTGTTTCTGCTCTCCTACTCCTCAGACACAGTGTTCTCTCGTGGCAGCCATCTTGGATTCTCCTCCTAATTTACTTTATAATTGCTTATTTTTATTTCTTCTCTTCCCCAGTGTGCTTTCTCTTCTCCTGGATCTCTCTCACATATATTTGACTCTAGATTCCTCATACAAGAGAAAACATGAAATTTCTTTTCTTAGCTGAGTTTGGCTTTTTCACTTAACATAATACTTTCTAGTTCCATTTACTGTCATGCAAATGTCATAATTTTATTCTTTTATGGCTAAATAAAAGTCTGTGGCATACATTTATTGTATTTTCTTCATTCATCTATTGATAGAAAACTAAGCTAGTTCCATAAATTGGCTGTTGTGAAAAATGCCATGATTTTCACAGATATACAGGTGTCTCTGTAATACACTCTCCTAGATTTTGGGGGTATATTCCCTGAAATTATATAGCTGGGCCATATGGTTATTTCCATTTATTCATTCATTTATTTGTTTGTTTGTTTTTTTACTATGGTGTTTCCTTTCTTTCTTCCTTTCTTTTTTTTTTAAAGAAAACTTCAGTATATTTGCATCTTAGTTTACATTCCCAACCACCAATGTACAGATGTTCCTTTCCCACCTGCATTTTTACCAACGTTTGTTGTTACTGGTTTTCCTTAATGATAAAAATTCTGAAAGAGATGATTATGGACTCTGAAGCTTTGAGTTAGAATTTTTTTATTATAGGAATTATTTAATCTGGAGTGAACTCAGAAACATGATTCTGGGTGGGTCTGAAGATTTCCTTGAAGAATTAACTGAGGGGCAGGGGAAGTTCTGTCTCCAAGGTAGGCAGTAACTTCCCATGGTAACCTTAAGTATAACAAGGTCCAAGGGCTAGGTAGTGCTGCTTCTTTGCTTGCCCTCCTTTGCTTTCTGCCTGTAAATGTCTATCCCAGTGTTGCCATCGCTGCCTTCACTAACACCACAGAGCAGCTTCTTTGGCTTTCTAACATGGGGGAAAGTCCAGACTGTGACTTGCTAAGGCTGTTATCTGCAAACTTGAAAAATTGCTGAGAGTAATGCAGATAATGGAGGTCTGGCTTGTGAAGCTTCAAAGTGAAGCATAGCCTCTTATCTTGGCTATTTATGATACTTTCTATTAAGAATAACATAAGAACATATTTAGTAAAAAAAATAAAATAAAAATAAAAAACTTGTAGAGATAGAATTGCTGAACCATGCCAGGTTTGGTGCTGCACACCTTGAATTCCAGCACTCGGGGAGGCAGAGACAGGCAGATCTCTGTAAGCTGAGGCCAGCCTGGTCTACAAAGTGAGTCCAGACAGCTAACACTACACAGAGAAACCCTGTCTTGAAAAAAAAAGTCATTTCTTGTCATTTGTGGTTAAAACAATAGCTGTGATTAACATGGGAACAGCTGACTACTGAAGACCAACAAAGCTTTGCTTTACTGAGACAATCTGTGATGCTTAGGTGTATTGAAAAAGTGGCTGTGATTAAGAAGAGACTGGAATCATTCAGTGAGATTTTCTGGGGAGTATTTTCTTATGGTCAATACACAGAAGTTTTATTCCAGAGAGGTAAGGGTAAGGCTTCATCTCAAGCTGGCAGTCAATTGGGCAATTTACACTAGTTTTGGTGAGAGGAAAGCTTCAGGACTGGAGGGATCATGGAGAGAAGCTGAGGCTCGGCGCCATGTTGCAGGAGTAGAGTTCTTGAAGAGAGACCAGCATAGGCTATTGCTTACTCTCAATTTCGGTGGAGACCCCAGAATGTTGGAGATGCCGGGATTAAGGAATGACTACCAAGGAAAGCAGGAGGTGGGGAGTGGAACTGGACTGAGCCTAGGAAGCAAGTTGCATGTGATGGAGGGCAGAGCTGGAGACGTGAACGGAGCTGCCCACGCCTTTTGAGTCCAGAAGACTGGGAAAGTCTACAGAGGCAGTTTCTTGATTTATGATCGGTGTAGGTCCACCCCGAGGCAAGTGGTCCTGGGTTGTATAAAAAGCTGACTATGTGACCCTTAGGGAGAAGTCAATAAGCCAAGTTCCTTCATGATTTCTACTCCAGTTCTTATCCAACTTCCTCCTTGAATTCCTGCCCTGAGCTCCCTCAATAATGGGCTTTGGTGTAGAAGAGGAAGATAAGATAAACCCCCTCTTCCTCAAATTGTTCTGGGTAATAGTGGTTTTCACAGCAGTGTAAAGCAAACTAGGACCCATGTAAGCCAATCTGGTGGTATAGTTTGAGAACAGGTATTACAATATTTCTGCATTATTTTCTTAATTGCATTGGCTATTTGGAGGTTTTTATGCTTACAAATGAATTTTAAGATTTTTTTTCTGTTTCTGTGAAGACATTCATGAAATTTCATTGAATCCATATAAATTGTTCTTGATAGTATAGCCATTTTTACAATATGAATTCTGCCAGTCCATGAACACCAAAATCTTTAACCTCTTGTACATCTTTATAAGAGGGAGGTGTCTCAGTTGGGTTTCTATTGCTGCAATAAAAGAGCGTGACAAAAAAAAACGTGCAAGTTGGGGAAGAAAGAGTTTATTTGGCTTACACTTCCACATTGTAGTCCATCAGTGAAGAAGTTAGGGCAGGAGCTCTAACCTGGAGTGGGGAGTGGATGCAGGCCATAGACAGGTGAGGTGCTGCTACAGGTGTTCATCATGGCTTGTTCAGCCTGATTTCTTATAGAACCCAGGACTAGCAGCCCTTGGATGGCACCACACACAGTGGGCTGGGCCCTCCCATCAACCACTAATTGAGAAAATGCTTTACACCTGGGTCTCATGGAAGCATTTCCTCAAATGAGGCTCCCTCCTTTCAGATGACTCTAGCACGTATCACATTGACATAAAGTTAACCGGCACAGCAGATTCAGAGAGAATAACGTTACAGATGGCGAGATGGTCAGCGTTCAGTTCCCAGTACTCCTATCATGTATCTCATAACTGGCCATAACTCCAACTCCAGGAGAGCTTACACTTTCTGTAGTGGAAGACTAGCAGCACAGGCTCCTATGCTTGAATACTTGATCCCCGCTTGTTGGAACGTTTTGGAAAGGATTGGGAGGTGTGGCCTTGTTGAAAGAGATGTGTCACTGGGCTTGAGGCCTCAAACACCTCCAGTCATCCCTCTCTGATTCCTGCTCACGAATTAGAATGTGAGATCTCACCTTTTTCTGCAACCATACCTCCACTCCACCCTTATGGACTCCACCAATCTGGAACCGTAAGCCCAAGGACATGTTTCATTTTGTAAATTTTCTTAGTCACATCTATATCAAGCAAAGCAGAGGCCTTAATGATAGAATTTATATCCAAGATTTTAACATACTTTAATTATATTTACCCACTGTATTACCTTCTAAATTGACTATTTTATTATTTTTATTTGTGCATGTGAATATACCTGTGTGTAAGTGCTTATGGATTCTGGAAGAAGACATATTAGTTATTTTTCTACTGCTGTAACAAAATACCATGACCAAAAGAACTTACAAAATAAAAACATTTATTTGGGCTTATAGTTCCAGATGGCTAGAGTCCGTAATGCAATGCTTCTGAATATTATTTATTTTTAAATTTTGAACTGTTGAACATAAGAGTGCAAAAGTCATAGATGAGGGTGGACTATACTTCTGTTACAACTAGAATTGATGTTTCATATTTTAATGGTCAATTTGTTCAGCTTGCTTAACTGTAATGAGAAATGTGGAGATAAAATGTGTACTATTCAGTGGTGGAGCATCAGTATGTTTGGATTATGGAATGATTTCTAAATTCATAAAACAATCATTTTGAAGGCTAGAGGAATACCAGAAAACTTGCCCAGCATATCTGTAAGGCCCTGGGCTTGATCCCTAGCACAACATTTTAAAAAATCATGTTTAAATTACTTATCTTTCACAATAGCTATGGCTGACAGTGAGTACACATTCCAAAGAAATCTTCTAATATTTCATTTAATCTCCTTGCTGCCATAAGGAGCCAGTTATTAACTCCTGTTTACACAACAGGAGAATTAAAAAACCAAAGACATAGCTCATGATCACTTAATAAGTGAAAGTATTATTCTTCCCATTGAAGGATCTGAGCTAGTTTTTCTTAGCGTTTTATTTCTCCTTAGTACCAAGGGGCATGATAAAGGGTTCAAACTGAAAAGCTGCACCCTGCCAGCAGCAACGGAATGCTTCAATTCAAAGCTAGTGAAGCTGCAGTTGAGTGACAACCACAATAACTCCTGACTTTCCATCTGCCATTCTTAGAGCCCAGGAGACTCCTTTCATCTCTGTCTGGGGCTGCGTTCAGGTGTGCACCTCGGCTCATCACACCAGCATTCTGTGTTTCCATTAGGTCCCCTTTATCGCCTCAAACTCCCAAGGTAACTTAAGCCTTGAGTCCAATTTCCCCTTCAGCCACCAACTTAATCTCTGTCAAGTATCCAGCTGTTCTATTAGATCTAGGTTATTTTTAACTCATGAAATGAGCTCATTCTAGAAACCTTCAGCTGAAACCTTTTTTCCGACCATTGTGTCCAATACCTGGTAGAAAGGAAAAACAAAGAAAGAAAGCAGTGTATGTTCCTGTAAGAAGGGATACAAGGTGCTTTTAATTTACTTTAGGCTTGACCCAGGAATCAAGATGTTTCAGGAAAATCCATTGTATGAGAACAAGTCACAAAAATAGAAAGTACAGAGAGATGGACAAACCTAGTACTGCACAGAATGCAATAATTATAGACATATAGTCAGAAGCATCACTTGGATGGCAGTGAACAGAAGAATGCCTATGCCAAAGGCAGAAATAAGGGGCTATATGCCAAGCTAAACAAAAGTGAATTGTGGCTAACAAGAAAGGACTTGGGCTTTCTTGAACACTATTAACATGTCAGTTAAGACATAGTGCAGGCATGGTACAAAATGCTCAGCTGAGTATGTTAAAAGCTGTGTTTATCCTGCTACATTTGAAGTGAGCACCAGGATCACCTGGTGGAAACAAATGAAGGCACAACTAAATGGCTCTCATCCCATGAACCCTGACTCCTACACAAGCTGGGAAAATATATAATGTGTGATATACACAGATGACAAACACCAGGGAAAAGAAAGCACCACACTCATTGAACGGATATTACTTCTCTGCTTTTGGTCAGAAGCCTATGGTTCTGTGGAAACCCAAGCCAGAAATATGAACATGCAACTCTTTTAGTCATCCACTTCCACAGACATGTCCTTCTAATAACTGGGAGTATCTTACTTTTAAAAAACCATAGACTGTGTAAATTACATAACAAAACTTATTTCCTGTAGTTTTGAACACTGGAAGCACACCATCAAGGTCTTAATCAATTTAATCTCTAATGAAGAATGTTTGGACATCCACTTTCTCAATGTGTCCTCATATAGCAAAGAAGGAGCCCTCTGCTGTCCCTTACAAAGACACTAAGGCGAGAGATCAAGAGAACAATTTCATGTCCTCATAAGACCTGAATTCTCCAAACGTAGCCACAGTGAGAGAGGATAGGGCCTCAACATCTGAATTTCATATGGGACACACTTTGGGTGTAGCCAGAAGCACACAAATTAGCATATCACTTCTAATCAGCGTGGCTGAAAGATACTTAAAGCTAGTGTGGGTAGCAAATTGCATAATGAGGGTTGCTCCTGAAGGCTTCTAAGAGAATAAAACCCTAAAGCTTTAGAACTAAAGGCCATTGGAAAGTTCCTAATCCAATGGTTTATTATTGTTGTTGTTATTATTTTATGAAAAGAACTTGGGATCCAGCAAAAAGAAATTCCTTGACAACAGAGTTGGTATCAGGAATAAGACTGGGTATCAGAACTATCCCTCCTGTATTTATCAGTAGTTCCATATTTACTTCACGGGTATTGTTGTGTGCAAACTTTTTGTTTGTTTGGTTGGTTGGTTGGTTGATTTGTTGTTTTTTGTTTGTTTTTCTTTTGTTTGCAGCTTACTATACTTTTCTCATTTGAAACTCCTCACTCCCAGCAATGATGCACGTTCTTAGTCTGTTCCTTTCCTATGAAAGATTATCTAACCCACAGCCTTGTATTAGTTACTTTTCTCCTTGATATGACCAGACAGAAGCAACTTCAACTAAGCATGATTATTTTGCCCTGATACTAAAAATGGTGTACAGTTCATCATGGTGGAATGGCATTGAGACAGGAGCATGAAGCAGCTAGTCACATCTGCACCCAGAAAGAAGAAGAGAGATGGTATGTGTACATGGTTCACCTTCTGATTTTATCATTTCATTCAGTCTGAGATTCCACAGGATGGTGCCACTTACATTCAAGGCAGATATTTTCTCCTCAAACTTTTCTGAGAACTGATTCACAGACTCCCAGAGATGTTTCCTCTGTGATTTCAAATACCTTCAATTTGACAATCAAAACCAGTTATCATAGTCATCATGTGCCAAATTTATCATTTTTCTTTTAATTAAAATCAGTGCTGGTCTAAGAGGGAATTCAACTGTGACAACAGAAAAAAGAATATAAATATCCTGATTTTTGGTGACAATATCTTTTCTTGAATTTAGGTCATCCAAAAGTAGACTTCCAGTAATGTTTTTCAAGAGTCTAGGGCAGTTTTTATACCTTCACCAGACACGATAGGAATCTAGAAAAGTAGAAAAAATTTACCTCTGTCTTAGAGTTGGGATTTTGTCTGAGAATTAAGCTGAGAAAAAGTATATTAGCAGGATACATGCAAATGTATGTAATTTAAATTTTATTGGCTTCATAAGAAAATGAAGATGCCACACACAGTATATGCTCACTCATAAGTGGACACTACACCTATAAAATAGGATAAACATACTAAAATCTGTACACCTAAAGAAGCTAAACAAGAAGGAGGTTCCAGGGTAAGATGATCAATCCTAACTTAGGAAGGCAAATCGGATGGACATTGGAAGTAGGAGAAAACAAGAAACAGGACAGAAGCCTACCGCAGAGGGCCTCTGATAGCAGTGTATTAGAACAGATGCTGAGACTCATAACCAAACCTTGGGCAGAGTGCAGGGAATCATATGAAAGAAGGGGGAGTTAGTAAGACCTGGAGAGGATGGGAGTGCGTGACAAGGACCAAATATATCTGGGCACAGAGGTCTTTTCTGAGACTGATGGTGCAACCAAGTACAATGCATAGAGATAACCTAGAACCCCTGCTCAGATGTAGCCCATGGCAGCTCAGCATTCAAGTGTGTACCCTAGTAAGGGGAACAGGGACTGTCTCTGACAAAAAACAAAACAAAACAAAACAAAACTCAGTGGCAGGCTCTTTGACCTTGCCTCAACCCTGCCCCCAAACACACACCGAGGGAGGAGCAGCCTTGCTAGGCCACAGAGGAAGACATTGCAACCAGTCCTGATGAGACCTGATAAACTAGGGTCTGATGGAAGGGGAGGAGGACCTCCCCTATCAGTGGACTTAGAGAGGGGCAGGGAGCAGATGAGGGAGGGAGGGATTGAGAGGGAATGAGGGAGGGGGCTACAGCTGGGATACAAATAACCTGTAATTAATATAAAAAATAAAAATTATATATAAGAAAAGAAAACGAAGACAAGGGAGCATAGCCAAATGCTTATCCTCAATTACATCAAGTCATAAATTGTGAAACCAAAAAGAGAAAGGAGAGTGAGGATGCTGGAGGTAGTTGGGTAGATAAGAGACTAACAGGATAACGGTTGCCTTCCTTGATGGGTTCATTGCTTCTTTCTGGTTTTAAAAGGGCATTTGCCATGTGAGAGTTTAATCTCTAGCTCTGAAGAAGAAAGAGCTGAGAAGAGAGTGACATTCTCACACTTAAATTTTTAAAACACCTTTATTTCAGAACAACCCAATGCTAGTTTTGTGTGTCTACAGATGTTGCAAAACACATAAGAAAAAACAGCTTGAGGGAATAAAGTATATTTTGTTCTGAGTTTCAGAGGTTCCAGTCCATCACACTTCATTGTTTCTGGGTCATGAGAGACAGAGAGTGCTGTCTCAGAAGGGCACTTGGTAGAGTAAAGCAGCTCACCTCATGGTGGATGGAAAGCAAAGACGGGAGAACACTGTGTTCCTGGCTATCTTTCCATTTTGTTTAACCTTTCAGATGTTTCACCTCATTTTCATAATGGAACGTTTTCCCTCAGTTAACTCTATCTCTCTGGGAAATACCTCCAGAGAAACACCAAGAATCTTGAATATTAATCTCCTAGGTATCTCTCAACCCTTTTGTATTAACAATTAAGATTAAATATCACCAAAACTGGTGTCTAAATATTATATATTAGGATGACATATTCTGCAGGTTTTGTTTGTGTATGACAGGTTATTGTTATATTTTCTTATTTGTTTTTACTTTATAAAGAAAATAAGTTTATTCAGCTCCTTGTTTTGGAGAACAAGTTTAAACAGGATGCTGCTGACTCTGAGAAGAAGCTCACATCACATTACAACATCACATCACATCATCACATCACATCATCACATCACATCACATCACCACATTATCACATCATTGTAAGGCTCGCACAGATCTCTCCAGGGTTACGTACTCTGAGCTCTGCATATCTAAAGGGTTAACATCAGTCCTAAACATTCTCTCTCCACATTCCATGGAAAACATTTATAGACTAAAAAACATGTGTATGTCTAGATAGTTAATGTTCCTTGTAGTCAAAAGCACATTCACTTATTCAACAGGAAACAATTATTGAAGTTGATATCCAATTTAGCCACTTTCAGCCTAGCAAACTGCATCTCTCCACTTTAACATCTGTACATAGAGTGGAATGTTCCTTATTTTCATCTGGTATGAAAATTAAAAGGGAACCTGCATAGTGAATAGGTTGCTTTAGTATTTAACAATGTTATGTTCCAGAAAGAAAAACATATCTATGAAATAGACCAAAGAAAAGAGAAAATCAAAACAGTTCTGTCGAAAACACAACTGCAAAGTATACTAATTTCCAATTGTTAAAGTTGGTCTTCACAAAAAATATACTCAGACTATTGTTGGGGATCCCATAAAGCTCATGGCCCTCAGAAAGAGAGATCAATTCTTTCACACATAATGACATGCACTGCCTCACATAAATAAATGAATAAATAAATAAATGTACTGAGATTTTAAAATAAACTGGGTTTTTTACTTGGACATGCGTGGTGCTGTAAGCAGATTATTCTTTGCTACAGTCCATGTTTAACTGCAGGCATCACCCCTTTCATTTGAAATCAGAAGTCCTTTGGTTCGGCAAACTAAATTCGTAATTGCACTCATTTATTAAGGACATATGTCCTCCTCAGTCCTTGTGTGTGGAGGGGTGGGTAAGGGGGAATGTCATCAGTTATCCTGTTGGGTAGAGGCTGGTGAGTGGCTAGCAGTACAAAGTCAGCCCCTGAGACAGGATACTGACTCTAGAAGCCAGTTATTCTAAGCCTAGGACATGACAAGAAACACATTCTTCACTGTCCACCCAGCCTGTGGATATTTTTGTGTGATCACATGATGAGTAAAGCTGATGTAGCCAGCTTGTGACCACAGGGATGTAGACTACGTATTCAGAGGGCAAGCCATAAAAATGAAACCTTCCCTGGTATAACTGAGCCTCTAACGTGAAGATTCACAGAAGCACCATCATTTCAGGATGATTACTACATGAATGTCTGTTATTTTCAAATAAAAGTATCATGACTGACACTTACGGTATACAACAGTTCGATAGTTGATTGAATTTGGAAATTAACTGCCAAAATGCTCTGAATCCACTTTAGCATGTCGTTAAGCTCTGCTCTTAGCTCTAATAAATAATCACACTAATATTAAGGAGGTTTTTGTGTGCCTTTTTCTCATCAATCCTATCTAAAGAGGCAGACCCAAGAGAGTTAATTCACTATATAAATAGAAGGAGAAAAAGGCTTTATTTCCTCCCACCTGTTAGGTAGCCCATTTATCACATGAACTTTTCTATGGAGCCACAAGGAAATGACTATTTATCCTAGATAGAAAATGTTTCAACACATCAAAGAAAGGATTTCAAAGTCAAGTGTGGAGAAACAATAATTTTACTGGAGTTACTTATGGGTGAGTCAAAGGCAGTAAAACTGCTAGAAGGTCTCTTGGGCACCTTACAAGAAGACACAGCACGGATGAATCACACCCATGTCACGGACAGCTGAAGAAAAGTTGCAACATTGAAATGACTCACTGCCCTAGTAAGGGCAGCAATCTTCCCAAAAGCTTCTGAGCCCCAGCCCACTGTATATCTTATAAAACCTGATAATGTTGGGGCCTGATAATGTCCTACAGATGCTCTTCCTCCTTCCAAGAGGGAATAGTGAGCCTGACCTGTTGTGAGTCTCCTGTGGGAGATCATAGCTGCTCTAATTCTAAAAAGAAATGATGTTGTGTGACTACTTCTGAGGACGTGTGAACAAATATCTGTTTTCTCACCCTAAATAGGGAACTGACAACAGACCAAAGTAATGATAGCACCAAAGCCCAGTTTGATGAACCAATGAATTTTATTGGAGTTACTTATAGGAATATGGATGAGAGGTTAGTTAACATGATCAGAAATGACTCAAGACAGCTGCATTAGCAAAACTTACTCCAGCACGGGTGAAAAATTCATAAAAGCTAGAATCCTGAAGCACACTGCAGAGCATATAAACAAATGCAGCTAGCAAAATGGAATGTGTCTTTCCCAGGTGGTTCAGTTATTCTGAGCCTCTTCTAAACAGCTCAGCCATTCAGCTGATCTCTGGTTCTTCTAAGCAGCGGGGCTTGTCCGCTAGTGACATTTCAAGTCTTTATTCAATTTGTTGCTTATATACTCTTTGGGAGGGAGGGCCCTGTGAATTTGGTCAGTTTCAGGGACTTCCTGAAGCTATTTGAGTTGTTTGTTTCCTTTCCTAGTGAACCTCTCTGGATGATGGAATGTTGATCTCAGAGGAAACTGCTGTGGATATAACTCATGGTTATATCCATCCTGGAGGAAACAAGAACAAGGCACCTCAAATGGTTTCTGTACTCCAAACATGTAAACCTGGAGTATGGTGACAGCACCACTATTCCAGAGAGGATAAAGGACCCGTGTGCTGTACTCCGCTGATGGGCAGCCTCCTCCTGCTAATGGCTGGCTCGCCTTCTCCCTAGGATCATCTTTGTCTTTGACTGTTGGGAATCCTGGAGGCCCTCACATTTGGCTGACACATCTGCCATCTGCACTGTGTGGATGGACTGTGATTTGTTCCTCATCAGGACTGTATTTCAGTCAATCCTGACAACTGCACTAACCAGTGCTGAAGAAATGTGAACTTAATCTACATGGATAAAAATTGACTGTAGTCAAACAGGAAGCCGAGCAGAGAATTAGCTGGTACCCAGGGTTGTGTGTTTCCCAACTCTCCTTCAAAGAGCTCAGTCTAAGACTTCTTACAGAGGAAGAAGCATCACTGTCAGTCTAACTCAGTAACAAATGCTAGTCCCAAAGTATCGTCAGTGTTATGTGGCCTGGACAAACTGATTGCATGTCTTTCTGCCAGAGCCCCCAAAGAGTCTAAGTGAGTTTGAAAGTAAAGGAAGAAAAAGAAAACCAACCACAGATTTATTTGCCCCCTTCCTAATAAAAATTCAGGGTGGGGCTGAAGAGACGGCTTGGTGGGTAAGGTATGAGTACTTAAGTTTAGAATTCTAGCACCCATGTAAAACACCAAGCCCTGAGGTATATGCCTATAATTTCAGTGCTGAGAGATGGAGACAGCGGATCCATGAGGTTTGCTAGCCATGGCTAGCCCATCAATGAGTTCAGATTCAGTGAGAGACCCTGACTCAAAAAATCAGGTGGAGAGCCAACTGAAAAAGAGATTGAATACCTACTACCACCTTCCACAAACAATGCACACGTATCCACCTATACCAGTTTACAAATACAGACACAATCTTATTCACTTATGATGTTAGTAGTTTGCAGGTTGAGACTAGATGACTTCAATTTGAAGGAATTGTAGGATACAGTGTGAGACACTATCTCAAAAAAAAAAATCAAGTATGTATGTCAGGAAATCCTGCTGCTAAAGTCAAAGTCCACCATTACTGGAAAGCACCAGGCTTAGTGCAAAATGGAGGATCCCTTTGTCAGGGGGGCTTCCTTCTCTGCCTGGGGGATTCTGGACCCCATATCCTCTACCTGAAAAATGTCACATAGTTCTTAAGGAAATTACAGGTCAAACTTTCCTTTCTCCTGACAGAACCTGTTCCGCAAGCACCCTGGTATTCCTGGAGTGCCTTTCCATGCTGTTGAGGCATCTTAGTGCTTTAGCACTTCAGCCAATGACATTTGCCCACCCTGGAGTTCCCTACCCCCTCCCTAAAGTTCTCTGCAACCTGCTTTCACCCCAAATAAAATTTATTTGCCTTCCCGCAGCTGGTCCAGGAATGTCATTTTCATTTGTGTGCATGGGCCACCAAATTCCCAGTTGTTTCTGCTCCCTTGTTTCTGAGGACCAGTGACCAACGACCCCAGGAACGAGGAGAACCACATATATGGAAAAGTTGCTTAAAAAGAAAATGATAAACCAACAGTAATTATTAACAGACATAATGTTATGCAAAATAATAGCAGTTAATAAGCAAATACTGGAGAAACTACTTGTTTCCCTAGTTGTCTGGGGTTCTTGAGTGTCCCAGTTGCAGAAAACTGCATTCTAGGACAGCATGTCTTTCTTCACCTGTGCATTTTGAATAACAATGCACTTTGGGAGGAATTCATGAAGCAGAGAAGGAGAACTGGGGCATTGGCTGTATGTAGAGGCAGAGACCCCAAGGCATTAAGCAGAGTGGGGATCTAACTGAATACTAGAATGTTGTTACACTGCACTCACCATGCAATCTGCCTGCTCTCTAGGTTAAAGAACTATTCACTTGTTATGTAGCACACTCAATGAAACCTAAGAAGAAAGAGTAGAACTCTGCAAGTTTTAAATCATTCCATTTGGCCATCCTAAGTTTAAAACATTCCAGATTGTCCTCCTCCCCAATCTATTTCATAGAAAACAAATTGAATCTGTATAATAAGAATAAGAGTAATAAACTCTTTCTAAAAAGTAATTTTCTCTTTCTCTTTCTTTTTTTCTCCCCTACCCCTGTGTGTGTGTGTGTGTGTGTGTGTGTTTGTAGGTCAGAGGTCTGCCTCAGCTATTGCTCCTCAGTAGCCATCCCTACCCCCTTTTTTTGAGACAAGTTCTCTCATTGACCCTGGAGGTATTAAGATAGAATAGGCTGCTTGACCTTTGGGATCCAAAAGAGCCCTCCTATATTTGCCTACCCGGAGCTAGGTTATAAGCACATGCCATGAAGGCTTTTTACATGGGTACACGTGTGCTGGGCATCAAACTTGCATGGCAAGTACCTCATCAACTGAGCTGTTTCTCCAGCCAACTGGATAAAGATCTCTTTGAAAGTTACATTTTATACATGAATGAGTTATTTGGCAAAGCACAATTCATATTTGAATATTTTCAGCTGTTTCTTTTCATTTTCTGCAACTGCCCTCCATGAGGATAAGCAACAAAATGTTCTGTATTCATTGGGGCTTTGTTTACTTGCTTAAACAGCAAGCACATCCTAACTCCATGATATGATTTTATAACATGGAAAAAGTGACCCAGCATCCTGAATGCCTTTCCAAGGTGTGTCCTTGTTCGTAAAGAGCAACTGGGGTGTGTCAGCGCAGATAGTCAGCACGAAGTTACAGGTTATGACAACAGGAGGTCAGAGGACATCTCGCTCCAGACAGTGGGAAGCTCACCAGGGTGTCGCTGCTGCTGCAGGTCTTCCTACTGAAGCCAGAAACAAAGCTGCTGAGAGCTTCTAGGTAATTCTTTTCAAGAAATCCTCCCCTCCACTCAGAACAATGGCATATTGCTTACATTAATATGTAGGGAAGTAAAATTCAAAATTCAGCCTGGATTTAAGAAATATGGAACTCCATATAACCCAAGTGCTGAGATCTACATGAAGATGGGTAATGAACAGTGACGGACAGCAAGTGACATCATTTGCTAATTTTGGCCCTGCAGGAAAGGTCAAAGGAATCTGGCTTACCATCCTGAGAGATACTGCCCATTATTTTTTTGTCCCAAAACAAAGGAGCCAGGCAGGAGTTAAATGTGATTATAAATAAAATACTTGGCATTCTATTTCTCTGTTTACTGAAAATTATTTTCTCAAAGTGTAATTATGATGGTGCATAAATCATGATTTCCCTCCCTTTTACTCTGGCAAATTATAAAAGTATAAAAACTACCATGGAACTTCTGAAATGTTTTTGAAGAGAAAAGTCTCTCTCTCTCTCTCTCTTTGAAGCAATGGAATATTTTAGTGGGTGGAAACAGGAGACACTTGGAAACATAATACTTTTTTTTATGGAAAAGTACTTTCAAACATATTGTACTTTGTCTATAGAAAAATCAGTGTATGGAGAATATAACTAGTTTTCAGAGTCAGACATAAACTTATTTACATAAATACTCAAACATGTTTATGTCATCAAAGCAATAATAAAAAGAAAATCAAAGTTTAACATCATGTAGCACCCACTTTTCTACAACCCCATCAAAAGGCCTTCTTCTGCTTTTAATTCTAATATTCTTTTTTAATTTTAATTTCATTAATTACAATTTATTCACTTTGTATCCCCCTGTAGCTCCCTCCCTTCTCCCTTCCCAATCCCATCCTTCCTCCCCCTTCCCCACCCATGGCCCTCCCCCAGTCCACTGATAGGGGAGGTGTTCCTCCCCTTCCTTCTGATCCTAGTCTATTAGGTCTTATCAGGAGTGGCTGCATTGTCTTCCTCTGTGACCTGGAAAGGCTGCTCTCCCCTCAGGGGGAGGTGATCAAAGAGCAGACCAATCAGTTCAGGTCAGAGATAGTCCCTGTTCCCATTACTATGGAACCCACTTGGACACTGAACTGCCATGGGCTACATCTGTGCAGAGGTTCTAGGTTATCTCCATGCAAGGTATTTGGTTGCACCATCAGTCTCAGGAAAGACCCCTGTCCTCAGATTTTTTAGTTCTGTTGCTCTCCTTGTGGAGCTCCTGTCCTCTTCTGATCTTACTATTTTCTACTTCTTTCATAAGATTCCCTGCACTCTGCCCAAAGGTTGGCCATAAGGCTCAGCATCTGCTTTGATTAATTCTAAAATTCTAATGAAAAGCAAGGAATGAGTCATGGACAGAAGTTCCAGTCCTAACTGGGCATCTGAATTACATTTAGAACTGTTTTATTTAAATGATTATACAGAATTATAAATGCTCACTGATAGGAAAGTAAAGCTTAGACATTCAGATTCCAGTGCTATTGTTTTTCTCTCCGAGGTCATTTCCTAGATAGAACCCCTGTTACCAGTCTAAGGAATCTATCCAGGCATTGTAATAGCAATATGAATGATCAAACAATATGCCAACAAATTAAGTGTAATGGTTGTCTAAGGCTTGTTTTTGTTTCTATAACAGAATACTCTAGAGAATGTCATTTATAAAGAAAAGAGGTTCAGTTCTAGAGACCAAAAGTCCAACTTCAGGTAGGCTCATCAATCTTCTGGTGAAGGACTTGCATGGCAGAAAAGCAGCAGGGCGGGGTCACTAAGCTTAAAGACAAAGAACATGACAGGCAGCATTGCTTTAGGACAGCCCACTGTTATGGTAATTCATCTAGGACTACAGAGTAAGACCGCATTCTCAGGAAACAGCATCTGTTCATAAACCCCAAACATTCCTGGGTGGCCCTACCCCCCAACACTGACACAGTAAGGAGCTAAACCTAGGCTTGAGTTTTGGGCTGACTAAAGCTTTACAAAAAAAATCATTGTGATCTAATCATTGCTTTCTGATTTCACAACATTGATAAACTGAGTAGAAAAGATAGGTTTTGTAGACATATAAAGGAAGGAAAAAGGAACTAAAGAAAGAAAGTAGGAACTTTAAACAAAATGCAATTGAAGGTTTCATGATTCCTACAGCACCAAAGCAAAGCCAGGGCTGCCTGGACCATCATGGGACTGGTGCTGCGAATCTTCTGTGTTTTCTAACTGGTTCATTTCAAGGTTTGGTAAGATTTGTTTTAAGTGTGTGAGTGTGTGTGTGTGTGTGTGTTACACGCACACATATGTTTTCCTAAAGCTTACGGAGGCTTTAGGTTGGCATTGGATATCTTTCTTTATTGCTCTCTCCATTATTTTTTGAGACAGTCTCTCTCTTTCTCAATGGCCATAGGTGTTTTTCCTGAATGTATGTCAATTGAGAGTATTGGATCCCCTGGAACTGGAGTTACAGATGGCATGTGGGTGCTGGGAATTGAACTGGGTGCTCTGGAAGAACAGCCAGTGCTCATAACCACTGGGCCATCTCTCCAGCCCAAGATAGAACCTCTTACCTAATCTCAGTCCCATGGTGCCATTGTATCATGTAACCAGAGAGCTCCAAGGAAGAGCCTATTTCAATGGATCAAATTCAGGTCCTCCTGCCTATGTGGCGATTGCTTTACTAAGTGAGCCATCTCTCTAGCTCCTCCAGTTGATTTCTTTTTGTTGTTCACATAACATGGTAACTTCATTCTAACTTGGACTGGCAGATTCTCCTCCCTGTGCTTAAAAAAAAATTTAAAAACAACAAACAACGTGAATAACTGAAGATCTTCATAATTGACTGTGTGAGAGTGTGTGCCCATGCTTATGAGTGACTATTCTGATTTGGTCTGGCTTCTTGAGGTCTGGTGTAGGACTACAATCCAAATAACTGCCTTCCATAAATTTCTTACAACAAAGGCTAGAGAAGGTATGGGGAAACAGAATGCATGTATCTTACATCCTGTGAATCCGGCTATTATTTCACTATTCTGTGACTTCAAAAACAACAGCATTTGTTTCCTCACTTGATTTGTGGCATAGTCATTGAATAATCTGAACTAGAGAGGTCTGAAATAGAGATTCTGGGCAGTAAAAGCTTATCGGCAGTAATCTTGGCAGGAAACAACAGAAAAGAAGGGACAACTGATGGTCTTTGTTATCAACAGTGTGTCACCAGTTTCAGCCCTAACCTCAGGCAGACACGTGTCTCTTTGTGAGAAAACTGACCATCCCCCAAAAGAAAACAAACTTCTAGACATTCTGGTGTCATGCTGTCCCTGTGTGATCTTCACAAGACTGCAGCACTGCTCCCAAACAGAGTTTTTCAATCAGCCTTCCAGAACTCTGCTTAAAAATAGGAATAGCTCTTGAGAGATCACAGAGCATTTGAGGAAACCCAGACATGAAAGAGCCAAACAGAGAAGCAAAAGAAAGAGGCTGGCAGGGGTAGAAAAGCTCAAGATGGGAGGGATGTGTGTATATGTGTGCGTGTGTATGCTTGTATGTGTGTGACATATATATGTATATATAATTAGTATTCTTAGCTATAAGACACTGGTCCAATACTAGATGAGCACTGTCAAATAGATATATTTGGCATATATATTATATATATGTAACCACTTAGCAAACAAAAACAACAGGAAATTAATATTATAATAGTAGAAAAATGTAATAGAGGATTAAGAGATCAAGTAGAAAGCATTGCTCAGAGATGAAGATTATAAGGCAAAGAGAAAACAGAAAGACGGGGAGATGCAATAAGGCCCAAAGAGAGATTTTAAAAACTCCATCAATAACATCATCAGAAACAGAGATTAAGAGAGAACAGAGGCAATCTTAGGAATATCCCCCAAACTGAGAGGTAAGGATCATTTCGGGTGAAATTCCCTATCATAAGCATGACACAATGGAAAAAGAAAATATCAAACAAAATATACGTAAAACTTAAAAAAAAGTGAGTAAAAGAAATCTTAAATATCCCAAGAAAGAGAAAAGAGTCACATGCTTGCAAAAGAGCTGATGAGTTTAAGGACAATGGATCAAAGCCACTATGCTTTTAACAAAAAATTAAAGCCAGAAACATAATTCCAGAATGAAACTCATGTGGGAATGAAGGGAAGAGACATATATGCTCTTCACCTAGAGTTCCAGCTTCCTGAAAAATCTATTATTAAATCCAAAACAATTCCAGGCACCCAGTGTGCTGGGGAGAAAGGAGGGAATCCTTTCTCAGAAGGCCCAGTGAAAGATCTAGACAGTGAATTTGTTATGTTGGAATTTAAAATGTTACCTTATGATTTGTTTGTTTGTTTTTGAGATAGGGTCTTGTTTTGTAGGGGGTTGAGGTGGGGTGTGACCTTGAGCTATCCATCTTCCTCCTTCAGCCTGCCCAGTGCTAGGGTCATGGGTGTGCCTTATCTTATTCACTATAAGACTGTGAGGTCAAAACATGTCTCCGGCTATGTTATTTTAAATACTTTCTTCTCTTATGTCTGAAATACCCATTTCCTTCAAATTTATGACAATGTAGCCCATCCTAAATATTATATATACATAACAATATTCTTATGGGGTATTATTATATTATGGAAAACCCACTCATTAGCTTTCTCCCCTTCTCATTTTACCTTCATCCTAGTACTGTGAACACAGTGAAGTGACCCTAAGCATCTACAATTTGGAGAGCTTTCCTGCTGTCCCCTTATTAAAAACACTGATATCTTTGCTGCTTTTGATACTCCCTGCTCATTTCCATTTGTCAGCCAGGGCAGTATCAAACAAATGGTTGCAAACAAATGGCCTTTTGCAAGCCTTCTGTTGCATGATACTCACAACCCCCTAAAAGGAGGCCAGTGACTCAGGTACATAGCTGACCTCATGAGCAATCTTCTTACTTTGGTTAGTTTCTTCTGCATCCCAGCATGCTGCTTCCTGGAAGTTTAGGGTTTCTTTCCATTCTAATCTGTTTTTGTTTGCTGCGATAAACACCATGAGCAAAAGAAGTTTGGGAAAGAAAGTTTTTTTTTCAGGTGATAATCCATGAAGGAGGAAAATCAGGGTGGAAACGGGGGCAGAAACCATGGAGGAAGAATGATTACTGGCTCACTCCCTCTGACTGGTGCGTGGCCAGGGTTTTTGTACACCCCAAGGCTAAGACTGGCCTTTAGCCATGTCTGTGGGGAAGCATCTTGATTGCCACATACAGGTGTGTGACATTAGGCCCATTTAACCTCTTCTACTTGTACAGATTAGAAGCATTCTCTATTCATTGGAGTTTTAAAAGAATTTAATGGAATAATGTCTATAAAATGCTGTTGGACCTGACATACTAAGAGGAAAAAAGACCCATCTGTTTCAATAGTTGTTGTTGCTAATTTAACTAACATTTTAGCCTCATAGCTCAGTTAAAGGAAATAAAATATTCCAAACACCATGTTTAACATATAGAAGATAGTTAAAAAATGCATAGCTGTTGTATAATATACAAAACACAGTAAAACAATAACTTTATTTTATCATGTCTCTGTATTACTAAAAGAAGTCACTATAAGTAAAAGCTGAGCTTTTCAAAAAGCTTCTGAAGATTCACAGATTTGAGATATGTGTATATGTGTACATCTTCAGTTTCAATTTTTAATGAAACTAATTTTATTTTATTTTACGTGCATGGGTATTTCTCACATGTATGTCTGTGCACCACATGTGTGCCTGGTACCCGTGGAGGCCAGAGGAAAGCATCAGATACTCTGGAACTGGAATGATGGAACCAATGATGGTTGTGAGCCATCATTGCAGTTGCTGGGACCTGAGCCTGGGCCCTCTGGGAGTCTACCAGTACTTTTAACTTCTGAGCCGTGGCTACAGGTCCATTTTTCATCTTCCTAAATGTTCCTGATGTGTCTGCTTTTCTATGCCTACATGAGTCTATATGCATCATATAGGAGGCTGCAGAGGCCAAAAGGAGGGCACTGGACCCCCCTTGAACTCAAACAGTTGTAAGCTACCATGTTATTGAACCCTGGTTTTCTGCAAGAACAGTACGCATTGTTCCCCACAAAACCATCTCTCCAGACCCTACCCTACTTATCTATGATGCAGATGTGGAAATTTATAACAACTTTGAGTTTCCCAACCTTTTCCTGTGACAATATGAATAGTGAATAGAGACTCTAATTCTGAAGTCTATGGATGTTGCTTTCCTGATAAGAAAGATTTTGCAGATACAGTTAAATTGAATTTTGGGAAGATTAGTTTTGCTCAGATTATCTGGCTTAGTCCACACAATTCACATAGGAGGGAGGCAGGAGGATCAGCAAGAGGAGAAGCAATTATGCATGTATGTCTGTACACCACACACATATGTGCAATGCACAGGGGAAGCCATTGGAGAGACACACAGCTGGGGGCTGCCATGTGGGTGCTAGGAATTGAAAGTCCTCTGGAGGAACAGCCAGGTGCTCATAATGGCTGAGCCATCTCTCCAGCCCTACCAGAAACATTTTAAAAAGACACTCTAGAGAAAAAGGAAACTTTTATTAACAGTAAAGAATTACGGAGCTTAAACTTTATATGAATAGTTGTATAGTTATATGGTTATGTGGTTGTCTGATTAAAGAAATAAAAATATGTGATACAAAGTTAAATTTCAGAAACAATTTTACATATATGTGTACACACACAATTTAGAAATATTTAAAATTTAAAAATATAATTATTTACTTAAAATTCAGTCTTGATGTATCCCCTTAGATTTCCTCTGGCAATCCTAATTGTATGGATATTTGATAATGCCAACTAATATATAATCTCTAGTTTGTGTTTTAGTGTGCTTATGAAAATCACATTAAAAGGGAGAATTGTAAAATAAAGATAATTTCAATCTTACTAACTGTAAGCTGCATATAACTAGGAATCACCATTTGTATTATCAGATACCACTCTGTGCATGCTTATCAATTAAATTCCAAATAGAGGCTATTTTTCCTGATGAATATACCTCAGAGATAGAAAAAAAACCATGAATAACTGATTAATGGTTTTTAAAAACTGGGTTTTAATGGGACTGTTATACAAGTAACTCAGTTAGATCTGAGGCAGGCAAGGGACAAATGGTGGTGTAATTATAAGATGCCGTGTGGATTGTACAACAGCCACACATCTCCTCAGGGGATCTGCCGAGCAGGGCTATTCTAGGAAGTATTGGGGCATGTATAATCATATTATATGCTTCCTCCTCTTCCTAACCATCAATTTTGTCCAGCTGAAATCTAGTTAAGCAGATTTCCAGAGCTCCCTTGAGGATAAAGAAAGGTCACAAAGAGGCAGAGGGGGGATTGTTTCTTCTTTCTCTTCAGAAATTTGAGAGGATAAAGTGGATGCGTGTGTGCACTTCTCTTTCAGTGGGCTCTTCTGAGACAAATAACTGATGTCTCAGTGGCGTAGGGACATTTTACGCATGTCATCAAGAAACTGTAAGCGCAGCTAGCAATAATTTATAACTGAAGGGGTCAGAGCTCCAGGGGCTTAGATTTTAGAGAGCAAGAGATCAGTTAAGTACTCAAAAATAATAGACATAGCTTGGCTAGCACCAGTGTTAAAAAAAAAAAAAAGAACCATTCTCAGGATGTCTCTACCATCTAGGCACAGTTTGCCTGCTCTTGTGGATTTTTGATGGTTTCTACAGACCAGACTGCCTGGTCTGTAGTACAGCAGGCACACTGCAAAGTCCAGAGGGCCTTCAGTCTGTACCATGCCTTCTGAACCAAGCCCGACTCTCCCAACCTTCCCCATGTTTACCACCAGCATTACCGAGACGTTAGAGTTGGCTCTAGTTCCCAGGTTTTCATTACTGTTCTCTGTAAATGCTAACTTTGTTCTGAGACCAATGTAAAGCATCATGTAAAATTCCTGTTCTTAGTAAATACATGAGAATCAAACAACTGGCCTTGTAATTTTGATAGAGGGGCTCTTCTCTTTTCAAGTGCCCCCCACCCTAAATAAGTTTATGTTTAAATGGTTGTATATTGGTGCAAATAAAATGTATTTTGTTATTGAGAGAGTAAATGTAAGGGATTCATGATCTGAAGACAAACCAAAGCCCTGCTGGTAGTTTAGGCTGTCATAGCATCTGAGGTGACAGAATGCTGTCAGTTTGTGTTAAAGCTGAAGCAAGTGGAAACCAGGCTTTTATAACAGATGCCTCATAGTATATTTTTCCTGAATGAGATATTCTTTTTTAATAATCAGAAGAATACATTCTACCAAATCTTAAAGTAATTTTTTATTATATTGAGCAACAGTCTCCTTGACATA
>CM053764.1:38539475-38563447 GCA_028658305.1 Pachyuromys duprasi
GTCATCTTCTTGAATTTCAATTATGCTGTGGTGTCTAGGGTTGCTTGCCCCTGGATAACTTGATTCTGGAGATGCCATATTGCTCTGTCTTTTGTTGGTTGAGCTTTTACGTTGGCCTCTACCCATTGGGCTATCTTAGGTGTTGGGTGTTAGTTTCTGGTGTTTCTTGGAATCCTGTGTTGGAGAGAATCCCCTTGGAAGGAAGATGGTTTTTCCTGAAGGAAGCCTCCTCAGCTTTTTGGGTATGTTCACTGAATGGCCACTGTTTTTCAGGAATTGCCACAACTCACCTCAGGCGTACAGACCTGAGTGGTATCTGTGGTCCTTGTTAGTCACAAGTGCTTTCCTCTCACCCAGAGAAGTCCTGGAGATAGCTGCCCTGCTTCTTGGTTTCTTGTTGTAAATTTAGTGAGCTGTTGCTGTAACCTGGGTGCCCCATGGTTTGATCAGTTTAATTAGGGATAACTGGTTGCCCTTTGGAGCAGTATCTGGGGGTTGATCTCGGGGATCCCAGGCTTCTGTAGGTCTGAGGTTGGGGCTCTGTCCCCAGTACCCAAGCAGTAATCAGTGGCAGGTGAGCTATGCTCTCATGTGTATAGCTGGAGACTAGAGTCAGGAGCCTGTGGATAGCCAGAAGCTTTTCTGGAGCTAGGTGTCCTGAGGTAGGGCCAGATGTTTCCCCCACCGTGGGGTTTTCTCCCAACAGGGAGGCCCAGTTTGTGGTGTTTGGGATGGCGAATAGAGTGTACAGGTGCTGGCGGGTGGTGGCTCCTGGTACCTGGGCAGGAACCTGAGACCTTTTCCCAAGAACTTTCCCGTGCGGTGGTGGTGGTGATGGGGTCAGCTGAGTACTCTAAGCTGTCTCCCTCCCTGTGGGGTTTTCTCTCAACAGGGTATTCCAATCTCTGGTTTCCTGGGGCACATTGTTCTGTCTGTGACAGAGATTCAGGCATGTAGCAGGTCTCTGGGCTGGCAGCGTGCATGCCTGCTGGTCTGCAGGACCTTTTCCAGGGATAGGCTGGGTGACCCAAAGTCAGTCCCCGTTTGCTTCCTTCCCTGTGGGGTTTTCTCCTGACAGGGAAACCCAGTCTGATGCCCTGGGGTGCACAGTTCTGTCTGTGCGGGAGAGTCAGGCATGCAGCAAGTCTCTGTGTTCGGGGCTGGAGTCCTACTCAGGACTGGCAGCGAGCATCCACCGGTCTGCAGGACCTTTTCCAGGGAAAGGCTGGGTTCCTGAGGTCAGTCCCGTTTCCTTCCTTCCCTGTGGGTTTTTCTGGAGAGTAGGACTCCCAGTCTCTGGTGTTTTTGTGCCCACTGTTCAGCCTGGGAAGGTGATCAGGACACACAAGCCTGTGGCTCCGGTCTGGTGGTGACCAAGTACTTGCTCGACCTGGGATCTCTTCCAGGTTCTGGTTGGGTGACCTGAGAGTGGACCTGATTGATTCCCGCACCGTGGAGTTTCCTCTCACCTGGGAAACACGATCGCTGGTGTTTTAGGGCCCCAAGTTCAGTCTCTTGGTCGCTGTACCGACGTTGCTGTCCTGCTCCTCAAATGCAATGTCCTCCTGGCACCGCCATCTTGGATCAGTCCCACTTGCTTGTTTTTTTAGTTGTTTTTGAGACATGGTTTCTCTGTGTAACCTTCGCTGTTCTGGAACTTTCTTTGTAGACCAGGCTGTCCTCCAACTCAGAAATCTGCCTGCCTCTGCCTGCCAAGTGCTGTGACTAAAGGCATGTGCCACCACTACCCAGCAAGAAAGGTTTGTTTTTATTTGGGTTATAAAGTAGTGTGTTCATTTTTGTATATATATGACCAAATCATTAATTTAAAAACTTTGTACATTTTTTTATGTTTGGCTCAAGCCTGATTTTAATATGAATTAATCTCAGTTTGTGAATTACTGAGTGTGAAATGCCTTAAATAACATTTTAGTGTTACTGGCTTTATGTGGTGTTTCATAGGCTTGTAAAACTATCTGAGCAGAGAAAAGGAGGAAGCTGGTAACAGGATGCAAGCAAAGGGATCAATCAGTCATTTCATGGCAGACTGTTTTGAGAAGAAATTGAGCTAAGTAAGACTCTAGCCCAGCAGTTCTATTCTGGAGTGAAAATTCATGAAATGGAGCCTACAGTACATTGTTTCACAAAATTAAAATACAAGTGAAGGAAGCTAGATGTTCTATATTTGTACAGACTTGGAGCACTGAAGAAGCGTTTCAGCCATTACAGTCGAAAAGACCTAAAACAACACCACCTTTGTCTTTGAATTCATTGAGAAAACCAGTCTGTAGCACAATTCCCAATGGGACCCTGCAGAGTAAGGTATATGGTTAGAACCCAGGTAACATAAAAATATCCTCACACTAGTGCATTGATCGACATGTTTGTTCTGTCCACATTGAGATATTAAGACAGTAAAAGGCTAATATCCATGCTGACGGCTATCAGAATTGGTAAGTGACTATATAGGTAATTTTTAATGTAGAGTAGAATGCTAGGTATTTAATCAAAGAAAAATAATGACCTTAACATTTTCACAACATTTGGAAGGGTAATTTCAATAGTACCAAGTAAAGAATATTGAACTTAACATCTATGAATTCAAAGTCTTATGGCAAACTCTCTGTTTAAAAGAGGATAATTTAATTACTGTGTTTTCCTGGAGAGGAAATGACCTCTCAACTTTTATATATTTAACAATTCCACTAAGAGTTCTGTGTCTAAATAATGACTTGGTAATTTTCACCTTCTGTTGAAATATTGATTTATTTTCTGAAATATCCAGTTATTATAACATAAAGCAAGAAATAAAATTCATGAGGCAAATTATTCCTTCCCTTTTCAACCATAGTAAAAACAAACCAAAAAAATGGAGTCTACTTCCTCTTTGTGATTTTTAGAAGATCTAGGTGATTACTGTGCCTTTTAGATCTAGAATATACAATAGTATTATCATTTATCATTCTAAACTGTATGTTAGGCGATTATAGACTATATGTCATACACACGAATCAATAAACAATAAAAAATACATTTTGTTCCAGAAAGTTTAATGGTAATTTCAGAAGATCTTCCTATGAAATTATGTTTTCACTTCCCCTACCTACACCTGATCGAAAGAAACCATTAGTTCCAGGTTTAGCCATGGCTCAGGAAATTGCTCCCATGACTTTTGTTTGTTTGTAGGGGGCTAAGAGTTATAACATTAGTGGAATAACACTGTGCAGTGTACATGTCAATTATGTTAAAAATAAACATCTTCTAATTAAAATGAGCACTGTGCCAATATGCATATTTGATTTAGAAAATTATTTTCAAAATTAGGAGAAAATCTTGGCTTAGCTCCTAACAGAGCATGTTCACTGTTGTGAAGACTGACATGTCCCATTGCGGACAGCGCTTAGTTGAATAAGGTAATGCATATGCTTGCTAACGCCAGTGCTCTTATTCATCTCTGAGGAGCAAGTTCACAGAGTGCACCAATTCAGATTTTAATGCTTACATTAAACAGGATTTTACAGGCTTTTAAAGTGTAATTGTTTTTCAAGTAATTTTTTCTCCTCAACTAATTTCCATCTGTTTTACCTTTTATACATATTTTAAGTAAACAAAATACTGTATGACTTTTTGTATACTGATCACATTTACTTTACTTACCTTTATGAATATAAATTTTTCTCAATTTAAAATTTGGAAACAATTAATAATATTACCTGAATAATAAAAGCAAAGGCATTCACAGAAAAGAAAATATTGATGCTTATTTTTCCGAATGTCAGTATCTAATACTGTATTACATTTTCTATCAGATATGAATATCAAATTAATTTTAATAAGTTCAAAAATATGAAAGATAATTGAAATGTATCCATTTGCAGAATGAGGTAAGTTTGGATTAATTAGTAACAAACACACACACACAAATTTTCATGGCATTATAGTCAGTTTCAAAACACATACATAAAAAGAAAATGAAAATTGTCCCTGTGATTAAATACATGAGATTCCCAGGGCTTCCCTGTGCTGTTTTGCCTTTTTCAAGAGCTCCTCCTGCCTCATCCTCTCGAGTGCCGGAATTATAAGTGTGTGCCACCACAACCTGATAGAGGAAAGTTTTGTTAGAACAGTCAAAGCTCTTTACTTTCTTAAAAAACAAAAGAAAACAAAAACCAAAAAAACAACAACAACAACAAAAAAAACTGGCCACAATAGAATCAAAGGAGCTTAAGGTTGTTACCACAAATAACAATAAAAAACACAGAACATTCATCTATTTTCTGACCAACTTAGATAGCCATATAAGAAGAAAAGGATGGGATTAATATGAAAAATAGAAATGGATGGAACATTTAAAATTTCTGACAACCCTGACAGGCTTGTAGTAGTAAATTAAAAATGAGTGTTGGGCTGTTATTATTATTATTATTATTATTATTATTATTATTATTTAGCCCTTTAATTATTGTGGGGGTATTATTTAACCCTTTATCTCAAATAATAAGACACAGACACCTGTTAGATTTTATAATTGCCTTATTTACATTGTTCCAGGCAGATATTGACACCTGCAATGTCTCAACCTCACCATCCATCTACCAGCTCCCATCCAATGCCATCTGCCTTAACCATCTTCATCTGGTCTACCTTCCATCCATAATTCCAATATATTTGCTTGTATTCTTCATCTGGGCTTTTTCCTGCCATTATTGGAGTTCTTCCTCTCAGCCACATGGTTTCTTCTCCACTCTAACCCATTGCGATGTCCTCCTTTCCCCTCTCTTCCTGTCTGTCTGTCTCCCTTAATTCTCCTGTCTTCTAAAGCCTGGGAACCTTAGCCAGGCCTACCCTGTTCTGCCCTGCCTGGGTATTGGGCTGTTTAATCAGCCATTCAGGTACAACAAGAATAGGCATTCACAACAAGGATAGTTGTACACAGATCTTGAGGGCCAGTAATACGCATCAGACCATCATCCAAGAGGTGGGGGTCACAGGAACACAAAGATCCCTGCCTTGATTGTGCTGTTCGAAGGAATATTCTCTATCATTGCTACAGGGGCCTGTGTCTGAAGAATATGTTACTCCTGGGGTCTTTCACATAGCACAGTCACATCTTGCCCCTCTACTACCTCTCCCTGAATATGGAGCAAAAGTACGTCTTGATCCCTGAGAAAATTTTACAGGTCTATTCTCCTAAAACTGATGTAACAGGACCCTATGTGCTTGGAAATTGGCTGGGCTTAGCTTGTATTTTCTATCCAAAGGAAGATATGTGATTACCCCAAAGGCATTCTGTACCGTATCAGTAGTAGGGCTGATTGTCTCCACAAGGAGATCAACAGAACCAAAAAATCTGAGCTCAGGGTTCTTTTTTGAGACTGGTACTCCAACCAAGGACAATTTAAGGATATAACCTAGAACCCCTGCACAGATGTAGCCCAGGGCAGCTCAGTATCCAAGTGGGTACCCTAGTAAGGGGAACAGGGGCTGTCTCTGACATGCACTCAGTGGTTAGCTCTTTGACTGCCTCCCCCTGAAGGGGGAGCAACCTTACTAGGCCACAAAGGAAGACAATGCAGCCAGTCCTGATGAGACCTGTTAAGATAGGGTCAGATGGAAGGGGAGAAGGACCTCCCCAGTCAGTGGACTGGGGGAGGGGCATGGGAGGAGAAGAGGGATGGAAAGTGGGATTGGGAGGGAATGAGTGAGGGGGCTATAGCTGGGATACAAAGCGAATAAATTGTAATTAATAAAAAATAATAAATAAATTTTTAAAAAACTAGAAAAAAAAGACATATGATGCCTCTATTGAGAATTTATTGGTAAATCTAATGAGCAAAAAAATTCTTCAACTAGAAGAAGTAAGCAGTCGGACATTAAATGATCCAGGATACAGAGAAGGCACAGCAGGCACTGGTTCAAGGTACCACTACCTCTTCCATTTTCAGAAGCTAATGTTACCATGGCCTTGAGGTCACTTACAGGGAACAACCACATAGAGGTAAAGAGGTGCCTGGATTACCATATTTCTGTAAGGCGGCACATGATGTGTCGCAAGGAGCAAGAGCACACAATAGACTGGGTGGGTAAGCATGTGGCATGGAGCATTTCTGCACAGCAGGAAAAGGAGACCATTGCCAAGAGCATTGCAGATCTAAAGCTGCTGGCTATGAAGGCGCAAGCCTGGCCAGTTATGTGATGTATCTATCAGCTGAGATGGATACATTCAGATAATTCAGAGAGAGAGTTAACTGGGAAGGAGAACTCTCTGGATTTCTGTCCATTGAAATTACAGTGCACCTTTCCTAAGAAATTATCAAGGTTCATTTAGTGGCTTAACCCTATTGGCCTGATCCTTGCTCTGTATCCAGCGTTGTCTGGTGATCACTTTTGAATAAGTAATTTGCAGCAACTTGCTGACCAAACAAAATTACCAAGTCATAGTTTAAACTTGTAATTAGTTATACTATCTTGCAATAAAATGACATTTGCAACAGAAGAAAAATAAAATTTCTGCCAATAACTTAAAAAATATCTTTATATAAGCCTAAGAACTATGACACCATGGATTGAAAAATGACAAAAATAGCGATTTTGAATTTTCATTCTAACTCTAGGCTGCTATGAGGATGCTAATGGCCTCAGCAAAGGCATCATAAGTATCCAGATTGACATTTGTTAGTTAATTATGTTCCCAGAGGGAAAAGGATCTCAGAATGTTCTAACATCTTTAAGAGGTTTTAATGGGGAAGAAAGTTGAAGTATTTGAACAGCTAATGCATATACAAGAAAATAAAAGAATGGCATGTGTGTCGGGGTTTGACTGGAGACTCATTCTAGGTATCCCTCTTACAAAATACTGATTTAGGAGTGATCTCATATCATTATGGAGAGTGGCAAGACAGTCTTTGTAAGGCTGTAACTGTGTGCGTGTGTGTGCATGTATGGTTTGTGGGCATGTGTCTATGTGCAGGAAAGCCAAAGGAGGACACTGAGTACCCCTCTGCCATTTTCCATCTTATGCCTTTGAATTGGAGTATTTTTCATTTCCTGTCCCTCTCCTCCGCCCACAGTGCTGGGGCTACCGAGAGTGTTCTAGCTTTTTATGACTGGTACAAGGATCTGAACTCAGGCTTTCATGCTAGCATATCAAGTGCTCTTACCCATTGAGCCATCTCTGTGTTGCTGATGCTACCAGCATCCTGCAAAGGAAGTTGGCTCAAAACTGAATATACTCCCAGGCAAGGTATCAGAGAAACTAAAGGGAGATCTGGAGGAAATGGAATAGGCATGGATGTGGGTGCTCCTCACATCAACAGTGTGACTAGCCAGTCACAAATATCTTCAAAGGTGTTGCATGTATTTCAAATGTCTTTGAGCTTAGTTTAACCAGAACAGAATTCTGGGAAGTGTCCAACCTACTCAGTTTAGCATATTGCCAATTTTGATGCCCGTACAACTAAAAATGAAAAAGGTGAGAAGAAAGTGAGATCAATGAGGATAAAAGAAATATACATTTCAAGTTTAGATTTGATGCCATTTCCTTCTATGCCATACCAGCATGGGCTTAAGTCTGGATTGTTAAGTATGGGATTAAAATTCTGAAAGAGATGCTCCATTAAAAAGTCTCTAACTTGCATATCTACATTATATCTACCATATGCTATATAAAGAAAGGGTCATATCAAAGTCACCATTAGGAGTAACTGAAGGTAAACCTGAAGTGTTATACCAAAAGGACAAAACAAGCCAAACAAACAAACAAAAACAAAAACTTGAGAAGGAGCTCGGACTCAGAGCAGTGAGCTTCATTAGCAAACCAACAGAGATGAGAAAGCATTCGGGGATTAGCAACAAAAGAAAGCCCTTATCCATAGGCTGATGGGAGTTCAACAGCTATTGCTTCCACCCTCTATCCCCTAAATTATTCCAGCTCCTCTCCCACCAAACCCACATGCCTGCCCTGCCTGCCCGTGGGCTGGGATAGGTAAGGCAGCTATTGCCCTACCCAGCAGCCTGCCAGCCCTGAAGGTGGGTGATCCCCTCTTGCCCCACTTCTGTTCAGAAGCAAGCTAAGTGCCAGGAACAAGTGTCCACAGAGCTCAGCCCACCCGTCACCCGTTATTAATGACCATTGATGCTGAGAGTTTAATGTAGGGCTGCCCTCAACATGCCCTTCTGCCACAATGCAGAGTCCATGTCCTACTCAACCCCTCTCCTGTCAGAGACAGGTACAAACTCCCAGTCTCCAAACACACAAACACACACACACAGAGATACAGACACATACAGAGAGACACAACACACTTCACCAGAGCCAGGCCATTTGGAAGAAATAAAATAGACGCTGTAAAGGAAGTTTGGATCACATGTGAACTGAGAAACCAAGCTCAGAACACACTTCCTTATCCCATGAGGCCTCACTTACAAAAACAGTCAAAGAGGGAATGAGGAAGCACTTCAAGAAACAGCTAGAACTCATATCTGCAAGCCTTTCTGACAGTGGGGACAAAACCTCAAAGGCAGCTTGGGGTAGGGCTCTAGATTTGGGTGTTCCCAGAAACCAGTTACTGAGGCCTAGGAACTTCTTGCTAACAGTCATAAAGGATAATTATCGAATGCCTTGAACCTTTAGATAAGGTGGTTTTGTTGTTATTTTCTCTAATGTGGTGACTGGATTTTCTGCTTATTGATTACATATTTGGCCATATTTCCAATAACAAGAATATCTTAATTTTCAAATGTGTTATTATCGTGCATGCGTGTACCTGATGTGAAGGGTGTACATGTGCACAGTGAGTGAGAGGAGCTCAGAGGACAACTTTATGGCGCTTCCCCTCCACCTTCATGTGGGTTTCAGGCAGTGAACTCAAGCATACAGGCATATGTGACGAGTGCTTTTACCCACTCAACAGTCTCATGGGCCTAACTTAATTCTAATATAGGATTAAATTCTGTTGATAATCACTCAGAATATATTTTAATTTCCACTTTAAAAACATTGTTTAATTTCTTTCCTGATTTCAAGATTTCATATTTTATCTTGACAATGATAGACTGAATTGCTCTTGGACCAATTTTAATTTTTTAAAGAGAAATATTAAAAATAGAAAAGTCTATGCAAGCATTTCTACAACCTACTTGTACTGTTTTTAAGGAAGAAAATTCCAATTGTTCATTTTTGCCAATAAAGGAGCCAGATATTGGGGTGAAAGCCTGCTAGCTCAGAGAGGCAGAGAAAGCACCCAGCTGACCTTCCTCCTCAGTCCACTTCCCAGAGGGAAAAACCAAAAGCTCCTTCTTCTCTGAAGCCTTTGATACCCTCATCTCAATATCCTTCCTTTCTGTTTAATCACTGTCAGCTGGTTACTTGCTCTGCCTCTTCACCTATGGTTAACTTTATTCAAGCCTGTTTACAGAAAGCTCTTGGACTAAAGGTGTGTGTTAGGGCTGACCCCCCCCCCCCACACACACACACACAACCAGAAACAGGTTTTTCCAGTTCGCAATGGGATTGAATATCTTGCAACATACTTGGATTGCTCATATCAATTAATTTAGTTAGAATGTCAGTTTCTGTGTGTCTATTTCAACTTGTTTTATAACTGAAATTAGTTGTGAAATGTCTGTTATTCTTTTATTTGCAGCTTGTTCAAAAAAGAAACAAGAAAATGTTGATCTTATAAAATATGAATTAAAATAATTTTAATTTTTTCTTTTTTTCTCTTTGTCCTTTTTTAGTTGCTGTGATAGAATACTCTGACAAAAAAAATAATAAAGGAGAAGGGTTTATTTTAACCACAATCTACCACAACAGGGAAATAAGTCGGTCATGTTGCATCCGTCATTGGGACTGGAGTATCCCAATGCATGCGTGCTCTCTTCAGCCTCGGTTCAGCATAGAGGTGCTGCTACCTACACTGGATGGCTCCTCTCACTCACATGATCATCCCCACATGTGAGACACAGCCAACCTGACCCAGACACTCCCTCATTAAGACTCTTCTCAGGCAGTTCTAGACTGTGACAAGTTGTGGTGGCAATCATCTTTAATCCCAGCAGTGAGGAGGCAGAGGCAAGTGGCTCTCCCTGAGTTTCAAGACAGTCAAGGCTACATATCAAATAAACAAATAAAAGCAAATAAAACTAATTATTATACCCAGGAAAGACTTCATTCTTTTAGCAGTTTTGGTTTATATAATGAATATTTGATATATTAGAAGATTGAAAAGCATATGATTTAAGAGACTAAAAGTATAAATAAGATTAAGGATAATGACTCTTCTTTTTTTATTCTCTGATTTAAAACAAGAAAGTGAAACATGAGCAAAATACTAACACAATGGAAATTCTAACTAGAATCAGTGAGTTACATTAAAATATTTACTCAGCATTTCTGAAAATCATATGTAATTTAAACTTTTTTTAAATGTTTATTTTTATTAATTATGCTTTATTCGCTTTTTATTCCCCCATAAACCCCTCTCTCCTCCCCTCCCAATCTCACCTTCCTTCCCCCTTCTCCACACATGCCCCTCCTCAAGTCCACTGATAGGGGAGGTCTTCTTCTCCTTCCTTTTAATCCTAGTCTATCAGCTTGTAATTTAAACTTTTATTTTTTATTTTTTATTGTATTCTAATTTGTTAACTTGGTAGATCTCAACCTCCTTTATCAAAATAACAAGCCACATTAATTGTATAATAAGAAGGAAAATTAAGTTCTAGAAAAGAAAATTAAAATTTATTTTATCTCACAAAAATATCTGTTTCACTGTTTCATGGGGTTTTTTTGTTTGTTTGTTTGGTTTGTTGGTTTCTTTTTTGCTTTTTTTTTAAAAAAAAACAAAAGGCTTTATTTGTATTTATCTCTTTAATTTGAGGTAAACATCTTTGCTATGGACTGTATGGATTTGAGATTTTTCTGCTTGTCTGTTTTGGGACAAGGTCTCAGGCATCCAAGGCTGGCCTCAAATCTGCTGTGAGGCTAAGGAAGTCCTTGAGATCTTTTGTCACCTCCAGAGTGCAGGAGTTGTGAGCATCACGTAATATACTCAGTTCACATGACACTGGGAATGGAACCCAGGGCATCCCAGCCTGAAATGTGACATCACTGTTTCCTGATGTGACCTTGCAGACCTGGCAGTTGCTTTTAGACACACCTTGTAACAGCCTATGAGCCAAGGTAATGATCTTCTTTGCAAATGTATTCTTGTCTGGTTCCTTGACTGCTACTCATGAGGCAAGCCTGCTTTTGGCCCCCCTTAAGCTTAACTCATTGCTTGCACCAACCCTCAGTAAAGACTAAACACTCCCCAGGCATCTGTTAAGAATGACATGTTTATCTGGCTGCTGCTCAATACTTAACAACGCAGGTGAGAGTTAATGTTCCCTGCCAGCCTGCCAGCCATCCAGTGAGGCTGTCCTCCTGAAGAAAAACTAAGTAATTGTTCTGCAACTACTTGCTCTACAATCCCCACAGAATAAAATTTAAATACAATTGAACCTGAAAATCATGAATGACAGAAGATCTGATTCACACTGATGTTTCCTTAATTGCCCCCTAGTCCTCTTTCAGGCCATTTATCTTTTCAAGCTAAATCCTTATATTCAGATACAACAATATTGTTAAGTGGGAATATGCTAGAAAACTGCCCCAAGGGATCTATGACAAATTTTTTTAATTATTTACTGTCTTATTAATTACAGTTTGTTCACTTTGTATCCCAGCTGCAGCCCCGTCCCTAATCCCCTCCCAATCCCACTCTCCCTCCCTAATCTCCTCCCTTGACCCTCAAAAGTCCACTGATAGAGGAGGTCCTCCTCCCCTTCAATCTGACTCTAGCCTATCAAGTCTCATCAGGACTGGCTGCATTGTCCTCCTCTGTGGCCTGGTACAGTTACACCCTACTCAGGGAGAGATGATCAAAGAGCCAGTCACTGATTTCATGTCAGAGACAGTCTCTGTTCCCATTACTAGGGAATCCACTTGGAGACTGAGCTGCCATGGGCTACATCTGTGCAGGGGTTCAAGGTTATCTCCATGCATGGTCCTTGGTTGGAGTATCAGTCTCAGAAAAGACACCTGTGGCCAGAATTTTTGTTGTTGTTGCTTTTTGGTGTTATTCGTTGCTCTCCTTGTAGAGCTCCTGTCCCCTCCAGGCCTTTCTCTCTCTCTCTTCTTTCATAAAATTGCCTATACTCTGCCCAAAGTTTGGGTATGAGTCTCAGCATCTGCTTTGATATCCTGCTGAGTAGAGTCTTTCAGAGGCCCTCTGTGGTAGGCTCCTGTGCTGTTCCCTGTGTTCTCCCTCTTCAGATGTCCATCCCATTTGCCTACCTGAGTGAGGATTGATAATCTTACTCAGAGTCCTCCTTCTTGCTTAGCTTCTTTAGGTGTGCAAATTTTGGTATGTTTATCCTATATTATGTATCTCCTATCCACTTATAAATGAGTATATACCATGTATGTTTTTCTGCTTCTGGGAAACCTCACTCAGGATGATCTTTTCTAGTTCCCACCATTTGCCTGCAAATTTCATGATCACCTTGTTTTAAATTTCTGAGTAGTATTCCATTGTGTAAATATACCACAATTTCTGTATCCATTCCTCAATTGAGGGACATCTGGGTTGTTTCCATATTCTCGCTATTACGAATTAGGCTGCTATGAACATGGTTGAGCAAATGTCCTTGTTGTATACTTGAACATATTTTGGATATATGCCTAGGAGTGGTATAGCTGGATCTTGAAGTAGCACTATTCCTAACTAAGAAAGTACCAGATTGATTTCCAAAGTGGTTGTACAAATTTACATTCCCACCAGCAATGGAGGAGGGTTCCCCTTTCTCCACATCCTCTCCAGCATGTATTGTCACTTGAGTTTTTTATCTTAGCCATTCTGATGGGTATAAGGTGAAATCTCAGTGTTGTTTTGATTTGCATTTACCTGATGACTAAGCATGTTAAGCATTTCTGTAAGTGTTTCTCTGCCATTCGATATTCCTCTACAGAGAATTCTCTTTTTAGTTCTGAACCCCATTTTTAATTGGATGACTTGTTTTGTTCTTGATATATTTTGGACATTAGCCCTCTATCAGATATAGGGTTGGTGAAGATCTTTTCCCAATCTATAGGCTGTTGTTTTGTTCTGAGAACAATGTCTTTTGCTTTACAGAAGCTTTCCAGTTTGATGAGGTCCCATTTATTGATTGCTGATCTGAGAGCCTGTGCTGTTGGTGTTCTGTTCAGGAAGTTGTTTCCTGTGCCAATGAGTTCAAGGCTCTTCCCCACTTTTTCTTCTAACAGATTTAGTGTGTCTAGGTTTATGTTGAGGTCTTTGATCTACTTAACCTTTAGTTTTGTACAGGGTTGTAATATGGATCTATTTGCATTTTTCTACATGTAGGCATCCAGCACCGTTTTTTGAAGACGCTATCAGTTTTCCATTGTATGGTTTTGGCATCTTTGTCAAAAATCAAGTATCTGTAGTTGTGTGGGTTTATTTCTGGATCTTCTATTTGAATCTGACAAAATTTCTTACTGGCCATGATTGGTAGATTATAATTTGCTATTGTAACAAATGTGTATCTGTTCCAATGAAAATATAAGATTCAATCAGTACTGGTAGACATTTATTTATTTCCTTAGATAATAAAAAAAATGTCTGGCCAAGTGCTTTTCTTAAGTCACCACACAGTCCATTGTATTTCATTTGAAGACATATTTTATCACAATTAGTGGTAGGTATTGGTGAGCAAATGAGTGGAATGAAGTCCATTTGTGGCTTTCAATATATATTTGTCATGATCATTTATATAAAGCATGGTGGTGGGCACTTGTGACTCCAGCACTCAAAAAGTAGAGGCAGGAGACCCAGAGTTTGAAGCAGCCTGGATTACACAACGGAACCATGTCTTAAAACCAAACCAATCAACAATATAGGTAGCACATTGTCATTCCTAACTTGTCTTCATCATAACGGATATGAGACTAGTAGAAGGGGTTATGCTGTCGACAAGAAAGAGAAACCAGAAGAATAGATTAGAACAAGAATACAGGTGGGTGTGGTTTCTTTTGATGAAGATATGAGACTGAAAAACTAAGAAATTAATATATTTTATTCATTCACAAGCAAACCTATTATGGGATTTTTTTGTGTTATAATATTAGTACTTACTTCATTTTGTTGTTTAAATCATTACAAGCTAAATTTGAATAAATCAGGAAAGTTCTAATGGAGAAGAAAGATTATTCTGGGTCAGAGCAATATGCCTCCCCCAAAACAATAAATACAGGGAGCAATGAAAATATTATGAAATCTCCAATTATTATTATAAGTTTTTGGCTTAGTTATCTTTCTTTCTGTGTGACAAAATAACCCAACAAAAGCCCTATGTGATGGTTCCTGATAAAAGCACTTGTCACCCAAGTCTAACAACTCGAATTGGAGCCCTGAAAGGAGAGAACTCCCAAAAGCTGTCCTCTTCCTTCCATGCATGTGCCCTACCCCACCACAACAGTAATGATAATACTAATGAACGAAATATTTTAAAAGAAGCACCCTGGCAGAAGCAACCTGAAGGGAAAGCGGTTTCTTTTGGCTCATAGTGCCATTATCACAGCTGAGAGGGCACAGAAGCATAAAAGAAAGGTTTGGTGACAGAAGCCAGGGGCTGGCTGGTCATAGCGCATGCACACTTAGGAAGAAAACAGGGAACGAGGCTAAGCTGTGAAGCTGCTGGCCTTCTCCACAGTGACTCTCTTCTGCCCGGAAACGTGCCACAGTCTTCCTGCCAACTGGAGAACAGGTGTTCTAACCTCCGAACCTGTGGAGGGCACCTCTTCTTCAAACCACAGCAGCTTTTCTTTTAACATGGTCAAATAGTCAATGGTTTCACAGCAAAAAAACAAAACAAAACAAAAAACAAAAACAACAACAAATACGTGCTTTTCATTTTGGATGTGAGCCTTGCACTAGTTTGTATGGCTTGTACATTATTTGTATCATTCATAAGTTCACATGTTGGAAGTTTGATCCCTGCTATGTTGGTGTGGAAGTGCTGGGACTTCTAATACGTGGAGCGTCCTGATAGGACGTGGGGTCACTGGGGTTGCCACCATTAGAAAGAATTAAGATACGTAATTAAGATCCTTGTTAGTTCCCATGAAAGCAAACTTTACAGAAAGAGCAAGCCTAGACCATGACTCATCCTGGTTCCCTGTTGTGGTAGCATCGGCCCCTGAGATCTTCATTGTAGGTTGAGCAGATCTTTGGTGTTCAGCCTCCTAAAGACTGAGAAAATTTACTCATTTTATAAAAATCACATGGCCTAAAATTTTGTGACAATGATAGGAAAACAATGAGACATTGTGTTAAAGAATAAACTAACATTTTGAAACCAAATAATGCTAAGATAAGATGCTACAGATGGACAAACCCATGCACCTGCTGGTTGCTTAGGATCTACTCATCCTCAAGCCCCCCATCCTTGGGTAGTTGGGGCATAGCCACACCAGCACACACATGAACATTCTGGTCTTGTCACTTTTAGCTGCGTGATGCCAGGAAAGTTATTAAATGTCTTTATGACTTAATTTTCATCTATAAAGTTAAGCTTCTTAATTAACAGCTACTATACTATAAATCATCCCAAAACTTAGTGGTTATGTTAATTACTCTCCTTGTCACTGTGACATAATCCCTAACAGAAACAACTGTAAGGAGGAAAGATTTATTTTGATTCACGGTTGTTGCAATACAGCCCTTATGTCCAGGAATTGTTGGCGACTGGGGGCCTAGCATCAGGAGCTTGGGGCACAGCTAGTTCATGTCGCAGCTTCTGAGTGAAAGCAGAGGGCCACATGGGAAACAGCACCGGCCTATAACGCTCAGTGCCTGTACCTCTTACCCTTCCTCTGCCAGCTGGGCTCCGTGTCCAAAAGCACCACCCTAAACAGTGCTACCAGCTGAAGCCTAAGTGTCCAAATGAATGAGCTTGCAGGACACATTTCACACTCAGGCCACAAAGAGGATTAAAACAGGCATTTGTCCTTCCACAGCTTCTTTGAGTAACGAATGCAGAAGTAACTTCATGAGTCAGGCTCCAGTGTTTCCTTCTTCAGCTTTTAGGATCTACTCAGATCTTTAACTAACTGGATGGTGCTACTCTCTGACAGAAAAAGCGATTTTCTTTTCTCCTCCGGCAATCCAGTGTCTACCACATATGTAAACACCTTCATAAACACACCCCAAAATTTTATACTACCTGCCCCAACTGACACAAGATGTTAACAATCATAATCATCTTTCATGATGTCCAAGAAAGCATGACTATGCCTTCCATAAATAGTGCCTAGCATAAATAAAATTCAGTTTATACACGGAGAAAAAGAAAAGCTTGATTTTCAACTTTATGATTAGTATATTTATTTATTCATTTTCAGATAAAAATAGTTGATGTGTGGTTCTATGGAATGACTGTATGCAAATGTCTATTAAGAAAGAACTATTACTTCCTAGGGCTGTTTCACTGAAAATGAAACACAAATGCTTCCGCTCCTAAGAGCTACCTCTGAGGAGATCAAGTGTCTCATGCATTATCAAGTTAAACAAAGTCTCTCATTACTTTTAAGATTTATAAAATCCTTGTTCACTGCAATATCAAATGTGGTGTGCTCCAAGTGTAGATTAGTGGGAAGAGCACCTAGCTAGCATGCCAGAGGCCTCGGGTATTGCCTTCAGCCCTGCTTTAAAAGGGAGTAGTGGAAACACACAGTTCTTCGTGTAATGGTACCTGCCAGTCTTACATTAGCTGTTGTCTCAGAAGCAACAAAACAATGTTAGATATGTCCTCCTCTGCTCAACAGAAACATGGTTCAGATATTAAAAGTGCTTACCATTCTTGCAGAAGGCCAAAGTCCAGTTCCCAGCACCCATAGTGGGTTGCCCACAGCCACCTGTAACTCCAGGACCACGGGATCTCACACCTTTTTCTGACCTCTGCAGGTACCTCCACACAAATGACATCTTCAAAAATGTTAATAATAATAATAATAGTAACAATAACAAATAAAACCGTCAGAACAATCATTCTAAATAACCTGAATTTCTTTTCTTTTTAATGAGCTTATGGTTTGAGGGTAGGGCTTAGCTAAGTAGCTTGACCATTCTTTTTGTCTACATAAACCACTGTTTTAAGCTAGTGCTCTGGTGTGTACCAACAGAAAAGGAACAGCTGATGAGCTCCAAGTTCTTACTCATCCTCTGACACTTGGAACCTGGTATTGATCTGCTTTCCTGCTTGTCCTAACAAATCCTCACTTAGCAGTAGACTTTGTTCTTATACAGTATGGCCAATGTGCAGAGAGGGCCTATTGCATTATGGGAGAGGGACTGTTGCTGCAGACTAAGGTAGTCTGACAGGAAGCTTTGTTTTACTCAAGCAGCAAGGACAGTCCATGTCTCTGTCTCGTTTTCTTAAATCACCTCATCACTTGGCTTCAATGAAGAGGAAAACCCCTTTTCTCGATCAGTGAGAGATGGTACATGTACCCTGAAGCTAGGCGGCTGAGTTAGCTCAGGCACCCTTTTGAAGCTCTGGCAAGGACTGTCTAGAATGTAATGCAAAGGTACTTAGCATCTATTGTTCTGAGCCTTAGACAAAACTCTGAGCCAAGAAAATATGAAATGAATCCTGGCAGGGAATGTGCCTGAGTAGAAACTGAGTTGCATTTCTTTCAGAGTTCTTTCTGAGCTCAAGACTTTTGGCCAGCTGAAATAAAGATGTGACTCAGGACAGGAAATGTACACATGCCATTTCAAAGGTATTTGCATTACTACAAGATGGAAAACTCAAATGACCAGCACTTCTGTTAGAAGAGGGAATGACAGCTGTGGGCTCAGCAAAAGAGCAGACATGAGATTGCCCTTCTCCCAGGAGCTTTATTAGGAGAGAGGACCTCACGATCATGGAAGCAGTGATTGGGCTTTGAGGGGGGAACAACACTAAAAAGGACAGTCCATCATATCAGAGACACCGTGTTGAGGCCTTTAGGGGAAAGATAGACTTCCACTTAAAACTTCAAAAGCAGCATCATTACAAGAGATAGCCTCCATGGGTGTGGTGGTGCATGCCTATAATTCTAGCACTTGGAAGGCAAAGGCAGGAGGATCTCTATGAGGTCAAGGCCAGCCTGATCTACAAATCTGTCCCAAAAAAGCAAAGAGAGAGAGAAAGACTGAGACTGAGAGACAGAGACAGACAGATAGCCTCTGTGGATAAGATGGCATCAGCAAACCCAAAGGAGAGCCTTCAAAATAATCCCCCAAACAAAGGAATATATGTGACTTTTGCATCCTGTCAGCGGTAATGGGAAGTTCTGTACTATGGAATTTAGTTCAACATAGCGTAGAGTATGGAGGTGCCAGGCACAGCATACATCAGTGGTTATTAGGCCATAGTACAACACGGATTCTTAACTCTCTGTCCTAGAGAAAGAGAGCTACAGGGATGCACAGCCGGATTTCTTCAGGCTATGTAGTGTGACCACCTAGAGTGATCAGCACCTTAAAAGCCCATGAGCTAATGCTTTAATGGAACATAAATCAGATACTTCTAACATATGTTTGTTGTTAATGAAAGAGAGTAAAATAAGGTCTATATGATAGACTCTCAGCCTCGGGGCTTTAATAATCCACAATGGAGCCCTGGATCTCACTACTTATATTCTATATACTTGCTCTGGGATGCACACAAGTGACGCCGAAGCAGGACAGAATGACTTGGATAACTAAGGGGACACAGGGAGGAAAATGAGCTCTCTCCCCCTGGACTCTGGTTGAGGACTTCTGCCAGCTTAGAGCTAAGAATCCCAGCATAATTACCTATAAACAGACAATATTCCTTAAAACAAACAAACAACAACAACAAAAAACAAACCAGAGTTTTTCCGTGTAGCCCTGGCTATCAACTCACTTTGTAGATCGGCTGGCCTCAAACTCAGAGGCCCTGCATCCTGAGTGCTGGGACTAAAGGTGTGCACCACCAATGCCCAGCAGTATTTCTCTTTTATAGGTATTTCAAACAAAAATTTTTAAATCTCTGCACAAGTGTGGGGATCTCAGTTTGGACCCTAGCACCCATAAAAAAGAAGGCACAGTGGCATGAATCTGTAACTCCAATACTGGGGATGGAAATTGGGAGCCAGAGATAGGCAGATCTTCAGAGTTCATTGGCTAGTAACCCTGAACTGATAAGCTCTAAAGTTCAGTGGAACATCCTGCCCCCAAAATAAGACAGAGAACCAGCACAATGGTGCATACCTGTAATCCCAGCACTCGGGGAGGCAGAGGCAGGCAGATCTCTGTGAGTTCAATGCTAGCCTGGTCTTTAAAGCAAGCCCAGGACAGCCAAGGCTACACAGAGAAATCCTGTCTCAAACAAACAAATAAACAAACAACAACAAGAAGAATATGAAGAGCAATAAAGTAAGACATTCAACATCAACCTCTGACCCCTATACACATGTGCACATTTATGTACAGATCCTCCCAACACACACACAAAGAAAAAGTGAGAGAAAGAGACAGAGAGAGAACAATGGGCAATGAACAACTGTATATGACTAAGAGTGGCCTTTCTCCTCCCTCAGCTATAAACCCTCACTTTTTCAGGGATATCACCAGAAAGTCAGTTTGTAGTAAAGAAGGTATCTTAAACTCCCTTGTGTGACCTTTGTGATTCATGTCTTCACCTTGGTCAGATTGCAATCCTCTCCCAAGCACCTAAAAAACCATCCTATGATCTCATTTACTACCAAAGAGGGGTAAAAAGAGAAAAAAGTTATTAACAACACTCTGAGACACAACTTTAGAAGCTGCAAAGCATACATACATATATATATATATATATATATATATATGTATGTATGCGCACATATGTACACTATTGCTGAGTTACTTGAGTGTGACACTCTTGAGAAACCCACACTCTCGCTTGGGTGAACATTACCCTTTCCCAATGTCACTCTTTCTATTAACCCCAAGCTTAAAACTATCTTGACTCTTCGTCTTATTAAGCTCCAACTGTGCTTCAAACTGGCAGTTCTAAAATTCTTTTCTATAGCAATGATTTCCAGCGTCGCCTGAGTGGCGGTGTCTGTAAGTAGCTCCCAGAGCTGCAGCAGGCAATGGTATGGGGCTGTGTCTCCAGTCCATGCCCTCGTGTGGCACCACATTGCTTCTAAGCCTTCCTCTGAAGATGTGTTTCTTTCGATGAGGTAAGGCGAGCTTCCAATCAGATGAGTTTCTTTCATTATCTGTTATCTAGCTTCATTCAGGAAAGTTTGAATAGAAAATTACAAAAACAAAACAAACAAACAAAAATTACCCCAACCTAAGTGTCTGTGCTGTGGGTGCCAGCTGTGTTACATGTAACTAGGAAAGATGGTTGCTCTGGAGTAACTGAGAAGATTCAAATTCAGAAAAGCTGTCTACTTTCTCTCTACTTGTCCAAAAGGAGCACCCCGCTTTGCAATGATAAAAGTTGTCCTTCTGCTCCTTACTCTACAGAGACCAGAGCTTATCCCTGAAAACCTTTTGGAACTCTGTGAGCCTACATGTTGTACCTCAGCTATCTGTGTTAACATTGAATAACTGGCCTTGTTTGCCTTCCTCCTTTTGCCATGCATACAGACTTACTGTACTTTTCGTTTGTCTCTTCATTTTTCTAACACTTCATTATTTCTTCATTGAAGATCCCAAATTGAGGTAAGAAAGACAGACAGGGAAAATTAAAGGGATATGGGAAGGGAAGGGGTACTCTCACTCAAGAATCTGATGGAAGTCTTTCACCAGCATAGAGTCGGGAATTCCACCATGATTAACAAAATTGCTATGACGATTGCCTGCACAGACACAACATTCCCTTTGTACAAGGGCATTTCACATAAAAATATTGAAAAGAAATGAAGCATGCTTGTTGCCTAACCATAAATGACCTTCAGGAGGAGCCTTAGCCCTTTCTTCCCCTGGTGTAAGCCTAGAATCATCTGGGACTCTACAAATACAACCACAAGCTTCATTTACAATAGCATATCCCAGCTTCTATGTGCAAACCATGTGACCTCTGGTTAACCCTACAATCCGTCTCTGGAATCATCCCCAGTAACCATCTGTAACTTCAAAAGTATCCAGATTATGTATTTGGCTACTGGAAGGCTATAAAGACACTTTAAACCAAATCCTGCAAGTTGTCTCTTACCTCCACATATTTGTCATGGCAAGTGTGTGCATACATGGATATGTATGTACATGAATAGAGATAAATAAGCACACAAGATAAAATTTCTGCTTAATAAACTAGAGCTCTGATTCATACTGATTTGTCAGTCCGGAGCCCAGGATCTGCTTCTTCCTTTTGGGGCATCCAGGCCCCAATGCCTACATGTGCTGGGCTCAAAGGAACGATGCTTAGCTGGAGGGAGGGTAGGTGTGTCTGCAGGATCTCAATTCGTCAATGGGGAGGGAGGTATTGCTGTCCCCACCCGTTCAGCGACGTAGCTCTTCCAAGTGATACAGCTCTCATTATTGGGGGAGTAAGGGGTATATGAAAGTTGGGGAAGTGGGTAGGGTTTTCTGGTGAGTGAACATCATTGGCTTGGAATCCTTCATTTGTATGGAGAGGAATTCCGGGTGCTAAGGTAAGGTGCCGACCTGGACAATTGCAAGGGTGAAGGTAGAAAGGCTATGTTCACCAGGACATGCAGGCCCAGAACAGCGAGGTCTCAAGATGGAGATTTTGTGGGTTTGACACATCTCGACCTCACTGTTAGGTCTATGCTCCCTGCCCCCGCCCCAGGTCATAGTCCGTGTGCTCCACAGTGACTCATCTTGAAATTCTTTTCTGTGAGCTCCACCTGAGCAAAGGTCTCTGAAAAGAACTCAAAGTGCTGCAGCTCTTCCTATGGCTCACATCCACTACCATTGATATCGTAATGAAAATTAAAAGCTACCTCATCTCATGGGTACCTCCCATTATGTGGGAAATACAGACATTAATAAGTTCATTTTTCTCCTGTGAATCTCTTTTGTTACAGGGACCCAGTCTATAGTAACTAAGAAAGTCATATTCTTTCCCTACACCGCTCTACGAGTTCATAACGTTGAATTAATAGCCCGTGGAAAAAAAAAATAAAAGTGAGAAAAGACTTAGTTGCCAACAAACTAAACTTCATGTGGGACACTCACAGGCCTTTTCCCAGCTTGGCTCCAATAGTGACAAGCCCATCATGGGCCAGTCTCAGCATTCCTGTTAAGCCAATTGGTGTAGAACCTCCATTCTTTCTATCTAACTACTTTTGATGTCTGATCAGTTTCCTCAGCCTCTCCTGTCCCTGCTCTGTCCTCTAGGTGATGCCTGTTCTACTTTGCCTGCCTTCAACAAGGAGCCAGTAGGTTGGCTTAGCGAGAATCCCAGCTGTCCTTGAGATTTCCGCTTAGAAATTTTGCATCCACTGCCCACAGATGCTCTGCAGCTGTGTGTCCCTAATGACCTAGTAACTACCATGTGTTTGGAATTGAGCCTACACTGTGCTCCCATCTTGAATAAAACCCACTTGCCATTTGCTAATGATCTGACTGGCTGTGTGCCCTCTGAATTCACATGCTGAAATCCTTACGATGCTGGTAATTGAATGCTGGGGAGATGACTGGATGGTGAAGGGCTTGCTCGAGCGGAGTTAATGCCCTGATAAAGGAGACCTCAGGAATTACTAAGTCTTGCCCTTGATGGCTCTCCATGAACCAAAAGGGGCTCTAAGTACTTACTGGAATCCTAATCTTGGACATCTAGCATTTAGAACTGTGAGAGGTAAATGTTTGTTGCTTAAGTGTGACAGGGTTCATGGCGTTTTTTTATAATAGTCTGAGTAGATGGATACAGCTTGAATTACAGTTGGTTTCTGGCTTTCTTTAATGTTAGAAATTAGGATTTTGCTGTTGCTGTTTTTGTTTTAAAATGGAGTGTCACTATTTTTAAAGCCTTGTCTTGAACTCCTGGGCTCAGGCAAGCCTTCTGCTTCAGTGTTGTGAATTAGATGAGACTATGGGCAAGAACTAAGCTCTTAAAATATGATTAACCTTGAACATATGTTCTTTCTAATCTAAAGTCTTACTTATGCACCAGAAGCTGGTGTTTGTGATACTTTAAATATTCCTTGAGATAAATAACAAAATATATCTCACTTACAACCATGTGTTATAAAGTTTCTTAAAGAATGACTAAATTATAAGCAACCCAAAAGTTTGGCAAACTTGATGACAGTAACTTAATTAGTTCCATATATGATCTACAAATAAATTACTCACACAGATTCTCATTCACAAATTGACAATACTTTCCCAAGCACATCTGGGAATTTTCTAAATAGAAATAATGAGAACACTATGAAGCAAATTTGTTGTCCGTCTTCTCTTTTCTGCTTTGCATTTAGTGTTATTCAAAGCTAGAATTTTCATGTTTATGCTTCAGAAACAAATGCAATGACATAATTAAATCATTCATTTATCAAACAATGAATTCTCATCTCGCCTCATGCACAATGTACTAGCAAGTGCTGAAGAAGCAGTGATGGATGTGAAGCCTCTGAGTTTCTGAATTTTAAGGGTTCAGAACAAAAATGATGTTTCATAGGTAATCGTGAAAAAGTCACATGGCTATATTCATAGGAAAGTTCATGAAGGAGTACTAAAGATGGTTTCATTTATTAAAGATTTGTGAGAAATCTAGTGTGTGTTAAATACAGTATATAATGCTTAGGTCTATCACCAACCTTATGAGATAAGGTCCATTATCAGTGTTGACAGATTTTAGCAACCATGTCTGAGGCTGAGTCCTTAGTGTATGTCTTTGATTGTTGTCAACCCATATCATCCAGTTTTGGAGAAGATCTTGTTTGTCAGTTTAGAAAAAAAAAA
>CM053764.1:38563947-38590152 GCA_028658305.1 Pachyuromys duprasi
GCCCCGGCCCCGCCCGACGCCCCGCCTACCGGGCTGTGCCAAGGGCGCGGGCGGCCCGGGATCCTGCGCGGCGGCTCCGCTCCCGCTTGGGCCGCGGCCGCGCGCCCTCCCTTCGGGGAGGAGGAAGAGGAGAAAGGAGGAGCGGCGGGAGGAGGGCCGAGCGCGGCAGACGCGCCGCCGCTGCCGGGAGGAAGCGGAGCGGGCGGCCGCGGGGTGAGCGGCGTGGTGGTGGGGGCGCGGGGTCGCGGGCGGGAGGGAGGAGGGCGGGAGGGAGGCCCAGGCCCGCGCTCCGACCCTCGGCCCCGCGCCCGGCCCGCCGCCGCCTTTGTTGCCCGCGGCCGGCGGCTGAGCGAGGCCGGGGCTTGGCGAGGCCTGGGCGGCGGGGCCTGCGGGCCGGGCTAGCCGGGGCTCTCGCAGCTGGCCGGCGAGTCGGCGCGGGCCGGGGTGGCGTCCCGGGGCTGAGGGGCCGAGCGGGGCCGGGCCGGGGCCCGCGGGAGGAGGCCGCGGCTTTCGCACTGCCCTGGTCCCGCTCAGGCCCTCTTTAGCTACTGGAGTTGGCAACTTCAGGTACACACCATTGTGGCTCTGGGCAGCACTGGATATGTTTCCCAGAGCAGGGCCTGGCCTCAACTTGGAGGAGTTCTGTGTGCCAACTTCGTGTGTAGTCAGAACGCGATTTGGGGTTCTCATCCCCACTTTTTGCAATTGGAGGCCGGTGAGATGGAGGTGGAACTCAGGCTTCCGGTGAGGAGATCAAGTTGAATTCTTGTAGGTCTTACTAAGGCAGCATGCCTCCGTGCCCGAGGACCGTGTACTGTACCGATTACAATTATAATGTGAATTAATACATATGAGAGACTTCCCAAATGCAGTTTTAATTTGCAGTGTTCCTCGGAATAAAGATAAACTTGTAATCAAACAAAGGTAAATCCTGCCTACGCAAAGGTGAAATATCAGCCACAGTAGGCAGCAGTTTACTTCAGTGTTTACTTTAGCAAAACCTCACCAACTCCCACAGCGTGGAATCCCCATAGTTTACTTGAATGAATGAATTTCACTTGGAACGCTCGGTGTTGTAAAGGCTGGGAAGAACATAACTGTCATTGTTTACAGGAATTACAGATGAAATACAGAGAGGTAGCATGTAGTCTGCGGCTTTCTTCTGCTCTGGTTTCTCCCCAGTGCTGCATGTATAGATGTGGGAAAAAAGATTGAGGATCCATCCCTGCTCCAGGGAAATAGTCACCTTAACCTTTTGGTGCCTGATCCTTGTTTCTGTGGAGGCAACGCTTCTGGGTAGTGGGCTTCATAAGGGATCTTAGGTGAGGATCCAGGGCTGGGCCGCGGGATCTGCCAAGTTATATACCTGGACCTGCAGCTTTTCTCTTCAAAGCATCTGTAAGTCTCATTTAGCATCTCTTTAAAGATACCTCTTCTGTTTCCCTACATCTTTTAAGACTCCTCCGAATTGGTCCCTGGCTCTGCTCCTTCTCCTTCTGACCATGGAAACTCAAACACTGTCTCCCTCAGGCAGTCATCTGAGTGTCCTGCCTTGTTAGGACACCTGCAGGGAGTGGCAAGGCAGGGATTTGGGTGCCAGCCTAAGCACCGGGTGTGGTGTGGAAAAAACGCTACTGCACCAACTGGATTCCTAGCCATTTACCTTCCATGTACCTCTCCGGCCTTGCTTCGGAATGGATAAGCCCAGTTTTTAAGAGCTGTTTCAGAGAACAGAAACCAAGTGCCTTCATGACTTAGTGTAACTTCACTCGCAGAGAGTGAAGCTCTTTTTTCTTTCTTTCTTTTTTTCTTTTTTAAACCACCATGGACAGTTTTAGGAAACCTTGTATTAGTAAGAGAGCCTTTTATTTTGCTTATTGAGTTAATTGTGTGAAAATCAGGGAGTATACTGAAAGGTGGCAAAGCCTTTATGTCCATGTCTGCATTCTTGGTGGTCTCTGTCATTCTCAAGAACATGTGTTCAGAAGGCACGTGTGCACAACCATTGGGAATGTGCGGCCTCTCTTGTGACCTCACAGTTGTACAGGTGGCACTCATGTTTGTGGTACCTGTGTATTTTTGTAGAATTATTATTTTCATGAGGAATCAGTGTGACTTTCTTAAATGGCTGTTTTGTTGATATTTGAGTGACCATATGTAAGATTTCAGTTTTCACATTGCACACAGAGGATGTGACATGCTTTAGGGTGTCCATTTACCAGCATATTGTGGTCTAGAACAGGCTTTGGATCTCTTGAGTCTTCCTTAAATGTATCTAAATCTAACTCACAGTTTAGTAAGCATATATTTTATTTGAAGTAAATCCAGACTCTTAATTGGACTACGGTGTTTGTAATAGGTTTGTGTTATCTTATATCACGGTCATACCCTGGTGCTTCCATTCCTCAGCATTCCAAACTGCTTCCCAACACCAGCCTTGATACAGTAGTTCTGCTTACTTACAGTGTCCATCTGGCTGCTTTTGTGGGAGGTTTATTCTCAGGCCTTACTGCCACTGTCCATACATCAGAACCTTCCTAAGTATCTTATGGCTCTTAAAGTAACAAATTGACATGTTTCCTTTGACATTGTTGTTTAATTATTCTTTCTGATCTGTTCTAATACAGGCTCCAGGAGGGCATTATACCTGTGATCGTCCCTTCCCTCTTTGTGTCCCCAATGTGTTCGTGGAACTTGGCCAGTCTCCCCTTTTTGTCTTTAACACATCCTGTGGAACTTGCACGCTGTGCAGGGACCTGTTATGCAGAAGTATATGTAGTTTTCATCACATTAAAGAAAGGTTCATTAGGTAGCCTTTGGTATAGTGTACTGTGTCCTTGTTCAAGGTGATCTGCTCAGGTGAATAAATCATAACACACTAATAAAATCGAAAGACTTGTATCCACATGACCCAGATGCCCTTCACAAAGAGAACCATTTCCCGGTGGAGCCAGACCAGGTTATGGCACAGATGAGGAGATCTGCCTCACTTTTTTAAGTGTTGTTATTTGTCAGTGTGGAAAGTAAGTATTCTGGAGCACATTTCCTTGCTGTTTCTTTACACAGCTTAGTGAAATCAAGCCTCACTTATCCAGAACCTCTTTTGGCAGCCTCAGATTTAAACAAAAAATGAAGCAAGAAGGAAAAAAACCAATTTGGAATTAGACATGCCAGACAATTAGAAGACTGATTGCAGCAGTCTCTCACAGGAATGCAAATCTAGATTGAATTTTATCATGTTTGATTTTTGTAGAATAGCTTTTTAAAAAAGTTTTGTTTGTTTTATCTGTAAAGTATTCTAGGAGTTGAGATGGAAAATTGAGACAGTGCGTGTACTGTGTTGGGGCTTAGAATATAGCAAGTGATAACAGTAGTAATTAGTTTAAAATGTGCTCTGGCTGGTTAAGAGTAATATGCTGAGGAACCAGCACTGTCTGTACATGATGCAAGCCTTCTCGTTAAAGAATTCCAATTTGGAAAAGGGTATAAGACACAGTGACAAGGGGAATGGTCATGGCAGGGGAAAGCGACTGGGTGTCTGCATGGGTGACTGGTAGTGTGCAAGCAGCTAGGGTGTGTGTGGAGGGAGGGGGCTCCACAGGCCATAGTGTGCATTCCAGTAGAGTTTGGCTGTGAACTCAGTACTCTTGGTTGGTGTGAGTCTTCTCTGCAGTTCCTTGACATGTGGTGTGAAGGTGTCTTACTCCTCTTTACAGCCACCACACTAAAGTATTGTCTTAAAAGTACTGAAAAGATTTTGAAGACCATTGTAATGATTATCCATTTTCTCACAGCCAACCAACTCTTGGGCATTAGAGAAAAAAAGAAAGAAGTGAGGGTATATAAGGTGTCACTGAAGACCTATGGCAGACAGTAGTATCATCCGTGGACCCTAAGGGTATCAGTGCCATCCTGACGTTTTAAACAGGTGAACTTCTTGGTTGCATTGTGTATCTTGGAGATTTGTGCATCTCTGTGTAGATTGTATTTAATGTGTGAACTTGTGTTTAAAGTGTCTCCTTACAAGGATAGAGGTATGTGTGGCTCCTATTAGATTTTTACTAAAAAACTTAATCACTTAGTTTTGGTCTTTGTAAGTACAAGGGTAAGTTTGGTCTACTGAGTCCATCAGAAAGCCAGCTCTTTGCTGCTGTGACCATAGTGAATCGTGTACTAGATGGTTGAAGCAGCAGAGTTAACACACTTAGATTAAAATGAATTCTCATTGGTGGATGTGCCACTTTGCTTTGTATTACTTCCCTTGTGTAAATTCTGTTTGATGTTTCTAATGTATTATTCTGAAAGTTTAGCTGTTTTTGTTTTCCACATAGGGTTTCTCTGTGTAACTTGTCTTGGAACTCACTTTATAGATTCAGCTGCCTCTGCATCCTAAGAGCTGGGGTTAAAAGCACATGTCACCATGCCCAGCAATCTTTATCCTTAGTTGAAATATTACCTTCTTCAATGAGTCACTTGTCTGTTGGCATCCCTTTTAAGGGGAAGAAAACATATTTAGGGAATGTTACCAAATATCACAGACTGGCAGAGTATATAAACAAGTAGGAAGTATCTAGATTTTTTGCTTTTATACATCTGTAAAATTGTTGTAGTTTCAGGCTAAAAGGAGATCAACAGATTATAGTCAGATTTCATCCTTTTATAGATGAATCAATCAATCAATTCAGACTATCATGTTTATGTAGTGAGCCTAGTTGCCACATTTCTAGAGGGTTTCAGCATGGGGTCTCTGTCATACAGCTCTTACTGCAATGATGCCAGCAGTTTAATTTAACCCTGCAATCCAGTCATTTGTACTTCCGTCATCATGAGCAGTTGTCTGGGTTAGACTAGGGGAGATACAGAAGCAGGGACAGAGAACCTGTCAGTCTGAGAGTTTTTTTCTAAAGGGGAGTTCTTTGTTTTCCTTGAGTTGTGAAACAGAATCATAGGAACGTCCTGAACAGTGAGGAGGTGGTACCTTCATTTTTTGGCTTGTGTGTCAGAAAATGCTTGCTCTGAATATTTGGTTTATAGTATGGATGTGTATAGAGTTTTAGGTACTGTCTACTCAGGAGAAATAGGTTATGTACATAGTACTGATGGATTAATCCTAAAATATCAGTGTATTATGAAAAATGAAGGTTGCCTTTTTGCTTTTCTGGTCTTTGGAGAGGTGGGTTCCTTGCAACTTTTTGTGGCTCTGTATGCTCTTCTGTGATTTCTGTCCTATGGCCCCTGGCAAGTGGAGAGGATGGCAGGTTATGCACTGCTAATCTGCTGTCCGAAATCCATCATATGGTATTGCAAGAATGCTAGGGAATGTGGAACATTCAAGGAGAGCTACTGAGCTGTTGGGGTGACAGTCTTGGAGTTTTGAAAGCGTTGCCCTTTGTCACATGTCCTTCACTGTTACCTTGGGCCAGCTACCACTTGTTTATAGCAGTGTGTTTCTAGAAATTTTTTGTAGCTTTTTTATTTTCTATTAAATACTAAAGCTTCACAATGGTATGCCTCATTATTATTCTTTTATTCTTAAATTATATTATTCCATTGTTTTTAAACTTGTCCTCTTTAGTTCTAGGAAAGACCAAACTTTCCATTGTAATTTCATTCCCCTCATTTTTTTTTGTTTGTTTTCTTTTCTTTTCTTTTCTTTTCTTTTCTTTTCTTTTCTTTTCTTTTCTTTTGTTTACACTTTTCTAAAACTGTTTTTTGACTACAGGAAGTCCTGGGTTGATTTGTTTATTAAGTTTTTTCTTAGTTTTTCATGTCAGTCTTTGGTAGGGGGTTGTTTTACTGTTGTATTTAAATATTTCACAATGAATTTTGATTTCTTGCCCTTCTGCACTTCCTTTAAAGGAATAATTCTGGACTTATTTCAAATTTGTGATCTTTTCTCAGGCCTTTTTCTTTTTGTCTGTTCTCTAGAAGGTTTGAATTGTAGTTCTTTTTCAGTGCTGTATCTGGAAAGCAGGACTTAGCACGTGCTCGTCAAGTGTACTATTGCTGAATTACCACTTGTCTAAACCGGTTAACATTGTTCCCAATGGTCATACTTTCTTTTGCTTTCAGGTTTTTATTTTTGTGGGAGAATGGTAGTATGCTGGTCAGATTTTTGTCAACTGAACACAAGCTACAGTTATTTGGGAAGAGGAACTCTAAATTGAGAAAATGCCTCCATAAAATTTGCTTGTAGGTAAGTCTGGATTACATTTTCTTGATAATGATTGATGTGGGAGGGCATCAGTGACAACTGATTTGGGAACAGTAACAACTCTTGGTTGATAGAAGAAAGCAGGCTGAACAAGCTATGGGGAGCAAGATGGTAAAGTGTTCCTTCCTGGCTTCTGCATTAGTTCTTGCTTCCAGGTTCTTACTGTGATCAGAATGTTTAAGCCAGATAAACCTTTTCCTCCCTAAATTGCTTTTGGTTATAGTTTTTATCATAGCAATAGAAACCTCAGCTAAGACAGGTAAAAATTAACATCTATGCTTTTTCTTGTTCATGATGGATTTTTGTTGCTTTTTGTGTTTTGAGACAGTTTTGCAGTGTTTCCAAGGCTAGAACTCACTGTGTGTCTATGCTGCCATCCTCTGTAGCTCCCATTTTCATTCCTCAACCTCTCAAGTGATACAATTACCGGCCTGTACTAGATATTCTGTTCAGGAATTATGTGGTTGATCAAGCACTCACACAAAAGTAGCAACTGGCTAGCTTGTCCCTTCCCCCTTTTTTTCTTTTGTTAGAGCTCAGACTCAGGCCCTAGTTATCATGTTAGGCAAATAAGCACTTTACCACATTATGTATCTCCAGCCCAAAGCCTGTTGATCTACAGTGGGCAACATGATTAGTTTTAAGTTGTATATCATGGTTTTTTTTTTTTATCATGTATTTATTTATTTTGGGAGGGTTGTGCTATAGTGCATGTGTGGAGATCAGATGGTATCTTTACAGAAGTTGGTTCCCCTTCCACTATTCAGGTTCTGGGCCAATAGCCTTTACCTGTTCAACCAACTGACTAGCCCATGTTGGATCATTTTAAAAATTGGAAAGAGATGTCATCTTTGGGAACTCTCAGTATTGATTATTTTAGGTAGATTAGTTCACAAAGTAACCAGTCTTTTTGTGAGATTGTCTTTTTTTTTTTTTTTTTTTGCTTAATATGGTTGTATTAAGTAATGATTACTCTAAGAGAGCCTCTCTAGCTCTAATGATATATGGATAAAGTTTACTCAGCTCTTTGTACAGTTAATAGAGTCTTATATGAATTACTTTTTATTTCTCAAATCTGTTATCCTAAAATGTTATTCTTTTCTTTTTATTGATGCTTTGTGAGCTCCAGTTCTACTCATCTCCCTGTCCCCTTATATCCTCCCTTTGCCCTCACAACCTACCCCCAAAATAAAACACGCAAGCAAGCAAACAACAACAAAAAGACAAAGCATAGAAAACCTCTTACCCTGGAAGCTGTACTGTGTCACAGTGTGTCCCACATGTATCTCTGTCCATACATCTTCACTGCATATGCTCATTGCAGTGAGTCACTGGTCTGATTTGATATCTCTGGCTTCTGTGACACCGTCAGTATTGGGTCTTCCCCAGGATTCCTCCCGGTTATCCTGTTTTTTGCCCAGTGTCACAGAGATCCCGCAGCTTTGGATCAGCAGGGCCCTTTTACACATCCCAACCGAACAGTCACAGATGATAAAGTCTTATTCTTAATTTAAGTGTAATTTAGGAAAGTAAATTATTTTTTACTATAAAGCCTGTAGCTTATGGCAGAGTAATAAAAGGGCTTATGTGTTTATGTGCAAAAACATTTGAATAATGAACAAATTTCTTTTTGGATTGGAACTTCTGTGTTAAAATATGCAGACTCTTAGAACAATCAAAGCAACTTTGTTACTCTTGTTTGTATGTCTGTGTTGCCTGTCAGATTCTGAGTTAACTTTCTTAGCTGTAATAGTTGAGTGTATTGAAGAGATTTTTATATATGAGCTAGTTCTCAGAGAAATCACCTAATAGGATCATTCTGCTATAATTCTTCTGCCCCAGAGTAAAACATAGATCTTTTTGGGTCTTATGTAATTGTTCAGTTTGTCCATTTTTTTTTCCTTGTGTTAAAATGCACTTTAATGATAATAGTTTCCTCAGTAACTGCATTTTGTTTTCTGAGGCTGTGTGGCAACAGGACTTTGCTTCCTGCTCCACAGGCTTCAGATGCCACTGTACTACCAGTCCCCAAAGCTCTTGAGGCAGCATGCCCGACACCTTCTCTGATGTGGGAGTCCTTGTGCCAGCGTCAGGGGCAGGATACTTGGCAAGTGTTTAGCCACTTTCAACTTTGCCTTCACTGCAGCTAAAACCATTCTGTTGACATTTATTAAACTGTTAGTTGATGTTTAATTTTCAACTGTCAGTTATGACATTATATCAGTGAATTCTATTGAAACAATTATATTTACAACACAGAGCAGGGTTTACCATATAACATAACTTATCACTAAGTATTACAGGAGATCTTTTCAGATAGTGAGCTGTAATTGTGTCTTAGTCATTGAAGTGGGTATATGGGGATTATTAGGATTTTAATAGTAAGTTAGGTTATTATCAGTGTTGCCCTTACCACTGGTTTATTGTTGAGGAAACAGTTTGTTGAAATATCTGATAGTTATTTTATAGATAACTTAGCCTAGGTACATAGTGAAAGAATAGGTGTGTTCATTACCCTGTATTTTCACAACAGTCACCAATTCTCCAACATGAAAACCGGTGTCTTCTATTGTGACACTGTCCAGAATAGAACAGAACCCACAGGTAGGAGCTCAGTCCACAGACTTCCCCATGTAGATACCTGCTTCAAGTTCTGGCCAGTTTGCTGTCTTGCTGACCATAAGTCAGGTTCCCATAACAACCTCTTCTGATTAGATGATTTGTTGAACTCAGTAAAATACTTAGCTCAGTGATTTAAAGTAAGGGCTACATACAAAGAACAGCAGAGAAAAAAGGCTGCATGGGATGAGGTGCTGGGGGTGGTTTGCAGTCCCTGTGTGTCCTCAGCATGCCCTGCTCTCCCAGTACTTTACGTGTCCAGAAGCTGGTGATCTAGTAAAGAGTGTTCCTAGCTCCCAACCAATCTCTTCACTCTTCCCTTCCCTCCTGATGTGGGGGTAGGGCTAAAACTCACCACTCTGTAGTGGTTACACTCTGGTATGATTGAAAGCCACCTGTCAGGTCTGGGAAGATACTTTCATCACTCAGAAAAATGTAGGGATTAGCATAGCTGTGTCAGGAACGAGACAAAGACCAAAGGTTTCTTATGATGTTGTGCGTACTGCTTTGAATTAGCGTGTGTCAACTCAGGTGTAAATGGGTACAGTAGATTTACTACAGTAAAAGACAGCACTGAGTTGATAGGTTGTGTACCACCTGTAGCCTGGTGACCTGGCACTCAGTATGTAAACCAGGCTGCCGTCAAAGGCATAGGGATCTGCTTGATTGTCCCAGTGGGAAGAAGGGCATGGAAAATCTATTACTTTTTAAAGTGCAACATGTTAAGCGAATAAAATAATTAAGGAAACGTGAACACTCATTTCATTAATTCTTAAAAGCTAGCTGCATTAACTTTGTGTGTGATTGAAGCTATGAACATTTTTTCCTGTTTAATGTAGCAAGAATGAAGTAAGTGAGGTTATAATAAAAGATTCTTAGAAAAAGTTCATGTAAAACTTGCTCTGCAGGTTAGACATACAAGTCTCCTGCATGCTTTAGAGAATTAAGATTCTTTGTCTAGTGAAAATCTGAAACTCAGTAAGGAAGACAGTTAAGTGGGGTGTCTGTAAACTTTGGTTAGCCTATAAATAAGCCTGCTTAACATTTACTAACACTTTTGCTGTCATTTTCCTTTATGGCAACTTTATGTCTAATTTTTTTTAGGTTATATTTTTAAATCCCATTTTTGTAATCCTAAAAATACTCTATTGTTTTTTAAAGTTTATTTTTATATGATTTACACGCCTTTAAAGACGTGAAAGAAATTTTATGGTATTTCTTAACTTGAGATATTTTTATTTGCATGTACATGCCAGACATTGTGAAGTTGACCTTATGTACAAGATATGAGACCGTAGAGTACAAAGTGAAGGGCTTTGTTACTCAAAATATAAGCAGTTACCACTGTCAGCAACTGTCTTATCTTTCTGGGGACCAGTGCCTTTTATGAGAGTATGAACTAAGATGAAGGAGAAAGCTAGACAACTATCTCAGATGCTATTGTAATAATGCAAGAAGACAGCTTGAAACTAGAATCTGTTGGCAAAAGCTATTAAATTATGCATGTATGTTGAAGGTAGTTGTGATTGGCTTTTCATGAAATTGTATATGAGGCTTCAGATCAGAGAAGGAGCCAAGGGTGGTTCTGACTGCGTTGATCTGAGCCTTGGAAAGAGTGAGGTAGTTTTAAGTGAGGTATCTGTAAACAGAAGTAGGAGCATGCAGGTAAAGCAAGTTGAGAAGTCAGGTGGAAAATGTACAGTTTACTGTAAACCTGCTGTGTTACAGCTGTCTATAAGACATCCAAAAGGCAATGTCAAGAGGGGAGTTGAATATAATTGGTGAGATAGGAATTTGGGAGTGGATGATCCACAGCTACTATCATCACCATAGGCATAAGTATGGAATTGTGGAGTGTGTGCAGAGACAGAAAAGGGGAACACGTCTGAGTGTTGGTGTGTTCCATCAAGAAGAGGCTAGAGGGAAACCAGGGAGTCTAAAAGTGAGAAGACCTCATAGCAAAGACAAAGTTTTGTTGAACAAAAGGAGTTTCGTAACATCTTGGATAAGAACTAAACAGCTGGTCACAGCCTGCTTGTTGTGGTGGAGAAGGGTGGCTGGTACACAGAGTGGAAAGCAGGAGTTCTTGTGTCTGGTTTACAAAGGTCTCCAGGGACTGCTGCTATGTGGGGATGCAGACACAGCCATGGCTGTGGAGAAGTGGGAGTTTATGTGAGAAAAAGCATTTCTAAGAATGATCCAGCAAAGGGGAAACTGTTAGGAGATGAGGTGGGCAAAGCAAGGTAGTCCTGTCTTAAGGAAGGAGCCCAGGAGAAGAGGATGTGGAGGACACATTGTTAATTGGACTGACAAGGTTGTAGACTCCATGATACCCCCTTTTCCTGTAGTTTTGATGCCAGGGCTTGAACCCAGGACCTTGTACTTGTTGGGGAGGCTCTCCACAGTGGAGCTTTTTCCCTAACCACAAAATATCCACAAAACCTAATGACTGATTTTTTTTTTCTTCTGAAATTAGAGACTGAGCCATCAGCTGAAATTGAAGATGGAGTTATTTAGATGTGAGGAAAGATGAGACTGAAATGGTCAGCAACAAAAGAGAGAATGTACCAAAAAAATAAAAAGTTGACTTTTAGATAGCATTAATTGACCTCACATTGCAATGAGAACTTCTGGAGACCTGTCTGAGTGGCTCTTTCCAGCCCTGGTGGGCTACAAGGGTTCAGGTGTGGCCTTGGCAAAGACATAACCAGCACCCTGATGTGATGGGAGGGAGGGAACTGAAGGCAGGGTCTGCATGAGCCGCTGACAGTGGTCAGCTGGACACTGAGACTTGTCATAATTGTCGCTAAAGTTTGGACTCTGTGAGGCCAGTAGACCATGACTCACTGGGTGTGTGTAAAATCTTTCCTGTATATCATGTAAAATTTAATGTCAGTGTCTTTAAGATGGAAAGGAGGAGGAAGTTTCTAGCTTTATTAAAGCAAAATAATAGTCACATCCACTGACTTATTTTCTTGTTTATGAAATAACTGACTCCCAAAATGAAGCATTCTGCTTTGCTTGAAACTGGTAGATTTACTTGGCTTTTCCCAAGTTAATTCAGTTTTCAGAAAAACAAACAAACAAAACCCACAGAATTTTCTCTTAAAACCACTCCAAGCTTGTTTTAATATGTCTAAAGAATTCTGACCTCCAATAACAGCTCCTTCTGGTCCACTTTCCTCCCTATTCTTTCTGTATAATTGAGACCACACTTTACATATAACTTTATTTCCTGTGTTTTGCACTTAACAAATGAACACTATGAGCTCTCCCTGTGTTATTTATAACTGTATAAATACCAATTTTAGTGGTTCTCGAAGTTCCATTGTGTAGCTATGCCAGCATTTGTTTTACTGCTTTCATAGGATGGTTTTGATTTTTAAAACTGAATTCTTTTTATCATAACTAAGGGGACATTCTTCTTAAAATTTTTAAAAGTAGTATTGCCAGGAGAGAATATGATAATTTTTAAAGTTGACTATTGCCAAATTAATTTGTGTAACTGCATTAAGATACTTTTAAACAAATGGCTAATGTGATGACAAAGTTTTTGGCTGATTTGACTTGGAAAATGCTCTTAATGATTTATTACTTTGATCCTTATATGAGGGTCAGTTTTTTTTCTGTGAGTGTATTGAGCCAGTTAGTTATCCAAGTAGAAAAATTAACCCCTACTTCACATAAATCAATACTAAATAACCAAGAACTTAAATATTAAGTGGCAAAACTGTTTGTAGAAAACACAGAAAAACTATATTTCAGTGTCAAAGGAATTTCTTGAAAAAAATAAAAAAGATCAAATAATAAAAGCAAAAAAAGAGACAGGGTCAGAAATTCAAATAGAAAGATGAGCATTATGTAGCAAGGAAAAAAACACTGAAAGAAAGCAGGAAAGAAGGGAATCTATGGGTTTGGATATAGAGAGATTTCTAGGCATCTAGTATATATCATGAGTTCATTCTATAATGGAATAGAGCTATTTAGATGATCCCAAATGATCCCTCTTTATATTAATGATTATTGCTACTGAAACAACTTGTTCATGGGCCATAAGTTACTGAATGGCAACAAGGACATTTGTTCAACCACGTTCATAGCATTTTTATTCATAATAGCCAGAACCTGGAAACAACCCATATGTCCCTCAATGGAGGAATGGATACAGAAATTGTGGTACATTTACAACAATGAAATACTACTCAGCAATTAAAAGCAAGGAAATCATGAAATTTGCAGGCAAATGGAGGAATCTAGAAAAGATCATCCTGAGTGAGGTATCCCAGAAGCAGAAAGACACACATGCTATATACTCACTTAAAAGTGGATACTAGACATATAATATAGGATAAACATACCAAAGTCTGTACACCTAAAGAAGCTAAGCAAGAAGGAGGACCCTGGGTGAGATGATCAATCCTCACTCAGAAAGACAAACAGGATGGACATTGGAAGAAGGAGAAAACAGAAAATAGGACAGGAGCCTACCACAGAGCGCCTCTGAAAGACTCTACCCAGGAGTTGCTGAGACTCATAACCAAACTTTGGGCAGAGTGCAGGGGATCTTACGAAAGAAGGGGGAGATAGTAAGACCTGGAGAGGACCAGAGCTCTACAATGAGAACAACAGAACCAAAAAATCTGGGCACAGGCGTCTTTTCTGAGACTGATATTCCAGCCAAGACCATTCATGGGTGTAGAACCCCTGCTCAGATGTAACCCATGGCAGCTCAGTATCCAAGTGGGGAACAGGGGCTGTCTCTGGCATGAACTCAGTGGCTGGTTCTTTGATCACCTTCCCCTGAGGGGGAAGCAGCCTTGCTAGGCCATAGAGGAGGACAATGCAGCCAGTCCTGATGAGGCCTGATAAGCTAGGGTCAGATGGTAGGGGAGGAGGACCTCTCTTATCAGTGGACTTGGATAGGGGTATGAGAGGAGATGATGGAGGGCAGGTAGGATTGGGAGGGAATGAGGGACGGGGCTACAGCTGGGATGCAAAGTGAATAAACTGTAATGAATATAAAATATAAAAATTTAATAAATAAAAAATTGATACTCAGTGGCTAACAGGGCTCATCACCAAGCATGAGGACCCAAATTCTGTACCCAGGATCCACAAGATGGAAAGAGAGAACACAATTCCTGAAGGGTATCCTTTGCTTACACAAACACATGCAAAATCAACACTAAAACTTGATCACAATGATTTCTACATGTTGTCAAGTTTGGTTTGCGGATACTGAGTTCAGGCTTCCTGTATCATTGAGGGATGCCCACCTCCAGTTGTCTTGGAGTGTTTAACTTTGGTATTAGTTAGCATTGACCTAGAGTGATTTACAAAGTATTTCTCTTGTCTATCATCTGAAAGAATTGGTTAGAGATTTCCTGCTATTTATCTTACTGGTTTCTACTCTGTCATTCACTATACACACATACACACACACACTCCCTGGATTTAATTCAATATTACATTTGCTGTTTTCTTAGAGTTGAATTATTTAAGCTGAACATTTTCAAGGGTCTCTGTGTGCAGTCCACACTAGTCTCAGATTCAAGAGCTGGGCTTACGTGAGTGCCACAGTGCCCGTTTACAAACTGCTTTTCCAAGCAGTACTTTATGTTTCATTTTTTAAATTTTGTTCGAAATATATCTTAAACTTAATATCTAGTCTTTAGCCTATGGATTATTTAGAAGTATCGTCTTTAATTTCTTAATATTTTGTTGTTTTTCAGATTTATTTCTGTTGTAGGTATATAATTTAGCTACAGTGTGGTCAAAGAACATATCCTGTGTAATGTCAGCCTTTTAAAACTTTGTTTAGTCTTGTTTTTGTCTATCCTAAGAATAAAAACTTAAAAACAACATTCAAAGTTGTTATTAGCATTCAAGTCCCAGATTGAGTATCTGCTACTTAAAGTACTTGAGTTAAGAAGTGTTTCCAATTTTGGATTCTTTTTAGAGTTTGAACATTTGATTGTATATAATAAGATGTCCTAGGGACAAATCCATGCCTAAACACACAGCTCTTCTGTTTTGTATTCCCTTAGTGTGTGAAGGTGATGTTTTATTCTCTTCAATTTGACTACAAACCCATCACACCAGGTTAGGTGTGAAATTGTCGGAATGTTGGATCTCTGTATACTTCAGATTTTTAGTTAGGGATCTTCAACATTCTAAACTCTTTCTCTTTTTCTTCCCCTTTTCTTCCCTCCTTCTCTTCCCTCTGTCTTTCATCCTCCCTCCTTCTGTTTCCCTCTTCTTCCTTCTCTTCCTCTTTTTTCATATCCCTTCCCCTTTCACACTGGAGATTGAACTCACTGTCTTGCTTCTTCCAAGGAACTGTGTCTACCAGTGTACTGGGAGCCTGTCTTATTGAAATCTTTAAGTATTATTACTGAATTGTTTATTTCTCCTTTCATACCTTTGCCTTATTTGGGGTTTAATGTTAAGTGCATACGCACTTATTGTGACTGTGTCTTCGTGATGTATTGACTTCCATTTTGAAATGACTGTTCTTTGTCTCGACTGGAGCTTACTGTCATAAAGCCGATTTTGTCTGATGGTGACTGAGCTCTTTTAGCTCTCTTGGTATAGTCTTTTGTATGCTTTTCTTTAAGTGATATAAGTCATTCCATGCTATAGAAATCTTATAGACTACATGTCTTGGTTTGCTTTCTATTACTACTATAAAACACCATGGCCAAAAGCAGTTTGAGAAGAAAGGGTTTATTTGGCTTACATATCCTGGTTTGCAATGTGCTGAGAGAAGCCAAGATGGGAACTTAAGGCAGGAAAGTGAAGACAGTAATTGAAGCAGAAACCATGTGGGAAAGGTGCTCACTGGCTTTCTGTGTTTACTTTCTATTTAAATCAGGACTGCTTACTCAGAGGTGCCTCTACCCACAGTAGGTTGGGCCTGCAACCTACTGTCAAGGGGTTGTCATCCGTCAAGAGAATGTGCTGTCTGTAATGGTCTGATCTTAATCCCAGCACTCCAGGAGGCAGAGGCAGGCTGGTCAGTCTAGTGTACATAGTGCATTCCAGGGACAGCCAGTGCTACACAAAAAGACTTAATCTCCACACACCCCCAAAAGAGAGAGAGAGAGAAAATGTCCCCATAGACTTGCTGACAGGCAGTCTCATGGATGCATTTTTTCAACTGAGGCTCCTCTTTCCAGATGACCCTCGTTTGCATCAAGTTGACAAAAAAGTAACCAGGACACAGCATATAACTGTTTCTTTTTTTATTAATTCTGACAGTCCTTTGATTACGTTAGACACCTGCCAATTTTTTTCTGTAAAATATCAAATAGAAAAACATGTTAAGTTTGCATGCTATAGAGCCTCTGAACTCCTTGTTTTAAGGAAGCAGACACAGTCTGTGATGTGGAAATAGGATTCTTACCTGATAAAACTAATTTACAGACACAGAAATTTGAATTTCATAAAACTTCCTTATGTCACAAGATTATTTTTCTTTTGATTTTAGCCAGCTAGTAATTGCAGAGCTATTTTTCCTTGATGAACATACAAAAAGGAGTGGTGGGCTGAGTTTTGCTCACAGAGTACTTTGTGGGCTATGATGCCATAAAGATGTAGTCCATTCACATGTAACATATTGATGTGTCACATCTACATCTTTTACATTTACTTCATTTTATATTTCTTCCTATATTATGGAACTCATGTGTTAGATGCACTTTAAATGTTAACTTCAGATTCTCAGGTACTTTGTGACAACTGCATGGACCCTTAGTTATTTCTTATCATAGTGTACTTCAAAATGATGTTACCTCTGGTAAAATATAAATTTGGCTTTTTTTTTTCCTTTCTGATCCTTTTCTGGTGTTTTGCATACATTGCATCTATGTATGTTACATGTTGCATCTTGATGAGTCCTATAATTGACTTATTCTTTCCTGTGTCCTTTAAAGCAGAGGGATGGGAGAAATTATAGGTTTTAAATTAACCTTTACTTTTATCATTTCCAGTCGTTTCCAAGTGACACTTTGTTTGAAGCACTTTCCTTCTGGTGTGTTTGTAGTTCAGACCTGCTAGCAGCCCTGCCTCTTTCCAACACAGGAGTGCCTCTGCATCATGCTGAATTTTTTTCCCCCTGATCACACTACATTGCTTGGGCTATAGAATTCTTGGTAGCAGACTGTCCTTCAGCATTTGAATATATCATCTTAGTCCTTTCTGGCCCCCATTGTTCTTGTTAAGAAGCTGGTCTCCTTTGTTTTTCTGCCTCCCTTTTTGATGACTCCCTCCTTCTTTTCTTCTCAGCCTTGCCATCTCCTACACAGACTGCCTTCTCCAGAGGTCAGTAGTGTTCGTGAGCATGTACTTAGTGGTGCTTGAGAGATGAGCTCAGCTTTAGTTCCTTTGTGGGGGAAAAGGATGCACAAGCCTCCTCATGACATCATGCTACAGGTCCTGTAGACATGTACTGTTTTTGCCTGTTTTTCTGGATGAGGAAACATACCGTGGGCATCCAGAGCATATGGAGATAAATGGTCCTGTGAAATGATTCAGGCAGAATGGCCTATCTGTGTTCTTGATCTTGTGACCTGTCCTGCTTCATGTCAGCAAATTGAAGTAAGTGGTAGTTTCTGAGTCAGACACTAACCTTTCAGTGTGGATGTGTTACTCAAGTGATTCCTGTGTACTTTGGACTTTATTACACTGTCTAAAGCTTACTTTGTTTTTCTGTAAGGTGGAAATAAAGATAGCCTCTTTTGAGGGGACAGGAAAGCAAATGTACTTTTGTTGCATTCTGACCATTGCGTCTGTAGCCATGAGCTCTGCAGTGAGCCAGTGAGAAGAGGTGCTTGGACCCAGCTCTCTCCTCTTAGCCTGAGTCCTTGAATGGTGCAATGTCCTAAATGCTCTTCTACATGATTGCTAATTTCTTAGATGCCTGCTGGAACCTAAGTCCTGTTTTTGTGTGGTCTGTGTTTTTAACCACTGCTTGTAGCTAAGTCTTCAGACTTTTCTGTGAAGCACAGTGTTTTGTCAGTGACTTGACAAATGTATATCTTAGAATGATAAGAGAAATGATGGAGGCAAATAAGTGAGTAAATTAAGGAAACTTGTGGAAATTGTGTGAATGATGGACACCACTGCTTTGGATGAATTCAAGTGTCAGGGTGTTAGATGTCAGGGATGTATCTGGATGAGGTTTAGGTTCCTGGTGGACAGCGGGAGTAGACTGGCACAGTAGATTGAATTGTAGTTGAACTGAGAAGCAAAAGGCTGAAGTGCCTGTGGATATAGATAAGGTTAGACATGAAAAGCTATCTACATTGTGACGTTTAGAACTAGGAAGAGTTGGACATGGCTGTGGAGGTTTTGCGGGGAGTACCTTTGGTAGAACCCTGCCTAATAATACACTGTTCACCTTTGGCAGATGAGGTGGTATGGAGTAATTGTGCAGTGCTAAAGTTAAACCTTCTCAGCTGTTAAAGAAAGTCCTAAATAAGGAAAGTCAGCTTTCTACTACTTTCCTATTCTGTTGAGGTATAACTATTGCTCTCTGTATCACCTGAGATGTTTAATGTGCCAGAAACACACACACACACACACACACACACAGTACCATACTTGAATTTTTGTTTTGTAGGGTTTTTTTTCTTAATAATTTTTCTTGGCCATCTCTCTTTTTCCTGTATAATTTATTAAATTAGTAGCCTAAGTATTTGATGTGTATTTGCTATACTTTGGGTTAAAGCTGTGTTTTTTCCAAGATGAAGTATGTATTATAAAGCTGTGTATTGTGATTAAGCAACCTTTAAAATCAGCTGATCAGTTGTGGGAGTTTAGACAAGTGTCTTAGGTATTTGTGCGTCAGTTTCCCTATTTATTTAAAAGAACGTTTTCTCTTTACTAGTAGCTGCAGGCATTTAGCCTAATGTGTATAAGATGTTGCTTTAAGGACATTTCATGTATTTGCACATTTTAACTCCATAAGTTACATGAGTGGTAGGTTTTGTTATATCTAAGGTCATGTAATTGCTAAACAGAGCTTGGATATGCAGAAACTCAGTCTAGTTCTGTAGTAAACTGATGAAACAGTGTATTCAGAAGGCTTAATCCTCTGTCACTCTGACAATATTTAGCTTATGTTTAATCCTGTAAACAATATAAGAAACAGGTTTGTTTAAAACAATGACAGAAGGAACATTGTTGTCTTTATAACTTTGGTATAAGAATGTATCCAAAAGACAAATTACTAATTGCATATCTACTTGATTAAAACATATGTGAATTTTAAAATTTGGTAAATGTTTTCAAATAATCTTACAAAGCTGCTTCCAAATTCTGTTTTAATGGTAAGTTATAGTGTTGAATTTGGGATATCCTTCCCAATGTCATTTTGCTGATTTTTCAAGTTCCTGTGTGAAGGTATTCTGTCTCATCCATCCATCTCTATATAATTTATTTGTATCTTATGTTCATTGGTATTTTACGTGCATGTATGTCAGTGTGAAGGTGGCAGAAGCCCTGGACTTTGTGAACTGACATGTAGGTGGTGGGAATTGAACTCAGGTCCTCTCAGTGCTCTTAACTGCTGAGCCATCTCTCCAGCCCCTGGTATTATCTTTTTTAAAATACTTATTAATTTTATTTATGGTTATGTGTGTGCCTGAGTGTCGATGTGTGCATCATACATGTGCAGGTGCCCTCAGAGGCCTGGTTAGGGTCAGGTCCTCTGAAGCTAGAGTTTCAGGTGATTGTGAGCCATCTGATGGGTGCTCGGACCTGAAGCTGCCAGAACAGAAGTGCTTTAACTAGAGAAACATCTCTCTGAGTTAAAGATACATTTTTTGCATTACATTTTACCTTTTTAAAGGATTTCATACATGAGCAATAGATTTACATAATTCCCATAGCCATGCCTTCCCTTTTCAGTTTTTTCTCATGTGCCATCACACTCCCTCTCAGGTCCATGACCTCTTTAATTACTGTTGCACATGCATATGTGCACAGACATTATAAATACAACCTGCTGAGTCTTTTTAGTGTTGCTTATATGTGTTTAGGGCTTGTAGTCTGAGAGTAGATAACCTATCAAGGGACCCACCCTGAAGAAGATTCTCTCATTCTCTCTTAGCCATTAATGATCTGTAGCTTTCTCATAGAGGTGGGACTCTGTGATAGTTCCCCATGCACTTTAAGACGTTAGTTGGTGCTGTCATTGAGCATATTTTGTTTATGTGTCCATATTGTTAATATTTCAAGGGTATGCTCTAAGACACCGTCTAGAAGCCAGTGTTCTGAATCTTTGGCTCTTATCGTTCTTTTGCAGTGCCCCTGAGCCGTAGGTGTATTGTAGGTACATCAGTTGGCGTGGGCACTCCACTGTCAGTTTCCTTTGCATTGTAACTGCTGTGGATTTCCGTGATGGTTTTACTGCAGAAAGAGGCTTCGCTGTTCAGGCTGAAGAGCTTCCCTTACTTGTGACTGTAAGAATAGGTGTTTAGAATACAGTTGGGAAATATACTAGTTTAGGAAAGTGCCAATAGTAGGTTCTTTTGGGGTTTATGCTCTCACCTGCCAAGTAAGGGTAGCTGGCTAGGTTCTCAGTACCAGGCCTGAATTCCTTCCTGTTGGATAGACCTTCAGTCAAATGAGACAGCTGTTTATCCCCAAGATAGAAATGCCACTATTGCACCCTTTGTTTATATTGCTGTGCTCGTCATTGTTGTGATTTCTAGGCCTTACCTAGGTGGGTCTAATAATTGCTTTCTCCCTTAGTACCTTTGGATAATCCTCAGGGAGGAGGCTTCAGTTTGAAAGGTGGTTTCCCAAGCCTGGTAATAGAAGTTTTGTTAACTGGTCTATGGCTTAGAAATGTATTAACTTGATTTGAATTTCCTGTTTAGTGAGTTTTCAAAATGAGATATAATTCACCTACAACAAAATCGTATCTTTTAGTAAGTACCCAGTTCATAGAATTTTGACAAGTGGATCCACTCATTTAATCCTCACCATTCCTTAAACTTCTTACATTTTTAAATTTTGGGAGAGTCAGGATTTCCAGCTGGGCTGACATTGAACTCCTGGTGTAGCTGAGGAGGGCCTTGAATTCCTAACTCTTCTGACTCCAACTCCCCAACAGTGATGGGGTCACAGACCTGGAGAAGACGTGTGGCTTACACACCGCTGGGGACTTAACTTAGTGCAAACGCCCATTGCACAGTGATTAAAGAGACAAGGGAATTTTGAGTGAAGATGAAGTATCTGTTCGGGGCTTGGCTACACTGCTCGTCCCCCCTCCCAGACCCCCAGTGAAACACCAAAGGAACAAGGACACACATTAAGGTGTACTCACCTTAAGCTTTAGCAGTTTTCATGATTATAGTGAGCCTCTCATTGTACTTCCATGAAACCAGTGGACTGTATTGTTGCTGATGACCCAGTTTAAAATTCAAACAAAGGTTACAATTATAAAAATTTGTGTCCTCCATAGTTGTTTCAGCTACTTTTCCTACCTAAGGACTTTTCTAGTGCAATCAATGGTGATGTTTAAAATAGGATTAAAAAAAGAAAAAGAAAAAACCCAAAAGCTTTGGTATTGTAAGATTAACTGAAGCACAGTATTACAAAACTGTCCATGAACACTGATTCAAGCACAAGTTACAACTTTCTGTGAAATAGACTAAAAATAAAAATCTTGATACAGTTCGTACTTTCCAGCTCAGTTTAACTTTTAAGAAATTATCATTTTGGGCTGGAGACATCGACTGCCCAGTGCATAAAGTATTTGCTACACACATATGAGGACTAGAGTGTGGATTGGTCCCTTTAACCCATGTGAAAAAAATGGGTGTTGTGGCCCACATCCTGTAATCTGAGTGCTGGGGCCAGAGACAGGCAGATCCCCAGGGCTCATTGGGATATTGAGATTCAGGTTCAGTGAGAAATCCTGTCTCAGAAATGAGGAAAAGAAGTGTAGGAAGACATGGCAACATCAGCTATCGTTGTTGATGGAGAAATACATCCACCCATACACAGACATGAAACAATTACTACTTCAGTTGCTGTACTATCAAAGAAAGTATGCACATGTGTAAAAAAGGTATTAAGCAAAATACCGTCTCTTCCCACTGTCTCTGTTTTCCTGGATTTCTTTTTACCCTCAGATAAAAAGCACATTGAAAGATGGCGATGGGCAGAGGCAGACGTGAGCTCGGCTGTGTTCTCTGTCAGCACAAGATTCTTAGTAATATGAAATGATGCTACTTTTCTGTCTTACGCTCTGATTTCAGTATTTGGAAAGTGTAGTTCTTTCTCAGGAAACTGATGTATGTTAATACATTAGCATATTATTTTTTTTAAGTAAACAGTTAAGTATTTTTAGACTTGGTTTTAGTTTCTAATAGGAAAGTATTCAACAGAAAAAAAAACATGTAATTAAATCATTTTTGATTCCCAAACAGCATTTTAAAAAATCCATTAAGAGAATAAAAACAGTGAAGGTGGCAAGTTTAAGTAGCCCTGATGAAAGGCTGAGACCTGTCTGAAGGGCGTGTGACACAGGGAATGAACCCGCTGTTGCCAGGAGCAGGTGATTTAGCATCATTGGTCAGATTTTAATTTTCTAAGACCTAGGGTCTTTTCTGTAAAATGACAGTAACAGCTACTGTGTTTGTTAACTTTAAGTCATTGTTTGACATGTCTCTTCAATTTTTGTCTTAGGTATTAGAAATGAGTGGTTCACATGGCTACCTGGAATTAGTCCCTTTACAAAGAGGTGGTTGCCCCTGCCCCAAGTGCTGGCCCACACTTGTTGTATCAGTACTGGGGAAGTGGCCTCAAAGGCTCACTGAGCTCAGGTTCATGTTTAGGCTACAGAGTGTGTTCCAGGCCAGCTGATATACACGAACCTTGTCTTAAAAAAAAAGGAAAAGAAAAAAAAAGTTGTAACATATAGATATTATATTCTGTCTGGATTCTTCTTTTTAAAATATTTCATGTTCAGTGTGTGTGTGTGCGCGTGCGTGTGTGCTTGTATGTACCACAGTTGTCTGTATGTGGATCAGAGGACAGCGTGGAGGTAGTTTTTGCCTTCTACTGGGACCAAAGGCTTGAACTGGTCAGCAGGCCTTTACCTGCTGGGCTGTCTCACTGGGCCCTGTAGAGTTGCTGCTGTTGTTGTTTCAAACCTCTAAAACCTTTTCCCGTGAACCATTTCAAGTATTCGTAAACTTAAACCTTAGCAATTAGAAAAATGGCAAGATTGATTCAGAACACTTACTTGGGCACAAGACAGATGGTAATCCTATAAAAAGATGGCATATATTTTTGGAAGTGCAAACAGGAAAATAGATAACTCTTTAAAAAATTCTAGAGTAATCTTTGCCTAGAAGATGCAGGAAAGTGATTTAAAAAAAACATATGGCTTAATTGAGCTTCTACTTTCTAATATCAAGGATTGGATCTTGTCCCCTTAATATTAGAATCGACTTGCATATGCATTGGTGGCATTTTTCAAGTAGGTTCTGCCAAGTGCTTTTCTCATCTGTGGTGTAGATATGTGATAGTGGCAAGCAGGACTGTTGGAAATTACCATCTCAGAATCGGCTACCACGTCTGCTATCTGGAAGTTAGCTCTATGCTGGGGGACAAGACCACTCAGTCCATTCAGTGCACAGTCCACTCAGTGCACAGCTTCATGTTGAAAGTAGCTTCTGCTCCAAATACTTACAAGTATTCTATTTTTACAGACCTTCACAACCAGTCTGTGACAGTGAGACCGTCAGGCCTGCTGCTGCTTTTTGTGGGGATGATACAGCTATTCCGGATAGGTTGTCTGGTCTGAGTGGTTTTAGTGAGCATGATTCCTAGCCGATTCTGTCTATACCACAACCACCTGCTATCTGTAGTTAAAACCAAACATTTGTAACATTATTTTCTTCAGTCAGCTCCTGCCTGTTTTGCTAATGTGTTTCAGATGGATTTGTATTATAATTTACTGTTTGCACATCTGTCCCTTCCACCGGCTTCCTAGCATTCTAGATCTTAACTCACTGGCGTTCATGTTATTGCACTGTGTTGTGTGTAGTTAGTAAGTGTTTACAGACTTAGACCTATGTCTTCTGCTAATTAACTGAGTCGTTCTTGGCTGTAGGTGGAAAGGTGTAAGCTTTGCCTACATTTTTCTCCTTCCAGTCAGGCAGTGTGCCTATGATGGCCAAGAGCTCTGGCTTCAGGAGTATGAAGGGCTGTGGAAATAAATGACAGTGTGTCACTGTACGTATGTTAACAGTACATGTATGTGTGTTTGAGGTGTGGCCTTGTTCTTCCAGCGAGTTATGGTGCCTGATCTGGGTGTTGCTTCTTTAGCCTGGGCCAGGGCAACAGTGAGGAGGCTATTCAGACCTGCTCAGTAGAAAAGACCTGGTCCTGGCATATAGCAAAACACAAGGAGTAAATAAAGGGCCCAGTGTTTAGTATACAGCAGGCAGTTATTCTGATGTTCAGGGCAACTTTCCTAAGGATAGAGTTGGCTGCTTTTGTTTTGAAGCTAAAAAAAATCAATATTTCTGTTGTTTTATATGAAACTAAAATGTTTAAAGGCTTTTAAATTTTTTTTTTTCTTTTTCAGAAAATAGCTCCAGAGGTTAATTAAAGCTGGGCAGAATTCACCCATGCAGCATCGAAACCACTCCCGATGTTTGAGAATATCTGCTCCAGAGAGGATTGACCCATTTGGATTAGGTCACTAGTCACAATGAAGAAAATCAGTCTGAAAACCTTCAGGAAATCTTTCAACCTGAGTAAAAGCAAAGACGAAGCCGAGTTCATGGTGGTTCAGCCCCAGTCCCTTGCTGGCGACTTCGTGAGAGATGACTCCTTATTCGGGAACTGCTATGGCAAAGATGTGGCCAGCTGCGACCTTGGCAGTGAGGACGACAAAGGGAAGAGCAGGTCCAAAAGTGAGAGCCTCATGGGCACCCTGAAGAGGCGGTTGTCTGCCAAGCAGAAGGCCAAGGGCAAGGGCGGCACTGCGCCCACCGATGAGGACGCCTTCTCCTCAGCCTCAGCGCCTGGTGGCCTCAAAGAAGTGCGCGCCCCACGGCCCATCCGCTCCACGTCGCTGCGCAGCCACCACTACAGCCCCACACCCTGGCCGCTGCGTCCCACCAGCTCGGAGGAGACGTGCATCAAGATGGAGGTGCGGGTGAAGGCATTGGTGCATGCTGCCAGCCCCGGCCCAGTCAACGGCGTGCGAAAGGAGCTGCGCGAGCTGCCACCACCCAGGGAGCTGCTGCCGCCCAGGGAGCTGCTGCCGCCCAGGGAGCTGTGTGACCTGCAGCCAGAGCCGCGCCCAGAGTCCCACTGCAGCCCTGGCTCTCCCGGGGACCTGCGCCTCCACCTGGAGGAACACGTGCCTGTAGTTATCGGACTCATGTCTCAGGACTACCTTCAGTACACCGTGCCTTTAGACGACGGGCTGTGCCCTCTGGAAGGGCCCCGCAGCTGCTGCCTGGATACGTCCTCTCCCATGGAGGTGTCGGCTGTGCCCCTGCCAGGGGCCAGTGTCGCCTGCTCGGAAGAAGACAGTCAGCTGGACCAGGACTTGGTGGTAGGCCCAGAGATCCTTGTGGATTCATCGGGGAACGACTTGTTGATTGGCACCGCAGGAGTCATGTTGCAGAGCCCTAGGGCAGGTCATGATGACGCGCCTCCCCTCTCACCATTGCTACCTCCACTGCAGAATAACCCAATCCAAAGGAACTTTGGCAGCCTCTCCGGCCAGGACATGCACATGGCCGAAAGCGTTCGCTGCCATTTGAACTTCGATCCTAACTCTGCGCCAGGGGTCTCAAGGGTTTATGACTCGGTGCAGAGTAGTGGCCCAATGGTTGTTACAAGTCTCACGGAGGAACTGAAGAAGCTTGCAAAACAGGGCTGGTACTGGGGCCCCATCACACGCTGGGAGGCAGAGGGAAAGCTGGCGAATGTGCCAGATGGGTCTTTTCTCGTTCGGGATAGTTCTGATGACCGTTACCTTTTAAGCCTGAGCTTTCGCTCCCATGGGAAAACACTTCACACTAGAATTGAGCACTCGAATGGCAGGTTCAGCTTTTATGAACAGCCAGATGTGGAAGGGCATACATCTATCGTTGATTTAATTGAGCATTCAATCAGGGACTCTGAAAATGGAGCGTTTTGTTATTCAAGGTCTCGGTTGCCCGGATCTGCAACTTACCCGGTCAGACTGACCAATCCAGTGTCACGGTTCATGCAGGTGCGCTCTCTGCAGTATCTGTGTCGCTTCGTTATACGTCAGTACACCAGAATAGACCTAATCCAGAAACTGCCTTTGCCAAACAAAATGAAGGATTATTTGCAGGAGAAGCACT
>CM053764.1:38590652-38626749 GCA_028658305.1 Pachyuromys duprasi
CACACACACACCCGCTGCTAGCTAGTTTCTTCCTTTATTTCCTCCTCTTTCTCCCTTGAAATTAGAAACTTTGTCTTAGAAATTAGAGACTTCAAGTTCTTCTGAGAAAACAAAGAAAGTACCTTTCCAGCCCTCTGCTTATAGGGATCCTGGAAAACTCTGTTCAGGTTCTGCCTGCCAACCTACAGAGACAAGTTGAGACACTCACACAACACATTGGCCAGCTCTGAGTAATACCTCCGACAAACTAACTTCTCCCATCAAGCTATTATGAAGCATCTTCTGTTAGACTCCACAGTCTCAAGCCAACAGGAAAACTCTAATTACATTTACCAGAATGACTGAAGGGACTTATGAATTCTCGGGCATCCCGTTGCTTTCTGCTGCATAGGCTTCCTTGATTCAAATTAAAGGATAGCTTAAGGCTCTCTACAGGAGACGTGGAGTGGGAGCACACCAGAAGCGCAGCAAGAGTTCTGTGTGAAAGCTGGAAAAATTAATAACGTGATCAAGCTGAATTAGAGTTATGAAGTAGCAATGAAATAATTTTACGGTTGGGGGTCACCACGACAGGAAGAACTGTGTTAAAGGGTCACAGCATTAGGAAGATTGAGAAGCACTGTTATAAAGAGAAACTCAATCAAATCTCTTTCCAGTCTGTCACTTTAAAATTAAAACACTGAGGCTATGGCCCTATAAGGCTCTTTGAACATTCTCCTATTTTCCTCAACACTATAAAACAGCTTGTATTTGTTTCTCTCTTTGCCCCTCCTTCTTCCTCTCCCTTCTTTTGTCCCTTCCTCCCCCTTGTTTGTAACTATGAGAGTTTCAAGAAGATGTACAGTCTATTTCAAAATACAGGAAGTTTTGTGAGTGGAGGAAAGGTTTGGATCAACCTCAATAAGGAGAGTGTGGGCGCTTGGACTGGAGATTGTGAACAGAGATGGGCAGTGGCTGCAGTCGCGCTGTGTTGATTATTCAGGAAGAAATCGCTCACCTGGCAACAGCTGGTAATGCTCATGCTGCCTTGTACTTTGTTTCCTGGGGACTAGACCATTTACTGAGTGGAGTTTAGGTTAAACAGTCTGTAATTTTGAACTCTCCTTGAAGAGAGCCACACTTCCGAGCAAGACACTCCCACAGAGGCACTATAGGTCATGTGCCAATCGAGGCAAGCCACTTGTAACTTTATCTGCTTCGTTTTTAACAGCAGGACGAAGCACAAAGGGAAGTGGAATTCTAGGAGAATTCTGCAGGTGCTGTGTTGGTTTTGCAAGGCTATCACTGCTGATTTTAATGGACGGTGACTACGGTCGAAAATTTATCCTTGGATGAACACCTGTGGAGTTCCTCAGTGGCTGCTTATTTGAAGTTCGTAGTTGGTACCTCTTGAGTTCCTTTCAGTGCAATCAAAAGGATTTGAAAGTAAGTTTTACAGATAGTGTGATTTAAATATAAAGTGCCCCTGGGCTCATGTTTTAGACACGTAGTTCCCAGAAAGTATTGTTGCTTAAGTTCCTGGTGGGCCAGATAAGCAACAAATACAACAAAGGAAACGGGAGTTTTTGGTTCAACTGCGTTTTACTTTTTCTCAGGGTGAGATATTTGTAAGTGTGTGTTGCTGATGGAGATTGGTAGCGAATGGATAGCTTTAAGCTTCGGTTCATTTCGTTGTGTCCAATAGATATAATTGGCTCTTCAGTTCATCCTGCAGTGTCTGATGTGCTTGACTCTCCTCTCCGGTCCACCCTATAGTGTCTGATTGGCTCACGGCCAGCATGCACATGGGAGGGGCACTCAGGCTTAGCCTCATGGGTCTTGTTTCTACTAAAAAATATCTGGTCCTCACCTCGAGTGAGGAGTGTAGTGTGCCGTTATTACTCTGATTTGACAGCTCCTTTTTCAACTTGTGTGAATACCTGAGATAGAAGAAACATTGATAAATATTTGTGTAATATATAATAAATATCTTTTAGTAAGGATTTCACAACACTTTAATTTTCTTTTTCTCTTTGTACTGAAAGTGTCCATTTGTTTGCTTGTTTTTAGCAGATTTTGTTTGTTTAACATTTGATACATATACGCTGTGTATTCGGATCCTGCTCTTCCTTTATCTCTCCTATTTATTGCTCCCTCCTCCCAAGCAGCTGCGATTACACAAGTGCACCTCTATGTCTAGACTAGAATGGGCTTTCCAAGAATCAATGGCATTATATGACTAAATGCGATAGTAATATCAGTACATACTGTAAAACGCGTTCCCCCATAAATGTTGGCTATTAATAACGCATAGGAAATGGAAGCAGAGAAGGAGGCATTTTAAAGGAAGACTATACTCCTAAGTCTTACTATAGGTCATGGGAAACATGGAATCCTGAAAAGGAACAGTACCACTTTGAAATCAGAAATGAATACTGAATTAGTAGAAAATTAAGTAGAAGATTGGAAGATAGAAAGTAAACACTATGAGAAACACCATGTTCATAGATAGCATCAGACCTCCCTGTTCCTTCTGAGGGCTTCTGAATTTTTGTTTGGTTTTAGTGGGAAAGCATTACAAACATGAAGCAAGTTATTGGCAACAAATTTGGTTTATTCACCAATAGCCAATTCCACCTCACATTTATTCAATATGGTTGATCTTTCTTGACTCTTCTTTCATGAAGTTAATTTGAGTCTTGTATATAAAATTATTGTTCCGCAAAAGCCACTATTACAGAGATTGTCAGATCTAGGATGCATGGAGGAAGCCCTTGGGTTCCATTTCAATATTTCACACTTGATGAAAAGGCGCTGCAACAGCAAATGATAAGATACATCAAGTGATTCTCTATCACTCTCACAGGCTCTTGTCAGATAAGATAGACTGGACCATCGTGCATGATGCTACAGGAGAGAAAGCAGCCACCTGGCCAGTAGTGGAGGAAGAAGGAACCTTCCATTCTTTTACACATTTGTATTTTATCATTCTTTATTTATTGCTTCATATCAAACAAGTACAACTTCAAATTTAACTTAACAATTATTTCCTTCTGAGAATTTCACACATGAACAGGGCATTTATCTAGTCCCACTCTTCCCTCCTAACTCTAGTTCCTCCCATGTTATCTTAGGTTTCTTTTGCTGTGATAAACACTGAAACCAAAAACAACATGGTCGGGTGTGTTCATTTGCCTTACATAGTACGTCATTGAGGCAGAGGCCATGAAAGAATGGCTCTCACTGGCTTCCTGCCCTGGCTTACTTGGTATACTCTCTTACATTCCCCAGGACCACCTGCCCATGGATGGCACCTCCCGAAGTAGGCTGGACCTCCCTGCATCAGTTATCAATCAAGAAAATGTCCCCCACCCCCTGAGGCTTGTCTACTGGACACTTTATCAGTTGAAGTTTCCTTTTTCTCAAACCACTCTAGCTTGTGTCAAGTTGACAAAAACTAGCACATATGTCTTCCAATTCCTGTCAAATATAGGCATTATATACAACATATTGCAGCCCCATGTATACACACACACATATATAATACTGTAGCCATATGGGCATGTATACACACACACACACGTATCATACTGCAGCTCTTATGCATATGTGTCCAAGGCTGATCACTCAAGTTTAGACAACCTCTGCATTTTTTAAATGCCTGATAACTGGTAAAATTAAGGGCAGATAGAGAAATGTGCAAAGGCATTCTTCAGGCTTGAAACATGTTGATCTTATAAAAGTTTTCAGTTTAATTTGTGAACAAATTTTAAAATTATAAAATTTATTGATTCTGTATTGCTGTCTGAGTGTGGAATGTCACTGCAGGCTCATGTGCTAACTGCTTGGTCTTCAGTTGCTGGTGCTATATTGAGAGGTTCTGGAAACTTTGGGAGGTGAAACCTAGCAGGATGAAGTAGGTCACTGCAGGGAGAAATGATGCTCTCAGGGAGGGGTGTCTTGTCCAGGCCTCCCATCTTTCTGTTATATCTGCTCAGAAGCAATAGAGCCAAGGACTATGGACTGAAACCCCTGAAACCACGAAGCAAAAGTTCTTCCTCCTACGCTGTCTCACATATTTTGTCCTTGAGTAATACACCCTTCCCCACGCTACTTTATATTACTTTGGCTGTTTGTTCCAAGTTTTCAATGAAGTATGAGCCATATTCTAAAAGGGATTAGAGAGGATTTTTTATTTTTGTTTGATTGTTTGTCTGTTTTGGTAGTGCTGGTATTAAATCTAGAGTCTAGGAGGCTAGGCAAGCACGCTCTTCTGAGCTACATCCTAGTCCTGTACTAACAAGAGATTTACTTTGGGTGGGCATGATGCTAAATGTCTCCCATTCAAACACTGAAGAGACAGAGTCAGTAGGATCCTGTGTCCAGAAACAAGTATTTCCTGTTTTGTAACGAACCACACAGAGGTTGACAGCGACAGTTTCCCTGTTCTCCAGGCTTGTTTTATAGATCACTTATATAAATTGAAGAACGTTAGTATTTAGGTGTGATCCTTCACTGTTGTGCCTTCTACTATCTAGAGACCCGTGCTGACTGGAATAGGAAGTTTTCCTGATAGGCTCATTTGGACTCTATCTTCCAGTTGATGACACTGTTTGGAGGACTTATGAGGAAGTGAGGCCTTGCTGGAGGAAGCATGTTGCTGAGAGTGGGCTTTGAGAGTTTATAACCTCACTCACTTCCAGTTTCCTCTTGGCTTCATGTTTATGATCGAAACTCTGATCTCTCATCTTCCTGATCCAGTTGATTGATGTGGGAGGGCCCAGCCCACTATAGGGGTGTCTCCTCTGGGCAGGTGGTCACTGATGGTATAAGAAAGTAGACTGAGCAAAGGGAGCAAGCTAGAAAACAGCATTTCTCCATGGTTTTTGCTTCAGTTTCTGTCTTCAGGTAGCTACCTCGAGATCTTGCCCAGATATCCTTATAGTCAAGATATACTTTATAGTCATGAAATACTAGAAGTTGTAAGTGAAATAAACAGTTTTATCCCCAAGTTACTTTTGATAATGGTGTTTATTACACAATAAAACAAAACAAAACAGTATATCTTTAGTATGTTCAGGGCCTATAAGGTCATGATTATAACATTTTCCTGGCTTTAAAAAAAATTAGTGGTTAAAGGCACATGCTGCCCTTGTAGAAAACTGGAACTCGATTCTAGCACATCAGGCAGCTCGCAGATGCATGTAACACCAGCTCCAGAGGATCTGATGGCCTCTGTTGTCACTATACTCATGTTCACAAACTCATACTCAGATACATATAATTAAAAAAAAATTAAGCCATCATTCCCAAGTAGCTCTCTGAAATGTTGAACTAAAAACAAAACACACTATCTTCTTGCTAATATAGCATTTTAACTTTTCTGTTCAGTTATTTTCTGCTCCTTTATTTTCAACTCCGCTGCATAATCTCCATACAACGTTTTCATAGGTGTTGCCACTGGCATCAGAACTGTGCAGAGCTCTTCGCCCTCCTGCCAACTTCATATTTTTTTAAAACGCAAAGTGGTGTTCTGTAGGTCTTAGACTCAGACATAACAAAATACCACAGGCAGGCTGGCTTGTGATGGAATGTTATTTTTCTGAGCGCTGGAGGTTAGGGAGAGAGATGAGGATGGCAGCACCATTGGATTCTGGTGAGGACCTCATCCTGCTTGCATATAACCTGCTTTTAGTTGGGTCCTCACACGAGGGAAGAAAGGCCCTCGGACTTTGCTGACTCCCTGACGCAGTCTCTAATCTTACTCATGAGTGTGCCACCCCCATGATCTATCTACTTTCCAAAGCACTCCCTCTTCCTCACACCATCACATCGGAGGTTCGGGCTTCAACCTATGAGAACAGGGTGATACAAATATACCCCCAATCACACCTCATTGTATTTGTGTTCTAAGACAGAGCTTATTGTGGAACAGTTGAGCATTTTCTATGGCATGATTTATAATAATTATTATTTTGTGCTTAGGCAATGTACCTTCAAACTTTAAGAACATTTAAAATGCTGTATTTTGTTTAGTGGAATCATTTTTCAAGTTTGCTGCTGCTAAAGAGAAAATGGATTTGTTTTTATCCCAGTGATACAGGCACTTGAGTTCAGAGTTTGTTTGCTTGGAAGAGGGACTGGCATGGCGTGGTGTGTCTTGTGCATCCCAGTAAGGCATGATGTGCAGTGTTTACCCCTTGAGTTCTGTGCTTATGCTATAAAACTTCCAAGAATGCAGGTTCTAGAGGCATACCCAACTTCTGTGTATGGAAAATATTTCTAAAAAGTTTTTTTTTTCCTTCTGGAATGTGCCAGATGGGTGTTCTCTGTATACAAACATTCAAAAGCTTTGGGAAGAGAAAGGTAGGTTACACTTTAGCATCCACTATCTCTAACAAGGCAGGCAAATTCCTGAGACAGGGTAAAAATACAAATTCATTAAATCTGAGGGGAACAGCAAATATTTGGCTGATTCAATATTGAGTAATGAGCTGGGGGTGCTTTCCCTGGTCCCACTCAAAGGGTCCACCCCTTCTGCAGGGACTAGCTGCCACCTACTCATCTGTCACCTTGTTCATTGTCACCTACACAAAGCTTTTCTTCTCTGCAGGCCGTATGATGGCACCCTCCTCTCTGTCCCCAAGCCCTCTGTGTTCACTGTACTTAGAACTAAACAAAGTGTTCTGTAATGATTTGTTTGCATATCTGTGGCTTCCAGGGGGGGATGAGTTTCTCACTGGTATCCTCATCTTTTTTATCCCTCTCGTCTTTTGTTGAGTAAACCTTTGAGTTTATTTTTGTATTCCCCTTAACTGCTTACAATGATCCCTGCGGTCATCAGCAAACTTCACTTCTGTCAAGTCGCTTGACATGCCAGTCAGACGGAATATTTTTATAGCCTCTCTCCTTGCTTTCTTCCCTGTGCTAGAACAACTCTTCCCAAACACCAAACGGTGTTTTCTGTTTGCATTAGTTTTCACCCATTCTCAAGGCTTGCTGGAACTCTTCTGCTGGGTACTGGTGAAATACTCTTTGCTTCTCCCAATTATTGTGTAATACACACCACTGTGATAGTGACCTTTTTTGTCTCTTTACCTCTAACTTAAACAATACTGGAATGTAAACTATGTGGTTTCTCTTTCTCCTAGCAGATGGCTGCTTCTCAGAAAACATTCTTTAAATTATATTTCTTTCTAAATTCATGTTATGTACTATAAAAATTTGCCATAAAGTAGAAAAGTTGCATAAAGTGAAATTGAAACCTTGCGTTCTTATTCAGTATCTGCTGCTTATAGATAGACCAGGAAAATAAAGCATAAACGTCTGCCCAAGCCTGGAGTGTTTTAGAAAATTAGTAGAAACAAAGAAAAATAGGTTTGGTCTAGGAAGTAGGAGCCAAAGAGCAGCGGAGAACAGGCTGCAGAGGGAAGATGTTGATTAAGGTGACAAGATCACACTGGAACAAGACTGTAGTCAGATAGGGCTTACATTACCTGTCCAAGGTGAGGGCAGTGAAGAGAAACAGAATTTGGTTTTGGATAGAAAGAAGACATTGACCCTAAGGCCCCACATGCCTATGCCTGGTGAAGCTGCTAGAGAAATCCTGTTCGGCTATGTCTCCATGTAGCATGGAAGGGAGATGGTGAGGTTCAGGAAGAGAATATGCCAACTGCTTAGATTAATCTTCCTGGGTACCATCGACCCAACTGTCTTTGTGAGAAGCAGCAAGCCATTTAAAGCCTTAGAACCTTAGGATCTTTCTCTGTAATAATTAGGATATTTATTTACATTGTGGATATTGATCTGGAAAATCATGTAGAGATAAACTTTTTGGTGTTGGGTCTCCATAGCCATTCATGGAATCACACATAGTTCTCTGAGGGCAGAAATGTTTCTTACATTTTTTGTGACTCTGAAGAGTTCCCCATGTTGGTTGTTATACACAGTGAACATTTAAAAATGGAATTCATTCTTTGTTAAATGCAGATTCATTTCTCCCCATGTTCCTCTCGCTGGTTTAGATGTCTCAAGCCTAGGTGCAGATACATGCAAGTGCAGCTTAGCAGAATAAGCCTGTTGTGAGGACTTGACTTGTTTAGGACTTGATATTGAGTTTGAAGGCAGCAAGATGGTGGCCAATGGACAAACACAGGTTAGAGGTGCCCCCATCCCAGTGTAACTCTCAGTGGGTGTGAGTCAGTTACAGCCATCTTGTTCCTGTCAGAGAACGAGTTCACAGTAGACACCTCAGGGAGGGTGAGGTGGCATGGAGTGGCTGGAGGAAGGATTGAGAGAAATAGCATCTTTGAGGTGGTTGAGATCAATTTATTTAAGAAACTCTATGGTAACTGCCCTACTTATTATTATTCTATCACATTCTCTTAGATGACATCACATAGGTTAGTTATTCCAGTTATTTTGAGTAGGGAGACCTTTTATTTTAAGCCCAGAGTATGTAGATGGTAGCATTAAATATTATAGTATCAGATATATTAATCAGATTAATATAAGTAGATCATTGATAAACATTTGTTTATGTATTTATTATAATGCTGGGATCAAATTTAGGGCCTCAAGCATAAATCACTCTAAACTCAGGGTGGTGGTTCACCCAGCACTAAGAAAGCTGAAGTAAGAGCATTGCCATGAGTTCAAGGCTAAGGTGGACTGCACTATGAGTGGTAGTCAAGCCTGAGCTATACAGTGACACTCCCAACACAGAAAAGCAAACAGAGTCAAATAAACAAGTAAGTAAAAATAAATTCCCCTAAATGTTACTGGCCTAGAATAACAGAAATCATTTCATTGTTATGATGTGATAATCACCCTGGCTAGGTTACAGCAGTGAGTAACTCAGTCGAACATTAATGTGGTCACTGCTCTGAATTTTATTGACATAATTCGCATGAATTGACTTACCATTAGCTGAAAAACTAAGACAGCCTTTCCATGTGGCCCGAGCCTTCTGACAGCATACTGCAAGGTTCCCCAAGAGAGCATCATCAAAGACCATAAATTCCTCTCTAGGCCCTCGCCTCAGGAGCCATGAATCTTCCATTTAAACATATTTTATTGGTAGGATAGACAGAAAGGTCCATCCAGGTTCAAGGAGAACAGCACAGACAAGCACCTAATGGGAAGAGAGGTACTGGCATGCTCTACATGAGCCTCTGCCACCTTCCAGCTCACAGTGGAGTGAGAAACATAAAACCAGATTGTTTCATTTCACACAAACATATTTCAGACTTGAATTCAACAGTGTAATATCCTATGTTTTCCATGTATGATTGTTGGATGTGTCAACATTTCTTAAATTAATGTATTTAATGTGCAAAATAAAAAGTCAGTAACCTAAAACGTGCCTATGGGGGTTGGAGAAGCAGAGGATTTAGCAAAATTTGTTTGCACACGCCTTTTACTGGATTTTGTATGGCTTTTGTAGTGTTCCTCCTGATGTGATTATTTTCCTCTGAAAATCCTTGATGATCATGTGCTTTCCTCATTGAAATACCCGGCATCCCCACTGTGGAGAGTCTTTACTAAAGTTTCCTTTTGCCTCCTGATTGTAGCTTCTAGATCTTAAATCTTCCCTTTAAATTTACTTACAGTTTTTCACAGTGTCAGTATCTCAGTCACATGGCTTTTTCTAGGTTAGGCAACCCTCTGTTTTTCTGAATTTTATGATAAATTTGGGATTTAGGTGAGTGTGTATATAATACTGGTATTGTCCACTCTTGTAAGAGTTTGTAGGATATTGGCATTATGACCTGCAAGGTACTTTCAAATCTATAATTCTCTACATTTTACAATGCTAATTTTAAATATTAGAAACACTGCAGTTAGATGTGTTCTTTCTTAAGAGATTACTTCAGAAGACAGTGTACTCTGAGCAAGTGAAAACAATGAGACCATATATGTTTAATAAACATCTTCTCAAACAATGTCTAATTGAAGGGCGAAGTGATGAATCAGAGAGATTTGACAGAATGAGTCAGAGACTGGATACTCCCAACTCTCAAGAGAACAGGCAGGAAGGAGAGGCTACTTATGAGCAATTCAAGGAGAGAGAGCACAGTGAGTTGGTTCAGTCAGTGCAGTTTAGTTTGTGAAGTTCAGAGGCAGTTTTTCTGAGCAGAACAATTCAGTCAGAAGCTGAGAGAAACAAGTTTGAGTCAGTCACCTTCTAGAAGAGTTTGAGCCAGAACATCTGAGTTGAAACAGCCAGTTATAGTTCAGAAAGAATTAGAAAAGGTGAGTTTATTCAGCAGTCTTGGAAAACTGAAAACATTCTCAGCCTAGGTCAGCAGATGAAGGCTGGAGGCTGAAGCTTTCTAGTTCTGGGGTTGAAGAAGATTAGGTTGAAGAAGATTAGATTGTACAGAGGCTAGAATCTTCTAGGCCCAGGGACAGTTAGAACAGAGAGTAGAAATGCTGTGGGCTCAGCCCAAGTCTTGTATTCATACAGCTTGAATATGGCTCTCATTTTAGCCCTTCATCTGAGGAAATAAAAATGACATTTACATTTTTATTAGTATGTTCAAGACTTTAACAAATAAGGTATGGCATACAAAACACATATAACCAACTTTAATTTCACAGATTTCCAGTTTTATCCATCTTCTTTGTATGCAGTTGACTATTTTACCCAAAGATTTCTGTTTTATGTTCCTTCCTATTTTTTCTAGTAAGGTTGGAGTTGCTATTACCACTATCATTGCTGTGTACTGTAGAGAAGTTTTAACTGAGAGCATGGCTGCTTTGTCAAGAGATCACATCCAAAGATGTCTTAGGTCTTTATGATCCAGCTGGAATACAAACACGCCTTTATTCCAGGAGACAGAGGCAAGCAGAGCTGAGTGCAAGACCTGCACTCAGGTATAGAGCAAGTTTCAGGTAAAGAAAAGCTTAGGTTCAACTATGGTGGTATATGCTTTTAATCCCAAACAATGAAGGTAAAGTTAATTTGTGGAAGGAAGATTTCTTGAGTTAGTTTGAGGCCAAACAGCAATGCAGAGGCCAAGAGAAAGCCAGATTGAAGCAGTCAGCTGGGAGAGGAGTTTGAGCCAGAACCATTGAGTTGAACCAGCCAGCCCAGATCTCAGTAAGAACAAGAAAGGATGAGCTTATTCAGTAGTATGTCTCAGAAGATGAAAACATTCTAGGCCTAGGTTAGATTGTATGGAGGCTAGAGGCTTCCAGGACTAGGGCTAGATTAGCAGATGAGGCAGTGATTCTCTGAGACAACAACTGAAACAGGCGAAAAAAAGTTACTTTTACAGTATATTCATTACGATGCATTTTGCTTCCTAACCTTTCCCCTCTGCTTAGTGCTTCCATCAATTGTTGGTCCTGATGCTTTTCTGTACACTTCTCATTTCCATTTCCTCTGCAAACTTGACACAATGCCCCTGACTCATCATCTTAACTGAAATGGACAACAGGACCATTTGAGTGGGTCTCTTGGTGTCACTTCTCTGTATTTCTTGGGTGATTCTGTGCAGCCAGAACTTTATCTTAATGCACTCACATCCTTCTGGAGCAGGACAGCTCTGGGTAAAAGCTGGCTAAGAAGTGTTTACTGGATTCTCAAATGCTGGGAGAACTCTGGTTTTTGTAATATCACAAAATATCCATTTTTAAAACCTGTTTTTAATTTTTTTCAAAATCAGTTTTAACTGTGTTTGTAATCCTGAGACTCATGTTTATGACTTTATCAAAATAGGACCAATATTTATCATCTATATTTTTTAGAACATTTTCCAATTCGTCATAATTTCTCAGTGTTCACAAAGAGCAGTTTTACATTTTCATCTTTTGTTTCCTGCCGATTAATTGTTCTGGACATGAAATCCAGGAATATTATATCCTATGTATCAAATGTGGGCTCAGGCCCAATTTTGCTAATCTAATTCTGGAGTATGGACAATCTGAAACTAACAATGGCTATCTGGCAATAAAACCAAGTATAAATAGGAAATATAAAAGTAAAGTTATAATTTGTTATACAAACAGAAGTGCTTCCATGGAACAACTCCATATAGGAATAACTTAGCAGAGCCAAGGACACTGGGGGACGGGTGGGCCATCCTAACTGCATTATTTCTGTAAGTCTGGAAATGCTGCTGACAAGTGTAGGGAAACCCACAGTCATAAACAACTCTGGTTTAACTATGATAAATAGTCTGAGTTGACATTTTCACATCCATTTTTGTATTCTATGGCATGCACAGCCCCAATCAGTTCTGAGTCAGTTGTAATTAATTCCAGATTGATGGTGGTTTTACTGTTTTCCAGCATTTAATTGACGGACTGTCTTCAGGGCATTTCTTAAGGCACGACAAGAATTAGTCAGAGATTTTGCGCCAATGAATCTAAAGCTTGAATCTTTTGTACCCGTGGATGATGACTTGGTACGTTGTCAGCGAGGAGCTGGGCTGCTGCACACTGCTTTAATACAGGTTTTCTTTTTTTCCTACTCCCAGCCCATCATTCTGCATAAGTTTTCTCCTGTATTTCAGGATAGAGCCCTTTATATATTTTAATGTACACTATTATGTCTAAATTCTTCCTTTTAGAAAACAACTAGGAATATCCTCTTTTTTGTCTCTACCTGGGGTACAGATAGTGAATTCCTTTTGTAAGTACAGACAGTTCTATAAAAGTAATGGGTTACTTTTAGTATATTTGCTTGTAATTGTGATTTTTCCTTGTTGATTTGAGACTCACCTATACTGGATTTAGGATGAAGACTTTTTTTTTTCTTATTTACGTAAAAGTTTTAATATTTTGGGTTTGTGTGTGCATCTTTTTACTTATGTCTCCTGACTTCTTTGGAGAGTTCTTCAGAGTTGAAACATATTCCTTAACTTAAAAATAAACTATTTTGGAGACTGAGAGATGATTCATCAGGTAAAGGCACTGCCTGAGGCCCTGAACTGCATCTCTGTGACTCACATGCCAGAACAGATGACTCCTGAAAGTGATCCTCTGACCTCCACATGAAGCCTGTGGCACACCCCCACTCAAATAAATAAATATAAGAATTAAAAAGATTAAATAAGTTAGTGCTTAATATACATATACAGTTTAAATAAAGTTTCCACTTTGACAATGATTCTGTCCAAGGGCCAAAGACCATTGAACAAAAACCCCAACACCAGACATGACAAACTTCCTCTGAAGCTGCTGGTCAGGGTTGTTCAAGAGACTCCCAAACATTACAGGGAACATTGCCACTGCCCTTGGTTTCCCTCAGAAGTGAAGACAGAGGGACAGAGTAGGAATGCTACAATTAAAAAAAATCGTTATTTTATGTGTGTGTGTGTGTTTTTAAACCTGTGTCTATGTCTGATGTACAGGGTTCCCACAGAGGCCAGAGGAAGATTTTGGACCCCCTGGAACTGGAAGATTGTGCTGCCATGTGAGTGCTGGGAATGGAAATAGGATCCACGGGGACATCAGCCAGTGCCCTTAACCACTGAACCATTTCTCTGGTTTCTTGATATGATTTGCCATCAAACATGTTTTGAGAAATGAATAATTTGTTTCATGCAGTTAAGTGGAACATCACATAAAATACATAATAAGAAAATAACATTATTTTTAGGTTTTCAGGAGAAAAATGAAGATACCAAAATGTTCTTAATATAGAAATCTAGGATTCTATTTTACATACAATTCAATATTATTTTTCTGGAAAGCTTTTCTTCTCCTAAGAATGAAGCCGTTGCTTATATAATATATAATCCACAAATATGAATGAGCTGATTCATTATTATGTGCTGTTCTATTATATCTAATATGTCAGTATTTACATCAGTACAAATCTAATATTTTATTTTATTGTTATATATTGACAATGTGCAAATAATGCTTTGGGAAATGTATGTTACTTTCTTTTTTATTGCATTTATTTATCTATTTGTGTGTATGTTTGTATGGCTTCACATTTGCCATGGCATGTGTGTGGAGATTAAAAAACACGTTTTGGGGAGTCTATTTTCTCCTTGCACCATGTGGGTTCCAGGAATCAAAGTCAGGTTGCACAGCTTAGTGGCAAGTGCTGTTACCCATTGAAGTATTTTACCTGCTCTCATTTTATTTCCTTTCTTTCTCAAAATATACTCTTTTAACTCATCCTAAGATTGCTTGTTATATCTGAAATTTTAGCTAAGCAGAAATTCCATTGATTAGTACATTTACACCTTTAAGATAAAAATTTTAGTAGTATTTTCTTTGTGCTCAAATTCTCTTCCATTGTTCTTTTCATTGATTTTTCTGCTGTCAGCCATCAGAATTGTTTATTTTCACAATCCGTGCACAGTAGCATTCCTTCTCCTTTGGGAAAGCATGTTCAGATCTACCTATAAATCAAAGCATCTGAAGACAGCAAGTAATCTCACAGTTTCTTGTGGGCCCAGTGAAAACAAAGAGTCATCCCTCAAACTGAATTCTGCTCTTAGGAGAAAGGTTCACCTGTTTCCACAGATCTGCCTCTAGGGATGGCTATCTATGTACTGTGGATTTGTGTAACTTAAACTATTGGACAGGACTAGTCCCTAAAGTATGCACTTTTCATGGATCAATAATTTGATCATTTCTAGTATACGGTTTGCGATATAATACATTTTATTCCAAGGTAAAGGAGGGATATAGCAAAATTATTTCTCTTCCTTAAAACTATTAATTCATACAAAAGTAATTACTGACAATATACATTTTTTTTAAAATAGGTTTTAAAATATATTTCTTTTAAATCATTTTTGAAAACAAATTTACAAAAGAAAACAGGAATGAGAATGAACATTATAGTGACAATTATTCCACTTTAAAAAGTCATATATATATATATATATATATATATATATATATATGGTGTGTGTGTGTGTGTGTGTGTGTATCTGAGACCCAATCTATACTTTGTAAGAAGGCCCTCTCAGCTGAACTTGGAGCTTACCAATATGGCTAGTCTGGCTGCCATCTTGCTTCAGTGATGTCGTTTCCTCCTCTGAATACTGGGATTGTAGGCATGTGCCATGCCCACCTGGCTTTGGTATTTACTGAGCTCTCTAGACAAGACACTTTTTAAGACTGGATGCCAGATGATGACGTGGTCCTGAAAGGACAGGATAGTTTACAGTGATGGTTGTAGGTGATGATGCTGTTTGTAAGCACTACCCTTTTCTTACCAACAAGAGTCAGTTTGTTTACTAATTTTAAAAAATAGGATCTCCCTGTGTAGCCATGGCTAGCCTGGAACTTGGTATATAGAACAGGCTGGCCTTGAACTTACAGAGATCCACTTATCTCTTCCTATAGAGTCCTGGGATGAAAAGTGTGTTCCATCACGCTTATTGTTTCATTTTTAACTTTGATACATTTTATGGGAACATAAAACATGCTTTCTTTTTAAACATTTATTTATTTTTAAATTAATATGCATATGCCTGCTTACTTGAATGTTTACCACATGCATGCAGTGACTGAAGAGGCTATAAGAAGGCATTAAATACCTTGGAACTGTAGTTATGATTGTAGTCTTCCATATGGGTGCTGGGAACTGAATCCAGTTCTGTGATAGCAGCAAGTGCTTTTAAACATTGATCCATATTTTCAGTCCCTGTGGTTGTTTCCTTATTTACAGTGTGTTGATAACCATTAAAAAACAAGGTGCTTTGATATGTCTAGGGAATAGGAACTTATCATCTGTTGCTAACTTTCTTCTGCAGTCCCATTGCCTGCCCTTTTAGGGAGTTACAAATTGAGCAAAAGAAAGCATAGGTATGGTTGCACATACATACTTGTAATTTTAGCATTCTGGAAGTGGAGTCAGTAGGATTAGTAATTTGAGGCCATTCTCAGCTACATAGTAAATTCCAGGTGATCCTAGCATATATAAAAAAAAATCTTCCTCAAAAAAAGTTTAATTGTGTTTGTGTAAACTGTGTTTAACATTTACAACATTTCTGGTCTGTATTCTTTAAATGCAAAGAATACAAAGAATGCAAAGAATACATTGTTCATTCTTTAAATGCAAAGAAATACTTATTTTGTTATGCCTATAAAATTTAACTCAATCCATATAAATTCATAAATCTTATTTTTTGCATAAATTTTCTTTGTGAAGTATGCTTATATTTATATCCTGGGTATGCAAGCATTTATTTAAAGGTTTTATCTTGATATAAAATAATTCAATATATTAGGAATTTTTCCAATTGGATTTTTTTAAACTATCCAACAGATAGTAAAACCTGATAATCTTGGCTGGGGTGTATCAGCAGGTTGTTTGGCTTATACACTGGCTTACTATGTACCACAAAAAAATGTGTTTAAGTCTTTTCCTTAAGGACTTGTGAATGGGACTTTTTCTGAGGTAAGATCTTTATAGATGTGACCAAGTTAGCCTAAGGTCATACTAAATTAGCATGGGCTGCTATTCTGTGGTTGGTGTCTTTATGCAAGGAGGGCCATTGTAACAGTGAAGGTACAGGGAAAGACATTTATTTAATGAAGTTGGCAGGCATTGTGCTGATGATCTACCAGCTAAGGAACATCACAGGAAGCCTGCAGGACCAGAAGCTGAGACATTCTTCCCTGGAGCCTTCAGAAGGAGCCAGTCTTGCCAATACGTTTACGTCAGACTCCTAGCCTCAAGCCTGGATATGATATATGCCTGTGCTTTCAGCTGGCCAGTTCTTGATAATTTGTTATGGCAACCTTATGACAGTAATGTAGGTTGGATATACACTGCTTTAAAATATTTAAAAATTGTTTGAATGCAGATTACCCTTAAATGAACTCACAAGGATGCACACTTAATATGGTTTCTGGTGTGACCTTGCTATGTGCTCCCTCAGCACATAGCAAGTGCTAGGTTAATCCCTGTGTTTCGGTGCCTGGAGGCTACAGGAGAACACTTGCTTTTCACAGCTTTCCCTTTTGTTTCTTTGCGGTAAACTTGTGCTAACACCAGTTGTTAAGCAAGCTGGCCAATCTGTAGGTAGAACATGCCTTTATATCTTCAAGTGTTCATGCACGTGGCATCTCCTTCATGGCGGTAAAATATATGATGTTGAATTTTGTTGGACAAGTAGGTGGTTACTCTTCCTCTGCCACCCAACTCTGCCAGGATAAGTGAGTTTTAAAGAGGTGACTACAGAGTCAGCTTTAATAGACTCAGGAGAGTGGCCTCCACCACTTAATGTAATGAGAGCATCAGAATATTTGACTGTGGCTTGCTTTCCCGCTGCCAATTTCTTTTGTATGGAAAAAAATAATAATTCTAGAACATGCCATCTCATTGCCATTGCAGTTGTAAATATCATTTATCATCTGAAAAAAAAAACATGGCATCAGACCGTGGAAAATGATCATCAGTCTTGTAAGCTTCATTAAAATGTATGTGACTGTCCTTTGTCCTGTAGCTTGGCATCACCTTCTTCAGTTTGTGTGCACAAAATATGAATGAACAGAAAAAGGAATCTTTCAGAGAATTGTGTGTTCAGACTATTGAAAGGTGAGCTCAAAACAATGAACTCATGTTGACATTCAGGAAAGCCTTTCACTAATTTATTATTGTTGCATTTTAACTTTGAAATAATTATAAATTCACAGGAGGTTTTGGAGAGAACTATGCAGAATGAGCTAAGTAACTGCCTATAAATAATGTCCTCCACAGATAGTTGGTAAAGTGTTGTTTCTGGATGTGTCTGTGAGTGGGTTTTTTTGGGAAGAAATTGGTATTGGAATGTGTAGACTGAGTAAGGAAGATCTGTTTCATAGTATCAAAGGCACCAGCTAGTACCTGTTATTCTTAGACTTCTGACTCCATCCTGTCACACTCCAGTGTTATCCTATATGCGTCACATTTGCCTTGCTGTGTCCCTTGCTGGTCAAGTGACTCTGTGGCATTTGAAAAGTCCAATATAGAGTATTAGTAGCGGTGCTTACCTAGATAAGGGAACTTTACATCTTTCAATTTCAAATTACTCTTCAATTTCAAGTAAATGACTATAATTAATGCTGATCTTAATGTTGCTTTGCTAGATCAAAGCTGCAGTTTTTTCTCTCTCGGTTTTGTTGCTGACAATATCTGTGAGCTTGTACCACAGCCATCATCATTATTCTCAGCTCTAACCTCACTGTTAGTTAACATATATGAAAAGGAAAGTCCACGGCCGAGGAGCTAGCTGTTATTCCAGTGGATCTCAACATGAGTCACAGCCCCTTTTGGGGGTTGAACAGCCCTTTCACAAGGGTAACCTAAGACCATTGGCAGTCACAGCCCCTTTTGGGGGTTGAACAGCCCTTTCACAAGGGTCACCTAAGACCATTGGCAAACATAGATATTTACATTACAATTCATAACAGAGGTAAAGTTGTAGTTATGAAGTAACAACAAAAACATTTTTATGGTTGGGGTTCCTGTAACATGGGGAGCTGAATTAAAAGTATTAGGAAAGCTGAGAACTGTTGGCACATACCCTTTTCAGCTTGTCTGGAATAATTCCATCCTACTCACTATGCTTGATTGAATGTTTGTGTCTTCCAAAATTTTACATAGATTCTCAAACTATACAATGTGGATATTTTTGGAGATAGGTAGGCTTTTGTTTTGTTTTTGAGGGTGTAACTAAGGTTAAATGAGGTTTTTAGGGCAGGACATAGTTTCCATCTCTCTCTCTCTTATCTCCACGAGTACATTGAGGGAAGTCATGTGAGGTCATGGGAAAAGACAGATGCCCCACTCACATGCCTGACGCTTATCTTCCAGGTGTCAGTAAGAAGACAGTCTTAATTTTAAACCTGATTTATAAGTTAACAATCAGAAGCAAAATATTTAGTGAGAACACATTTCATTCAAGTTCATACAATTTGTCTTTCCATACAGAGAAGGGTCTAGAAAAAAGGGAAGTCAAAAGGTGAAGATTAAAGGCCTGGTGTCAGCAAAATGAAAGAGGCAAGAAAGAAGCCAGGACTAGCCATAGTTTTCAGAGTTGGTCTCTCCCGCTCTAAGCCTCTATCTGAGCTTTGTGCTATGTTTAAGTGCATCTGTCAAGCATGAGCCTTAGGATGTAGGTGGGTGCTGAAGACAATCAACAAGCAAGAGAAGGAGACACACACATCCATTCTCTTGAGCTTGTCATGCAGTTTCCTGATTTGTACACCAGGATCACACCCATCTTGTGCTCTGGAGTCTGAGGCCACCCACTGCCTGAGGGTGCTTGGTTTACAACTCAGAGGTCCAGTACCCTCTTCCTCACTCCATCAACCCTTCATTTTTCTTAATTTAGGGATGTTTCTTAGATTAGACAAATGGGAAGCCACTGCCTAAATAAAGTATATAAATAAGTATAAATAAGGTATGTATAAATATATATACCTTATTTATATATACACACAGACTTGCTCCTAAATATACATTTTAATGTAAAGGAAACCAATGGGCAATTGTCAGTGAGAAATGGGTCAGAGGTTTTGGTTGCTATACAGTTCTGTTGGTGAAGATTACTTATATCTTCTTTCAACCGTCAGTTACGATAATATCTGGCTTTTCATCCCTACACCTCACCAGTGGCTCAAGTTACTTATCATGGAAAACAGTCTGTGTTAGGTTGAGTGATGTGCCTGCTGAAGAATGTTTGGTGCCTGCTGAAATTGATGTGAATCTTGTGCCATTCATTATTCATGTCCTCAAATACAGGTGGCTGAGGCCCTGCCTATCTACACAGCATGGGGTATGGGCACACCGATGTAACAGGTGTAGCTATAGCTGCTGCCCATAGGTTGTGGTTGATTGCTTCTGCCAAAATATTTAATGGGACTTCTGGTCCAGCACTGCCCTGCTGGACAGCTGGAGAAATTCAAAACCCTCATCCTCACACCAGCGTTATTAGAAAGTAAATTCAGCATTTCTTTTTTGGGGGAGAAGGGTATCAACTCCCAGGGAGCATTAACTTCCTTTTGAGCCTGAGGTTTGAATAAAAGTAGCACACTGAATAGGGTGTGGTAGGATACTGTAATCTCAACACCCGCAGGGGTGAAGCAAGAGGACCAGGAGTTCAAAGCCAGCTCAAGCTGCAAAACAAGTCCCTGATTCATCACCAACCAACCAGCCCACCAAGCAACCATACTTGCTTGTATTGAGCAAAATCTTTCGTAAGGCCATTGGCTCCAGGAGGTGAGCTTTTTTAGGGCTGGCACCTTAGTTTGGCAAATGGCATGCCCTAGGTTGATACCTTCTAGAGAGGCAGGGTATTTTTTGTTCAATAATTAAGTAGGTCATGGTGGCAGTGTGGAAAACTGCATTTTATTCCATTCATGATGTGTCTGTATTTCAGTCGACAGCAGTTAAGTCAGGCTATAAATGTGTTTTATGGTAGGGGCTCTTGGGGCCACCACAGTGGGAAGCCCAGCAACGAGCCAAGAATGCATGGGAGATGTGTGAAGAAGGCTCAGATCTGGACTGAACACTGTTAAAAAGCAACAACACAACCCATAAAATTAAAATAAAAAGCTCAGAAGCAGTAAATGGCGTAGCATTCTACTATTGCTAAGTGGGAGATTGTTTGCTCGGACAGCAGAGGCAATGGTTTCAAAGTCTTCTTAGACATTCCCATCCTGTTTTTCTTCTCCCCTCACTTCTGTTCATTTTAGCTGGGCTACACTTCACTTCACGTAGTGTCCCTGGTGGTGGGAACAAATGCTGCTTAATTCTGCTTGATTTTATTTGATATTTGATGGATGTTTTCAATGAAAACCATTTGGGTGGAGGCCGCGATTTACATATAATAAGAACTACTGAGAAAGCATCAGACAACTTAATCCACGTAGGACAATTGAGAAGGAAAAGTCTCAAGCCATGAAAGTTGCTTTTCCTGTTTTCAAAAAACTGTATATTCTCCACAGTCTATTTGCCTTGAAGGGAATTTAAAAACACACAAACTATAGGAAATAAAAAGAACTACTTTGTAATCCCTCTTTCCAAATACGTAGTTATTCTTAACAGATTCTGTCTTTAAACCTTTTTTTTTTCTTGGTGTTATTTTAAAAAATAAGAGCACTTTAAAAATTTGTAGTATGTGAGAAAATTGACATTTCAGTAAAAAATAATTTCAAATATGCTTCTTCAAATTTATTACCCACTAGAAGCAGTGTGATTTTGGTAAAAATGCCACTGGTTAACATGTGACTGGGGCTCCTGGTGAAGTAAAAGGTGTTAGCTGAGGTTCCTCTGGGAGGTGGAGGCTTTCCAGAGCTGAGCTCCAGAGAGTCTTCCTGGCGGCAAAATTCAGTAGATCTTTCTAATAACAGCACTCTGCACAGGCCCAAAGAGCTTGAACTTGAAAATGTCATTTTCCCAGACCAATAAAGCAGGCTTGACCTGATCTTCTCTGGGGCTAGAGGCCTGGGAGAGGGTCTGTGACAGTGCTACCCAAATGCTGACAACCTTGCCCAAAGAAGGCAGTGTGTTCACCCATCCGGAGAGATTCCTTCACAGAACATACTACCTACATAATTGTCTGTTGCCAACAAAAACTCCCAGGGCTGAGGTATATTTCAGTGGTACAGGATTTTCTTAGCATGTACAAGGTCCTCAGCTTGACCCTCAGCACTAGAAAAAGGCACCCAAATACCCAGAAATAATTATATTAAAATTTCTTCCTTCAGAAATATCTCTGTTCTTAATATTGAGAACAAAAGTATGGTAAATTACCATCTGTACTGAAAACTTTGGGGTCTGTATTGACTGTTGGTGGAGGATAAGGTAGCTAGCAGAGTTGTAATTCTGGATGAGTGTTAGATTATTTAAGTGTGTATTTGGGGATAATCTGGAGGATAGGTGGAAAGATACACTGTTAGGTTTTTGAAAATGTAGTTCTAATAGGCAAGACTATAGTAATGATAACAAGGACAGGAAAATGAAAACAGGTACCTGGAGAAGATAGTGTATGTGTAGTGTGTGTGTGTGTGTGTGTGTGTGTGTGTGTGTGTGTGTATGTGTGTGTGTGTGTGTGTGTGTGAGAGAGAGAGAGAGAGAGAGAGAGAGAGAGAGAGAGAGAGAGAAAACTTGAACTCACTGTCCTCTTGTGTTAGCCTCCTCAGTAGCAGCATTACAAGTGATGTTACTGAGTCTGATTGGTCAGACATCTTTATTGGGATGAATCTGCAGTAGAATCTGCTACACTCACAGATGGTTGTCAAACTTACCAGATGAAAAGTAGAGAAACACAGTTGAATCCCATCTCAGGGAAGAAACATTCATCTCCACGTCCAAACCCCCCTTCCTGCTCAGGGTTGGGAACTGTCCTAGCTACATGCTCTGCAGCCTCTGTGGTCATATCTGCCATTGCACTGATGTAAAATCTTTCCATCATTTATCTCCTGTGTATTGACATATCTGGTTTAAATAAAACACTCAGCTAATATTTGCGAGTGAATGAGAGAATGGAAGTACATCCTTGCTTCAAAGAAACACAACAATGTGTAAAGTTGACTGTATGTGATGCTGAAAGTCAGGGCTAGAACAATAGGTGGGACCAAAGAAGAAGGTCCTGAAGGAGAGTAAGCCCAGGGCACACAGTGACACACTAAGATCTATGTTTTAGGAGCACTATTTCTACTGTGAACAGGGACCTATGAACAGGTGAGCTTAGAGGTAGCCAGAATTTGAAACAGAAGAAAAGCAACAGTGTTGTGCCTTGTAACTGGACCAGTGATACAGATGTTTAATATTTGTGTCTGTGAGTGTCGATGATAGTCACATTCCAAGAGTGCATTAACAGCAGCACAGAGAACCTCAGCTGTAAATCTCTCGTCCTTTTTCTCCAGGATCAATGCTACACATTGCTGACATGAATGTCATCAGAAAACAAAGATGCTGCCGCAGGAGGAGGCCAAAGCGGGAGCTGGCAGAAGCAACTGTCTCATGTCAGTCATTGGGCCAATGAAAGCAGCCAGTGCTCTCTCAAAGCACACGCCGGTGTGAGCAGAGGGTGAAGCAGAGGGCTGCCCTAGGATCCATGGTCTAGAGAAGTGTGAGCGGGGAGGCGTCAGCAGAGGGTAAGAGGAGCTCATATGGTTGAAACCTACTACACACAAGTATGAAGATGCCATTGTGAAAGTAATTGTTATGTATAATTAATATATACTAATAAAATATAAACAAAGAGAGAAGGTGTCAGAGGTCAAAGCTGGCAGTTGGCTCCCAGATTCTCAAACTCTGCTCTTCCTGCAACCCAAGACAGAATAAGGGTCTCCACACCTTGTTGGTGCCTGAAATCCCTTCAAATAAATCAAAGGATTTGTGATTTATATTTTTAATTTTTGTTTCTTAGTTTCTTTCTCTCTGTGTGCATCTTTGTATGTGTGTGGATCTTTGTAAGTGTGCATGTGTATCAGTATGTAAATGTGCATCTTTATGTGTGTGTGGGTGCATATCTTTGTATGTCCATATGTATATATGTGCCTGTGTGTGTTTCTATATATGTGTGCATGTGTATCTATGAGTGCATATGTGCATGTGAGTCTTTCTATGTTGTGGTATGTGCATGCGTGTGCATGCGTGTGTGCATGTCTTTGTATGTATATGTCATATGTGTGCAGATGACATGGAGAGTAGAAGGAAGCGCTGGAGCTGCTGGAGCTGGAGACACAGGCAGTTTCGAGCTGCCTCACCATGTGGGAGCAGGGAACTGAACTCAGTCCCCAGGAAGAGCAGCATGTGATCTTAAAGGCAGAGCCATCTCTCTTGCTCTGGGAAGCATGGTTTTTATTCCAGGTTAGAGAAAATAGGCTCGCTCTGGGGAGACCCATGGCTGACTGAGAACAGTTCCAGTGAAGGTTGGTGTCTGCCTGTGCTGCCGGGGGTCGGAGGGAGGCATCGGATGATCAAATGACCAGCTTTCAACCCAATGACACCTTGAAGTCATTATCTTCCGCGCCCACTAACGCAAAGGAACATGTTGTGACAACCTTTAGTTATTCACACACTTCTCCAGGAAATGAAAATTACTTTCTCATCTTTTCAAAAATTAACAAACTTGAAGAAGGCAGAGCATGCAGGAGGTTGTGATTTAAAGATAAAGAGTAGAAACTAGAACACTAAAAGGAGGCTAGAATTTGTTCCTGTTCAACCAGGAAAAGAGCAATTTCAACTGTTGGCACTGTTTTAAGAGGACATTGCTCTTGGTGATGTTAGGATTACTCAATGGGTTACAGGATGTTCGATTACATGTGAATCTCAATGGGACATCCACTGGAGCGTGAGCCAGTTGCTCAGAACACATACACAGGCCAGAGGGTGAGAAAATCCTTGGCAATATTTACCTGATACATACCCCAGGGTTAGCAATCTATAAACTAAGGGCACAATCCAACCTGCCTCCCACTTTTTAAAATAGAACTATATTACAACATGCTTCTACTAGATACTGTTCACGGCTGGATTCTTATCCCAACAGTGCAGCTGAGCAGCTGTGGGAGAAACTGGAGACTCTGCAAAGGCCAAGAATTACTGTCTGTTCCAGAAGAAGAGCAGAAGTTCTCTAAGCAGAATGCACGAGCCAGCCTTTCTTAGGAAGGGAGAAGAGCAGTGAGCTGCAGGGGTGTCATGTTTCAAAGGATTTAGTAAGATGTTTGAAAGAATACCTTTATTCTCTTTTTTCCCCTCTGTCTAGGATGCTCAATTAGCTTTAAAAATCTTATTCATTCTTTTAAAATTTCTTATTTATTTTATGCTTTTTCAAATTATAGTGTAATTACATCATTCCTCCCCTTGACTTTCCTCCTACGACCTGTAACATATATCCACCATCTTATTCTCTCTCAAATTTATGCCGTAATTTTTAAATTATGTGTGTATGCAACAATTAAGCAAACATTTACAATTAAATATATTATATATATTAAATAAACAAGTTACATATACAAGACACACATACATATATGTGCCTAGATATAAGAGTAACATGCTCAGTCCTTTCAGTGTTACTTGTATGTGTGCGACTTCAGAACTGCACACTTGGTGTTGGGTATCCAGTCAGGGGGGAGATTACTTTCTCTAGCTCTCAGCATTCCTTGCCTGCCTGTAGTTCTTCATCTAGAATTAAGACCTGATGAGTGGTCTCCCTTCCACATTAGCATATCCATTGGTGTCATCATTGTTCAGCTTTTATTTAGGACACAGCATGGGCGGAGCTTCTCTGACGTTTCCAGGAGACTTAGTCCCACAGCAAACTTTCTGCTCCTCTGTCTCTTACAAGAAAAACCTGCCTTGTTTTTCTGCAGTGATCCCTGAGCTTTAGGGGAAGGAGTTGTGCTGTAGATATATTAGTTGGAACTGGGATTGACACAGTCTCTTGGTCTCTGAATTTCAGTTGGATGTGGTTTTCTTTAATAGTCTCTGTCAGAAAGAGGAGTTTCTCTGGTGAGGGTTGAGGACTGTACTTATGTCTGACTATAAGGGTAAATATTTAGAACATAGTTAGGGAGTATGCTGTTTTAGCAAAGTGGCAGTTGTAGGCTCTCCTCCAAGATCCGTGACATCACTAACCCTGGGTAATTGGCCAGGTTTCTGGCATGATCAGGCCTTAAATCGATCAGTGGGTGCTGGGTGTCACCAAGGTATTCATGCCATTGGTGCAGCACCAGGGTTATTCTGTTACCAAAGCCTACATCTCACCTTTGGCATAAGATCTTTGGTAAAAATTTTTTTCTGGGACTGGAGAGGTGGTTAAGAGTACTTGTTGCTACTCTAGACGACCTGAGTTAGATGCCCAGCATCTGTGTTAGGCTGCCCGCAGCTGCCTGTAACTCTAGGGATCAAGGAGAATAACCTCTTCTGGCCTCCAATCGGCCCATGCATATCTGTCACACACAGGCATGCACGTAGACATACATACAAAAAGAAAAAGAAAAAAATATCTTCTTACATTGTTTTTTTTACTTATATTTTTCCAGAGATGCTTGTTCTATTAAGTTCCCATTTTTGATTTTCTGTACTAAATAGTAAATTCCTTAAAAGATAAATTATTTGTATGTTACTACCGAAGTGATTAAGTCAATTATGCTTAAGTAGAGTTCAGCACTAATGTATTGACTAAACATATGTAGCAGTATCCCTGCAGGAGGGTACGGTTAGTCATACAATAGCTGAATGCTTCTACAGAGTCAGTCTCTGTAGCACTCGAGTCTCAAAGAAAGGAAATACGGGGCCCACATCTCCAGTGGTTGCTGCTGACATTTACACCTGGTGAAGAGCAAAGCAGATGGCTCTTTCTCTCCTTTGTTATTGTCCTTCCTTGCCTTTTTCTCTCATGAATGGCAGCCCATTGGCCAGGCTAAACGTCACTGTCCATACTCTGCTTTGCTCATTTTCTTCCACTTCCAGTTTTGCTAACATGCATTCTGTGTTGGGCTTGCATAAGCAAAACTAATATCCCCACCTGCAAATCCGTGTTTCTTTTGCACATATGTTTGTTTGAGAAATGATTATGCATCTTTATTATTCATTAATACCTGAATATCTGCGCTCTGTATTGGAAAACTATCACGGTCAGGGGAGTCAGTATTGTGTTCCATATGTAATGACTAGATAATATACATAGTGTGAAATGTCACCTCCTCCAAGCCTGAAGTTTTATGTGCAACAATCTTGAGTCGCATGAAGCTATACCTATGTCTGTCCAGGTATGTGCTTTCTGATAAGGTACAAGACTCTCTTTTGATGTGGTATCATACAAGGTCTTCCTTTCTCCTATTCTTGGCTCTCCTTGTTTGCCAACCATTCATCTGTATTATCATTATTTCTTTCTTTGGAGGCAGAACTAGTAAGTATTGGTCAGGCACTATGATTTGATCTACTTTTTTTTTTAAAGCAAAGATCACTCACTGCTTTTTCTCAGAGATCTGTCAAGTGTGGGAGGGCTATTAATTCCCCAATTCCTTTTCTAACTACATATAGAGGTAACAGCTGATTAAACAGTGGGGCAAGATGTAGAATGAAGGCAGTAAGGTTCCAGTATAAGGAAAAAGTACATTTTATTTTATAAAGTGAAGTATTTAATCAGCCTACAATAAACAGTAGGGGCAATTGTAACTGTTTCACACACAAAAATTCCTTTTTAGAGAAGAATAGTATAGAAATGGAAAGAAGGGCATATAGTTTCAATCTGTTAGCTATGACTTGCAGTGATTTCATTGGGTTATACAATTTGCTAGGAGGGAGCAGTTATAATTACAGAATCTCAGAGATAAAGGCGCTTTACAAAATAACTAAGCATCTTTTCCATTGCAGGTGATAAATGCAGGGTTCTGGAGATAGCTCAGTTGGTAGTCACTGTCGCTCAAACATGAGGCCTGAGCTTGCTCTCCAGCACCCATGGGTAAAGCCAGGCATGGTGGCTATCTTTGTACTTCTCCTGCTGGGAGGCAGAGGCAGACACATCTCTGAGGCTTGCTGCCACCCAGACCAACCATCTCAGTGAGCCCAAGGTTACAGCCAGCTCTTGAAGAGATCAAATCACTCACCAGAACTTAGCTTTGAGCCTAACTTGTTCTCTGTACAGACTCTTCAGAAGACAGCATTTCTCTACCTTAACATCCAGGGCCGGGGCTTGACAACTAGAGATAGTTCCAGAGCCCCTGAGTCCACTCAAATGACTCATCATACCAAGCCTTGTCTTGCCTTTCCTACAGGAACTCAAATAAGGGCTCCTGTGCCTGCTAAATTCACTCCCATTGCCACCAAAATAGCCCCGGTGTTTGTCGTTTGGCCGCAAGGGGGTGGCTTGCCCTTTCTTTTGGGAACCCTTAATAAAAGGCTGTCTTTTCAGGAGCAATTACTCACTGACCTGTTGACCTTATCAAGCCGAATCATTTATAAAACCTACATTTTAAAACAGTGATGGTGACAATGGAGAGATTTTAAAAACATTTAATTGGTGGAATGCTTTCACTATATTTACTAGCATCCATCTTAACATCACCCCTATAGTTAACTTAAAACTTCTAGACTCTCTCTGGAATCCTGAGAAGTCTAAAAGCAACATGAAAATTGAAGTTTTCATGGGGAAGGACACATGAATTTTTGTTTTAATTTTTATCTTTTAAAAAAATTCTCTATCGAGATAGAAAGAAAAGGTGTGGAGTTGAGTGGGGAGGGAAGTAGGAAAGGCCTGGGAGGAGTTGGGGGGGTGGAAACCATGATCAAAATATATTTTTCAAAAAAATTTCAACTAAAAACAAAAGATTTTTTTAAGGGCAAAATCTTTTGAAACACAAAAACGCAGTATGTAAAATACTGAGCTGAGTGCTTTGTTGCTGTCCGAGTCTTCCCTGTGGATTCCAGGAAGGATGCTCCCTGGCGGGCAGGCAGTTTAATTAGGGTCAGCATAATAAGCCCCCTCACTTTGTCCTCCAAGCTTTCCTCTACTGGCTTCCTTGGTTTACTCAGGACCCTGCCTCCTCATTTTTACCTAATTGTCTTGGTAGCACCAGCTGCTCAGTGAAGTCCGTGCCAGCTTCCCAGGCTCACAAAAGGAGCTATAATACACCATATGCTAGGCCCCGTTGGAAGCCCCTTAGAAATTAGCCAATGTAACCAGCGCGGCGGTGCTATAGAGCAATGCCATTGTATCCTGGCTTTACTATTGAGTAACTTGAGATGCAGAAAGGTCGACTACAGCTCAGTGTTGCGAAGCTGTAAGGTGTTCAGAACCCCATAGGCATTCAAGAAACACTACTTGAATAATTAAAAATGCCCCTGGGAACTGAGGCCTGTCTCTGTTTATCTGTCTATCTCTTTGTCCCTCTGTCTCTTTGTGTGTGTTTGTGTCCTTTGAACAAGAGCTAAGAAGTCTCAATATTCTGCAATTATATTAAGATTGTGTTCGGATAGGCAAGGAGTTAGGAAACTAGGAGAAAGGCAGATTCAAAAGCAATTTTAGACTTTTAAGTGATTGCCTTTGGCAAGCAGTTCCTGTAAACTTTTAAATGAAGCAGAAAAGCCGACTAGCGCTGTGACCGTTCGGTTAACAATGACACTGCACAGCAGCTGACCCAGAGCTAAAAGGCAAATCTGTGATAGCGTGTGGCTAGCTATCTCCTGTCTCAAACGTGCATCTTGAAGCTTTCACTTCAGTAACAATGAGAATCAGCTCAATATGTGGGGCACCCAGTTCTTTGTCTCTTTCTGCTGGGCATACTGACTCTCCACAGTATATCATTTTAGTTCGACTTCATTAAAAACTAGCCCTTTCTTCTAGCCTTTTTTTAAGTTCTTTGTCTAAGAAAGTGTTCTAGGAGACGTGTCTGTGAGCTTTGACTGCCTTACCTAAGGACCAGCGTGATTCTCCTTCTAGTAACAAACTCTGCCATTTAGAATTTGAGAGTCATTCAAAGAAAATTCAAATATATATCTTGCTTTGGCTCAGCAAGATGATTTCTATGAGTCTTTACTCGTAGAGAATTAGATAAATAAAATTACAAGAAAAAATTATATCCACCTAAATATTCCAATTTTATCACTAGCTTTTATATACATGCAAGACACTAATTAACTTATTCCTTCACATTAAATACAACAAACAGTGAAAGAATTGTACCAGTACAAGTTCAGTCAGAAAAACAGAAAGCAGAAGCAGCAGAAGATGTTAGAAGGTCCAATTCGAGGGACTGAGTTGTCACTGTGGTGCAGTTTGGATACTTTTCACATCTGAGGGACAGTCTTAGAGTTTCCAGAAAACTTCTCCAATGAAACCATCATTCAGTTCTTGTTTGTTTGTTTGTTATATGAGACAGGATTTCTCTGTGTAGCCTTGGCTGCCCTGGTACTCACTTTGTAGACCAGGCTGGCCTCGAACTCAGAGATCCACCTGCCTCTGCCTCGTATTGCACAGCCTTGTCATTCAGTTCTTAAGGTCTTTCTATAGAGCCAGGCTTTCTGTATGACTTGAGCAAATCCTTCTTATTTCTCATTCCATCATCTACAAGCAGCCTTCACATTAACATCATCATTCTTGTTTGAATAGCATAGGAGAAAGTCTTGCTAAATTCACACAGAACCTTCACTGCTTGTCATGTTATTAATCTCTTTTATATTTGTGTAGGAAAATAGGTCATTGAAAAATATTGAACTTTATACACATTTTACTTGAATGGGCTCCTTGTAGTTTTATTGAGGTTATATAACCCAATTTATTGGTAATTTCTTGCTTCTCTGTCATATTTCATACGTGTGTGTGTATGTGTGTACATGCAAGTATGTATGTGATAAGTAGGGATTTATTAGAGTGTCTACCTGGTCTGAAGGTGGATAGTCCTATAATCACTATTTGCAATCTAGGGAGTTGGAAAATCAGTAGCTACTCACTCCAAAAATCCCCAAACACAAGAGACCCACGAGGAGACCCAGTCTAAGCCTGGACACCTGGAGGATCCTAGATAGTCCCTGGCAGCCTCCATGTTTGAAGGTTTAGTCCATTGTCCATGGATGATAACAATAGCAAAACCAAAGTGCAAACACCCAACCAAACCAAAACACTTGCACTCACGAAGAGCCCAGTATGAGCATGTGGGCACACTTGTCCTGTTGGTTATTTACTCGAGGCCCAGTAGCTCACACCATTCACGTGCCAATCGTCTCTACAAACACCCTTACAGGCATTTTTAGAAGTGTGCTTTATAGAGCTTCTAGGTGTCTGTATATAGTTAGGTTGACAGCCAGCCCTAACCACCAGATAATCTGACACCTTTCTGGTTTTGTCTCCTTTCAGATGTAAGCATCACTCCTTTACGGCTTCTGGGCCTTCGTCACCTCACATGAAATGGGAAAGGATTACGGACTTCCAGGAGATGAGCTGAGCTCACTTTTGAAAATTCATACCTACTTTGCTACCAGGCTGACAGATGCCCTTCTCAAACTTTACATGGCCACTGTTTCAAAACACAAAATGTGTTCAAAGATGTTTGCTAAGCAAGGTTGTGTTTCTGTGTAGCACTGTTTTGATACACATACGCATGTTTTGTTATTATCTTATATGTGTGGGAGATAGCAAAATAAAGAGGAAGTTGTTTTCCTCAGCCTAAATCCTGGACTTAGAGGAAGCACTCCAGGTATCTAGACCTTTGCCCCTTTTTAAGTCCACTGATAGGGGAGGTCCTCCTTCCCTTCCATCTGACCCTAGTTTATCAGGTCTCATCAGGACAGGCTGCAATGTCCTCTTCTGTGTCCTAGCAAGGCTGCTCCTCCCTCTGGGGTGGGGGGAGGTCAAAGGGCCAGCCACTGAGTTCATGTCAGAGACAGTTTCTGTTCCCCTTACTAAGGTATACATTTGGCTGCTGAGCTGCCATGGGCTACCTCTGAGCAGGGTTTCTAGGTTATATCCATGCATGGTCCTTGGCTGGAGAATCAGTCTCAGAAAAGACCCCTGTGCCCATATATATTTGGTCCTTGTGGAGCTCCTGTCCTCTCCAGGTCTTACTATCTCCCCCTTCTTTCATATGATTCCCTGCACTCTGCCCAAGGTTTGGTTATGAGTCTCAGCATCTGCTTTGATACACTTCTAGGTAGAGTTTTTCAGAGGCCCCCTATGGTAGGCTCCTGTCCTGTTTCTTGTTTTTTCCTACTTCCAAAGTCCATCCCATTTGTCTTTCTGAGTGAGGATTGATCACTTAGGATTGTCTTTCTAAGTGAGGACCTCCTTCTTGTTTAGCTTCTTTAGGTGTACAGATTTTAGTATGTTTATTCTATTTCATAGGTCTAGAATCCACTTAAAAATGAATATATACTGTGTGTGTCTTACTGTTTCTGGGATACCTCACTCAGGATGATCTTTTCTAGATCCCACCATTTGCCTGCAAATTTAATGATTTCCTTGTTTTTAATTGCTGAGTAGTATTCCATCGTTGTAAATGTACCACAATTTCTGTATCCATTCCTCAATTGATGGACATCTGGGTTGTTTCTGGGAGATGCAAATCAAAATGACCCTGAGATTTCACCTTATACCCATCAAAATGGTTAAGATCAAAAACTCAAGTGATAACACATGCTGGAGAGGTTGTGGAGAATGAGGAACCCTCCTCCATTGCTGGTGGGAATGTAAACTTGTACAACCACTTTGGAAATCAATCTGGCGCTTTCTCAAACAATAAGGAATAGTGCTTCCTCCAGATCCAGCTATATCACTCCTAGGCATATATCCAAAATATACTCAAGCACACAACCAAGGACATTTGCTCAACTATGTTTGTGGCAGCTTTATTCGTAATAGCACATTGGGGTGCTAAAGCCACACTTTTAATGGGGTGTCAGCCTACATCACTGGTGAGGTAGTAGGGAAAATACTGATTTTCTTCCTAAATTCTTTTATCTTCTGGCAATCGGCAGGGAGGTAGGTACATTTCTTTTGTCAGTAGCAATATTTCCATTATTTCCTTTTAGAAGAAGACATTTCTTGGTGGGGAATGAGTAGCAGTTGTGTGTAAACGGGAGACCAGGGCTTGCCACATTCCTAGAGTAAACTCTCAGAAATGTTGGGTGCTGCTTTGATGCACACAAAGAATGGAGGCGTAATGAGTGCCAAGAAGGATGTTTTCTTTACACTTCCACCTCCACAAGCTGTCTGTGGCCATCTGGTAGAGAGTATAAATGGCCTGTCCCTTACACAGGATGAGCTGTCTTATGATAGGAAGTCAATAGAGAGATCCTGTTACAGACATGTGGGCTGTGTACATGGAGCCTGTGGAGTGGCTCGCTTTTCTTCATCTGGGCTTCTGCCTCACCTACGAGACAAATCTCCATGTATCAGAACTTAATCATGCATGTGCTTACTCTACCAGACTTTTGAAGAGAGCTCAAGGCATTAACACTGGTCCAATTAGTGAATTAGTTGGCTTACAAAAGTGTTTCTAGGTTCCCAAAAGGAATAAAGTTCTAAAAGTTTCCCAGTGTCTGGGGGTTGTAAATGGCTGTTGCAGGCAAAGTAAAGCAATAAACATAAGAGTTTATCTGATTTTGATAAAAGATTCAGATGTTGACCAGGTGCTTAGGAACCATGCCTGTTGGTATCATCGTATGTGTATAATTCAGGTTTGAGATAATGAAGTTTTTTTGTTAAAGCCTGTTGCTAAGGTTAGTGACAACCTCATGCATGTAGGTGGCTGCTATGGTGAATTCAGGGTGGGCAACTGTTGAGAGAGGAGTCCGCCATAATGCCATAAGAAGTGGTTATGAGACGGGGTTAAACAGCTTTTGCACACAGTTATAATCAGAACAGTCAAGGTATAAAGTTTGTTATTTCATTGAAGCCAGCAGTTATATAAATACAACTGAGTTCATAGATTTTGAGTATATTGTAGTTCAAAAATTTTACATAGGTGTTTGTGGTCTGCCGTAGACAGTAAGGCAGCCTTTCACTATCCTTATGACCTTGGCCTTCCTTGATGCTGTATGGTTATGTCAGTGGTGGGTAGAGAAAAGGTCTTTTTAAACTGTCTATTTTCTGAAGAAATGGCTGATTTCCAGTCCTGTGTTTTTTTTCTTTTTCTTTTTTTGGTTACAGACCAGATTCTCAGGTGCTTTACTAAGTATGCTTGTATACGTTCATGTTGTTAGCTAAGCTAATGTTCACTGTCTACCTCTTCAAGCATTGCATGCATATGGACTTACTTATTCTTGTAGTAGTCTATAATATGAAAGTAATTTTCACTCTCTTTCTTTTGTTTTACAATAAGGAAAGAAAGAAATAAGTATGAAGAGAAAGAGATGAAAGAGTAAAAATAATTTGTAGAAGTCACGCACAACCATTAACAAGCAGAGTACCTGAGAGGCTTCTGTGCTGGTGGTGCTTGTCTATGCCACGTACACACAGCTCAGAGTTTGCAGGGGGTGTTTCTCATGAAGGGTCTTTCTCCCTAGGGCATGTGAGAACAATGAGCAATGTGTATTAAACAATAATGGCAAAAACAAACACAAGCGTTACTTCTAAGATGAACATTGGTTATATCATATTTTGGTTGAGAGTTCTAGAAAGTGCTGGCATCTGAGCATGAAAATTCTATAGCAGTTAAGAAACATTGCCAGCTGGGAGTAGTGTTCTTTAATCCCAGCACTTGAGAGGCAGAAACAGGTGGCTCTCTGAGTTTGAGGCCAGTTTGTACTATAGAGGGAGTTCCAGGATAGCCAGGGCTACACACAGAAACCTTGACTTGAAAAGCAAACATTGTTAGCTGTTACTTTTACCAAAGAGGGTTACATAGCAGCACAATAGAAGAGAATCAATGGATACAAAGCATATTTTGGAGAAAGGGCGAGTCATTATTGAGAGTGGGTATCAAAATGAACTAGTCTGGAATGTGCAAAATTTTGCCTACCTGGTCCAAGTGGTCTTTAGTACATGTGTGGTGGTGGTATAGAAATTGTACTCTGTCTGGCAGGGCAAGTGCTGTTTTCACAGGCAGCTACAGCGCAAAGCAGTGTGGAGCTTCAGTAACATTAAATTACAACGCAGATGGAAGAGCATTCACAGTTAGGGGTTTCAGCAACAGTAATAGCCCTTTCCACAAGTCTGTTGGCCCAGATTGCTGAGTGTGTTCAATATTTGACAAAAGCCATAGTCATAGATATATGTATTACATGAATGAAGAATCAGGTGGCCAGCATGGTAACTGAGAACTAAAGGAAGGCAAGTCAAATCTAAATTCCACTTGCCCATGTGGCAACAATGAAGATGACAGTAGCTGGTGTCTGCAATGGTGTAAGGAGTGGTGCTCATGTCCTTGTGCTGAGTGGAAACTGATGTGACTGACCACTCACTGCCCTTTCAGGAAGTCGAATATGGGAATATAAATAGCAGTGTTTAAAACTATAACTCATTATTTTAATTGCCTGAGAATTGTGACTGAAAGAGGTTTAAATATTTTTGTAGCAGGACGATGGTACATTACATTACAATATACCCACACAACAGCCATGGAAAAGGATGGCAGAGAGGAGACTGTCTAAGGACCACCAGGCCACTTAGAATGTGTGTGTGAGTAGAATGATGATTCAAAGATACCCAGATACCTTCTGGAAACTTGTGGCAATGTCCTTTTACATGTTAAAGGGTTAAGACAGCCAGCTGCATGACCAAAGAGAAAGAATTTGAGGTGGTTCATCTAGGCAGTAGAACCCAGGCAGACTGACTAGATCACCAGTCTATGTGAGAGTGAAGGAGAGAGCCTGAGCTATAGTGACACAGTGGGAGAAGAATTTGATTGTCTATTAAGGGCTTTGAAGATGAGAAGGGCTTAAACCAAGAGATGTGGACTACCTCCAGAGGCTGGTAAAGGCAAAGAAATGGCACGCGGAATCTCCAAAGGAAGTCCTTGCTTTTAGCCCAGCTAGATCTGTTTAAGTGTGGGACTCCCTGTCTTTACAACTAGATAAACTAAAATCCCCCCTTTACCCCACTTGGGCACAGATACATCGTTGAGATAGTCATCTGCAGTCCAAAGGTGAATTCTTGTAACAGACACAACCCACTGGAACCTTGGTCTTGAACTTGCAGCCTGCAAACTCTGAGAGGGTAAGTTTTGCTGTTTAAGCTTCCAGGATATGGTATCATTTTAAATAGTAACTACTGTTATTACTTCAGGGAAGTAAAGCAGAGCTCATGGAACTATCTTGTTCAGTGTTACAGAGCTGAACCCTGAAAAGAGCAGGCATCAAAGCAAAGGCATCAGCTTCTAAACGGACACTATCACAATTATTTGCAGAAATAGTTTTAACATTTAAACAATATTATTTTTGTAATTCAAAAATATAAATAATTTCACAAAATTATGTAAATAATAGTATCACCTTAAATATTATTCAAGGACCCTAGGGTGCAAGGGAAGAGGGAGGGAGAGAGCCAGAGAGAGATATCACTGTTATGGAGAAATACAAAGAAATAAAATAGAATAAAATCTACTACAGCTTTGCTTGAGTCATTATTTTAAAAATTATTATGTTATTCTATTATATTAATCTACTGCGTGTTTGTTGGTGTGTGTGTGTAGAGGTCAGAGGACAACTTGCAAGACTCAACTCTTTCTTACCAAGTGGATGCTAGGGATGAACTCAGGT
>CM053764.1:38627249-38653462 GCA_028658305.1 Pachyuromys duprasi
CCTCCCCTATCAGTGAACTTGGAGAAGGGCTTGGGAGGAGATGAGGGATAGAGGTGGGGTTGGGAGGGAATGAAGGATGGGGTTACAGCTGTGATACAAAGGGAAAACTGTAATTAATAAAAATAAATAGATTGTTTAAAAAGTAGTGTCCATATGGAGTATCTATGCATTTATTTTCTTTAAAGACCATGAATTATATATCAGGGGAGGCTAGCTGTTGTCTGGAAAGTACCCCTCAAAGTTGGCATTCCAGTATTGATCCACTGATCTCCAGGCTGAGAAGAGTGATCTCTTTATTAGCAGTTAAAAATAGATAGCTAGTAAGCTGTGGCTTTGAGTGGCATTACAATAACTTAATTAACCTCTGCCAGCATGAGATAAAAATTCCGTTGTGAAATAGGTCTGGGAAAGCAAGTGCTTACTTCATTTGACTGCTTGTGATTTTGAGCAATGGTTTTAAGGACTATGGACAGGAGATTGTGTGAGTTCCTGGTATCCAGGCAGGCACATTATTACCATTTAAATGTTGACCTTGAAACTATCTGTACTTTGTGGTGGTTGAGTTTTGAATGGCAACTTGGCTTAAGAAGAATACCCTAGATGATAACTAAGGCATACCTCTAGACCATGTGTATGTGTGTGAAGAATTAAAAAAGCAGAAATAATCCACTTTGAATGTGGATGTGTGTGGGAGGTGCCATCCCAGAGAGTAAAGACCCATGTGAAATAAAGAGGAGAACATACAAATCTTGATGACACATACATTCTCTTCCTCTGCTTTCTCTACCATGATCTGAGCTGCTCAGCCGTGCTATGGTTTCCCCACCAGAAGCCTGTGAAACTACGTCCTGAAACTACCCCTTATCCTTGAAGGCACTTTGTTATAGCAACAAAAGTCTGATTAATTGACCTCTTATAAAACTGGCTCTACTACACTACTGGTAAATCTCTTTTAAAAACATATATCCTAAATTTACCCAATGGTTTGCTATGAATTTTGCTGCCTGTGTGTCTAGTACCATGTAGAAATAAAAATAGCAGGGGCAGTAGTAAACCTTGAGCTTCTCCCTATTACCCAAATCCTTCTCTACCAGTGTCTCTGAAGTGGCTTGGAGACACTGATGTGCAGCATGAACCTAGGCATGAGGCTCCATCACCCATCACTCACTTTTGAGCCCTGACCTATGATGCCAGCAATGACCTGCAGATTGCATTACTTGTTGACCAGTATGCTATCTGCCTTCTGATACTGGCAACACAGTTAATGTCCCTTTCAGGGCTAGTAAAACCATTTACTTTCCTTTTCTCCTCTCTGAACTGATCTCATGCATTGTTAGGTAATAGTCCCTACCTTTTTCAGATCATTAAGCCAATTAATACTTTTATTTCTTCCCTATTATATGTCTTTTCTATTTGTAGTGTTGATGATACATATTTGACTTTTTAGAATCTTATTAAAAAACATCCTCATTTTAAACATGTATTAATGAGGTTTAAACCATGCACACCCTTTCCTCATCCATTTCTACTTTCATAGCACTCTCTGCTTCTCCATGCTGGGTTATAAAATGGGCCTTATTGTATCTCCTGCTTCATACTATATTTGCACTCTACAATTCTACTGGGAGGATATTAAAATGACATAAAAGTGTTTTGGCAAGAAATGTATGCTAGACTCAGACTAAACTATTTTCATGTTATATGACATCATGGACTATGATCAGTTGTTACTACCTAGGAGCCAATTCCTTTGTCACTTCTGTGAGGGTACCCTGCCCAAGGCAGAAAAGTCCACATGGAATTCCTCACCTCCTCTTTTAAGACTCAGTTAATAATATTCACTGTGTACATAAATAAAATTTATTTTATATAAAATCAATATTACCACGTGAAAATAAAGAGATACCTTTTGTTAAACAACTTCTCATTCTTGTCTAAATCTTGAAAGCAGAGGCTTCTCCATTAAGATCTCAAAGGACCTCATCAGTTCTCATCAAAGAAAGGTTCATGGAAAGCAGGGTGACAGCGCAGTCACGCTTAGTACATGCTATAGCTGTGCGTGATACAAATAATTTTTACACATAGGTTTATATGTCAGTTAGCTTTCCTATGTTTTAGAGTTAAGACAAGGCTTACACCATCAGAAAGAAAAAGAATGCAGAGCCATATTAGTGCTATCTAAAAGATTTTATCAGGCTTATTCCTGAAGCATAACTGGTATTTCACTTTGAGAATCGAATAAATATTTTAGGATGGCATTTCATTTGTTTTACAATGACATTTGGCATTAGAATGAAAGAGTCAGAAAAAGAAATATAAAAAGATTCCCTCCACTACTCACAGGATTCCTTATATTTAAAGACCAAGTCAACTTATGATTCTCTTAAGAGTTACTTTAAATCATGAGCAACTGCAGCAGGATCCCAAACATCAATGCAAAGCTGATGCCCATTGAATCCTAAACACACAAACATGCAGTTGACTTTAAATGTTCAGATTTATCTAACATTTTTCTAATACCTCATCCCGTACTCTAAGCATTTTGTGGGATGCTACTGAGAGAGAAGTGCCATTTCAAATATGAGTATGAAATTTAGGGTACAGACAAATAGTATGTTTAATGAAATCACAGCAATGACAAGTTAGTTTATGTAAGTCCTTTGATGCCCAGGATACAAAACTGGAAGTAATTCTCAGAACACAGTGATCCCAGAGCATGACTACAGGCAGTAGTGAATCACATTAGCTGTGTAGAATTCTAAGCCAGAGATTCCTGAAATACATGACTTCACTGGGGGAAATATCCTGTTCATCTCAATCACTTAATTCATCAGCAAGTCTCATAGTGAAGTCAGAATGATGAAAAGCCCAGGTATGGATACACAGCTAAGGGAAGCAGCCAGAAATAATTAATCATGTTTCCTTGTCAATCAAGCCTTCACACCTATTGACTTACCTCTAAAGTGTGACTGGTTCTTCTCTCTATTTGGGGGTCTACACCCTACATTTATTACCTATTTCCTAAAAGCTCCTTAGGGGGTAGGCCACAAAACCAAATAACTGGATATTGGGGGAACACAACCCCTATAATGTAAAGAAAAGAATCATATAGGTATCAAATTCCAATGGGCAACAACAATATTTTAATAGCTAAGTCAAGAACTTTATGTTAACATGATACACAAAATAATTGGATGTGACAGTGACATGTATTTAAAAAATAAAGTAATAAAAGGGAATCAAGAACTATTATATGTAAAAAAATAAGAGTTAAATAAAGGTATAATAGGTGGGCATCTTTGCAGTTTACATGGGACATGTTTTAGCTAATGTTGTTTGCAGATATAACATAAAACAAAATATTCTGGTATGGTTGATTTATATTAACAGAAGAGCATGTCTGGGGTAGGAGAATGGTTCAGAGGAAAACAGTGGCAGACAGAGCAGAGTCACCAAAATGCTTGCAGATGCATAGCCAAAAAGTACATGCTTATTTATATACTCAACTGGGGGCAGTTCCATAGCTACATCACTTTGAAGGCGTTATATGATGACAGAAGTGGCAAAAATTAATACAGCTCAGTTAATGAGCTGTGAGGTCAGATTCAAACTAATTCTAATGTATACTCTAAGTATTTATTTTGTTCTAATATGTGCATATGTAACAATGAGAGGCCAAGTAAAAGGAACACTTAAGAAACAAATGCAGGAAAGAGGAATGTATCCATAATTGGGGTTTTATGGCTATTAGAAAATAATTATAATAATTATAATAGTAATAAAAAACAAGTGTATATTTATGCAAGTAGACAAACTTAACAATGAAATAAAGAGCTGAAACACTAGCACCTGGTGGAAACTTTATGACAAATAATTCCTACATCTTATGTTCTTATTTTTTAATTAAATTTCTATTTTTTAAAATTAATTAGTTTATTCAGTTTGTATCCCAGCTATAGGCCCCTCTCTAACTCCCTCCCAATTCCACCCTCCCTCATCTCCTCCCATGCCCCTCTCCAAGTCCACCGATAGGGGAGGTCCTCCTCCCCTTACATCTGATCCTAGTTTATCAGGTCTCATCACAACTGGCTGTATTGTCTTCATCTGTGGCCTGCTAAGGCTGATCCCCCATCAGGGGGAGGTGATCAAAGAGCCAGCCACTGAGTTCATGTCAGAGACAGTCCCTGTTCCCCTGGGAACCCACTTGGAGATTGAGCTGACATGGGCTACATCTGAGCAGGGGTTCTATGTTATCTCCATGAATTGTCCTTGGTTGGAGTATCAGTCTCAGAGAAGGTCCTTGTGCCCAGATATTTTGGTTCTGTTGCTCTCCTTGTGGAGCTAGTTACATAAAGTTCCCCATCCATTCCTCTCCCCAGCCCCTCCGATTACCCTTCCTCAAACCTCCCCTATGTTACCCTAATCTCAAGTATAGAGCCTTTTTTTCCTTTATTATATTTGTTACATATGTACATGCACGATTTATTTTAATAGAATTTGTTGAATCCATTTCATTGTTTGCATGCATATGGCTTCAGAATAACCACTCTGCATTGACCCAAGCAATAAGCATACTTGGAAAGAGGCTGATTCCATTTCTTCCAACAGTTGTTAGTGGCCTGTAGTTTGTGTTCAGGGGTGGACTGTTCAAAAACTATGCTCTTCCACATTAATAAGTCCATTGATATTGCTATTGTTTTGGTCTTGTTTATGCACCCATATCTAGAACTGACTATTTCATAGCAGACATCCTGATATTCTGGCTCCCAATCTTCTGCCCCTTCTTCTGTGGTGTTATCTGAGCAAAAGATGAAGGAGCTGTCATGTGATGATACAACCACAAGAGGTTTCCATCATACATTGATCCCTGCACTGAGTCTAGTTGTGATTTTGAGTAAAGGGTTCCATTTTCTGTAACAAGAAGCTTCTTTGGTGAAGGGTGGTGGCTACTCTTATCTGTAGACATAATATTAAAACTTAGAATGTAATAAGGAAGTATACTGGGCTAGCAAAGTGGCCATAGTATATTGTTTTCTAAGGTCTATGATCACACCAGCTCTGGGAAGCTGAGTAGGTCTCTAGTAGCAGACATGATTTCTCTCCTGTTAAGTGGGCCTTAACTCCAACTACACAACTGTTGGTTGCCACCCAACAGGTCAGTGTCAATTCTTGTACTTTTGTGTACATGTTACCATTGTAACAGTGCAGGACTTTTTAAATTGCTTCTCTCCCTTAGTAGCTTGCATAGTAGTTTCTGTAACCACTAAACCTAGACCACATGAAAGAGGCTTTCAGCTTAGTCCAGCCCAAGCCATCAAGGACATGTGTCCTAATTGTATGGTGATTTCAACACTGAGGTTCCACTCTTCATCCCTGAGAATTTAATGGTTAAATAGTTTGTCTCTATACACAGTCAATATGTGTTTGGGGAGTCACTTGGACTACCCTTAACAACTCTCCTGTCTTGGGGTCTAGGGTTTTTGTTAGTCTGTGATTTTTGTAGGGAACATTTTCAGTCCATTCTGCCTAGGATTAGATGAGATCTCAAAGTTGTTTTTAGTTTGCAATTTCCTCATTGCTAAGGATGATGAATACTTTTTGAAGTATTTCTTACTCTTTTATTATTTCTTCTATTAAGGACTCTCTGTTTTAAATCTCTACCACATATTTTTGGCTCATTTCCCTGATTTTGTTTTGTTGTTGTTGCTGGTGGCGGTGTTTTTGTTTGTTTGTTTTTGTTCTCATATGTCCTAAGTGCTACTCTTCTGTCAGTTGGATAGCTGGCAGAATCTAATTTTGAGTCTCTTCACTCTTTTGATTCTTTCTATAGGTGTACAGAAGCTTTTAAGTTTTATAAAATTGTAGTTGTGGATTGTTGGTCTGAATTATTTGGCAAATGAAGTCGTGTTCAAATGATAGATAGAATCAATATTATGAAAATGACCTTCCTTCCAAAAACAATTGACAGATAGAATGCAATCCCAGTCAAATACAACATTCTTCAAGGAAATATATTTTTAAAAATCCTAAAATTTATATGGAGCCAGAGAAGATCCAGATAGTCAAAGCAATCATGATCAAAAAGAATACTGGAGCAATTGCTATTCCAGAATTCAAGAAATATTATGGAATTAGAGTAATAATGCAATACTGCCTTAAAACCAACAAGTATACCAATGGAATAAAATAAAAGACTCAAACATGAATACTCATAACTACAGTAACTTAATATTTGAAAAAATATAATGGAGAAAAGATAGCATCTTCAACAAATGAATTGGGAAAACTGAATTTCCTAAACAGAAGAATGAAATTAGACCCATATATATCACTCTTAACAAATACTAAATTTAAGTAGATCATAGACCTCAATTTGAAACCAGAAACACTAAAACTGCTAAATATAGATAGATGATAGATAGATGATAGATAGATAGATAGATAGATAGATAGATAGATAGATAGATAGATAGATAGATAGAACTCTATAGGCAATAGGTGTAAGAAAAGACTTTCTGAACTAGAAAGATTTCTGAAGATGTAAAACAGTTAGCAATAAAAGAAAATATTAATAAATTTAAGCATCTTAAAACTGTAAATTGTGTTGCAGCAAAGACAAGCTTAAAGGGGTAAAGAGGTAAAAAGACAGATGTCAAGATGAAAGATCATATTTACTGAACATAATTATACATGAATAAGTAAGTCATGCATAGTAGCCAACTCTCATAAATGTATCATTAAATTCTGAGTAATATAAAAGAAATAATTTACTTGAACTGACTTTCAAAGAATATGAAACATTTATAGCCACTAAGCATATGAAGTGATCCCTAGTAGACATTCAGAAAATGGCAAATTAGTACCAAAATAAGGCATAAGACAATAGGAGATTTAGAAAAAATAATTATAGTTCTGATGGACATCAACCTCAAGGATTTAAAGGGGGTTGAGGGAATATATGCATGCATGAAATAAACACAAGTATAAAAGGCAATATATATGCATGGAGGCCATATAACAATTTTGGGCCTTCCTCAATCATCTTCCCCTCATTATTTTTGAGACAGGGTATGGGTTAGCCTGACTGGCCAGTGAGTTCCAGGGTTCCTCTTCTCTCCATTCAACACTAGAACTACAGAAGTACTACTGCCTCTAGACACTGTCCTAAAGTGCTTAGGGCTGTGTTTACACACTTTTCTAAGTAAGCTACTTTTTCAGCTTCACCAAGGATTTTTTTCCATGTAATGGAATATTATTCAGTATAAAATCAAAGTTTTGATGTTACAATGTGAATAAACCCTGAAGACAGAAGACACTGTTATACAAAAATCAACACAAAATACACAATGACATGAAATATCCAGAAACAGGACAGTCAGAAAGATAAAGGAATCTTAATAGTTGTAGGGGAGAAAACAGAATGGGGAGGGACTGTTAAAGTTATTTTTACAAAATTGTGTTTGTTTCTCAGTTTCTTTCTTAACCCAAACACAGCTTCTCCACACAACAACTGAGCAGTAATTACTCAATTCTTAACCCTCTAAGCTAGGCAGGCTTCCTTCCAGTGTAAATACCAGAGAGACTTGCACTTTATATATTTTACTGATCAACTTTCTCCAAGTCCAGTCTCTCCCTCTCTCCCTCTCTCCCTCTCTCCCTCTCTCCCTCTCTCCCTCTCTCCCTCTCTCCCTCCCTCTCTCTCTCTCTCTCTCACCTACTTCTTCCTCTAACTCCTCCTCCCCTGGAGGGCAGGAAGTCCAGCCCTATTCTCAACCCTTGCTCAGAGATTGGCTGTAAGCTGCTTTATTGACATATCAGTGGACAATTGGGAAATAGTGTTTATACAATGTTGAGACAGGAGATTCTCAGAACAAGGATTGCAACTAAATATGTGGGTAGGGGATGTTTACAGAAATCAGCATTTGAATTACACAATAACCTTACTCACAGAGTTACAGCTGGTAAGTACAGGGTTTCTTTTTGTACTGCTGAGAGCTATAGCTGGTAAGTACAGGGTTTCTTTTTGTACTGCTGAGGTTACTCTGAAATTAGAAAGTAATGGAAATCACATCATCTTGAAAAGCTGAATTTTATACACTGAAATTTAATTCTTTTTATTTTAAACATTTTCTATATGATATATTTTCATCATATTCTTTATAGTTCCCTAACTTCTTTTAGATCATCCCTTTCTACCCAACTTCATAGTATTTCTCTCAAAATAAATGAATAAATAAATAAAGCCATCACAAAACAAAACAAAAACAAAAAAGCATAACAACAAAAAAGCTCAACAACAAAACCAAAATATTAAGTCCATTTTCTGTTATCCAATTGTTCCTGATCATGTAGCCCACCTTGTGATATGGTTGCTATATCACAGTATCCTTGCTTTGAAGGAAATTGTTTTTCCCTCTCCAGGAAGTTTCCAATGGGAAATAGTTTCTTTTTTAGGAGTGGAACTTTGTTCCCATTTTCCCTTCTCCTTGATGGGATTTTTGTCTAGTTTGAACAGCCTAGATATCCATCAACTAATGCATGGATAATGAAAATTTGATAAATTTAGACACTGGAATATTATTCAGCTGTTAAGATAAATGAAATTAGCTGGGTAGTGGTAGCACATGCCATTAATCTTAGCACTTGACAGACAGACAAATCTTTGCATTCCAGGCCAGCCTGATCTAGCGAGTGAGTTCTAGGATGGTCAGAGATACACAGAGAAACTCTGTCTAAAAATGAAAAAAGAAAGAAAGACAGAGAGAGAAAGAAAGAAAGAGAAAAAATGTGTGGAAATAATAATCCTGAATGAATTATCCCAAGTAACAAGTACTCCACTAGTTTGGGAGAGACAGACAGATCTGTGAAGCTCACTGGTCAGACAACTTAGCCTTCTTGGTATACTCCAGGCCAATGACTTCAAAGAAGATTGTGTGTGAGGAACAAAGCCTGAGGCTGTCCTCTGACATCTGTGTACACAAGCCTACATGTCAGCATACATAACACACAAAATAACAAAAACTGCCTGCCACCCATAAACTCTATTAATCTAAAAATAACTAAAATAGAGAAATACAATGATAAAGAAAAACTTAGCTTTCAAAATAACTATAAGATCTGAGACTGATTCTCCAACCAAGGACCATGCGTGGATATAACCTAGAACCCTTGCTCGAACCTAGAACCCTTGCTCGGACGTAGCCCGTGGTAGCTCAGTATCCAAGTAGGCTCTCTAGTAAGGGGAACAGGAACTGTCTCTGACATGAACTCAATGGCTGGCTCTTTGACCTCCCCACCCCCCATGGGAGGAACAGCCTTGCTAGGCCACAGAGGAGGACATTGAGGCCAGTCGTGATGAGACCTGATAAGCTAGGGTCAGATGGAAGGGGAAGAGGTCCTCCCCTATCAGTGGGCTTGGAGAGGGGCAGGAAGGAGATGAGGGAAGGTGGGTGGTGTTGGAAGGGAATTAGGGAGGTGGCTACAGCTGGGATACAAAGTAAATAATTAATATAAAAAATAATAACAGTTAATATAATATAACTGTAATTAATATAAAAAATAAAAATTTAATTAAAAAAAGGAAAAAATATTTTTGTAATGCACATTAATGGAAACATGAATAGAAGAAACTGCATGGAACTTGACTATTTAAAGTAAAATTGGCTATAAAGTCTAAAAAGTAAAAACTATAAGATGCAGAATGATGGTGTCCTGGATAATTATGTAAGTTGAAGGATAAGACAGATAAACTTATCTTTTACATCTTCAGAATAGCAATAGAAATAGAAAACAGACTTGTATAGATTATCAATTTATAGAGCTCATCAATAGAAATTGTTTCTTTGTTCCTAATATCAAATTCACAGGGCAAAACAATTATTCAAAATAGAGTATGAAGTAGAAAATAAAGACAGGTCACTAGGAACCAGGGTCTTGAATCAGGGTTTATCAGAACTCAGGTGGAGGAGCAGAAGAGTAAATCCTTCTCAGGTAACCATGGGAGCAAAAATCAAAGAGGATGAAGTTAGGGAGAGATTCTGAGAGCTGATGGTTGTTAAAATAATTCTCCTGGAAGTGAGAATGTGAAGATAGATTTAGATGGTGGGTCTTGAAGTACAAGCAGAGTTCAAAGTTCTTTCTTGGCAGTGTTTATGCTCTAGGAGAATGCGCTCTCATAACTTTTTAAAAAACTGCATTAGATTAACAAACAGCAGAAGGGGTAAAAAATGGCACATATACTTTCAGGAAGTACTAGGGATTAAGGATTCACTGCAGTCGTCAAGGTAGGATTAACTTGCTTACAATACATATTTTTCATACACACACATATATACATATACACATACAAAACATACACATATACATATTGCACATACATAGAAACATACATAAACAAACACACATACACATTCACACACACACATATACATACATACACAAGCACAAGCTACACATACATATAAACATACATAAAGAAACACTACATACACAAGCACACACATACATGCACATACACATACACAAACACACATATATGTGTCTATATATGAAAGAAAGCATTGAGTTTGGAACATATTTTTTGTAAATAATGCATGGAATGTTTTATTTACTGTTGCAAACATCATAGGGTAATGTTAACAAAAGCCAGCAAGCTGAAAACAAGAGTCCATCTTGCAGCAGATAAAGGAAAGAGTTTAGTCACATAGAAATTTATTTTGTGGGTATTTGGGATATTTTACTCCCCTAAGTCAAAACAGAGAAATCTCTTACACCAAGCAAGCAACCCATTGAAATCCAGATGGAATGGCCACATCAATTCACCCCTTGGGCTTTCAGGGAAGCTTCATAAATCTAACCCCATGACTTAGGTGGGAGTTCTAAGATCTGCTATACCTGGATGAAAACACACAACACACAGGCCAGGCTGGGTCTTCTTCTATTATACACCCTTTCTCTTCAGGAGCTCTCTATGTAAGATGAGCCTGGTGGACAGAAGTTTCCTTACAAGTTACACATAATCATTCAGAGAATCAGTATTTTTTTTTTGCTGCTTTTGTTTTTATTGTTGAGAACTTATCAGAGAAATCTGAATGAAGTTTCTCCCCTTTCCCTTCACCTAGAAATTATTATTTAAACGTAAAATAGTTCCCGAATAGACTGAAAAGTTTTAAGTAAACTAAAATTTCTCAGAACATAGAGATATTAACAGAAAATTAATGCAACGAAGAAAACTATTATCATCCATTATTTTCCATATGGTAGTAAAATACTTTCTAAAATTGAAATATGGGGTAATGGTGGTGCAGAACACGTGGGAGTGGCCAGCCAATGACAAATTCAACTTGAGATTCATGCCACGAGAGGGAGTACATGCCTGGCACTGCCTGGAGATACAAGAACCAGAGGCCGGACAGCCCAGAGACCCATGAGAGAATCAAACACAACTGGGGAAAAATCAGTGAAATGATTACTAATGATATTGTGCTATACTCACTCATAGACTGGCACCAAGCCCAATTGCCATCAAGAAGACATCATTCAACAACTGATGGGCACAGATGCAGAGATCTACAGCCAACCACAAGGCAGAGCTAGGGGATCTGCCACAGAAGAGAGGAGGAAGGATTTTAGGAGCCAGATGGGTCAAGAACACCATGAGAACACAGTCCACATAATCAACTAATCAGGTCTCATAGGGGCTCACAGAGACTGAGCTGACAGTCAAGGAGCCTGCATGGGTCTGAGCTAGATCTTCTGTATATCTGTTATGGCTACACAGGAGGGTGCTGTTGTGGGAGGGTGGGGTATCTCTGACTCGTTTGCCTGCTCTCAGGACCCTTTTCTCTTAGTGGGTTGATTCATACAACCTTGATACGAGGGTTTGTGTCTAGTCTTATTGTAACTTGTTATGTCATGTTCAGCTGATATAGCTGATATTCCTGGGACAAGTGTTCTTTTTTTTTTTTTTGAAGGAAAATGGAGGAGGAGTGCGTCTGGGTGAGAAAGGGAGAAAGACTGGGAAGAGTGGAAGGAGGAGAAACAGTGGTTGGAATGTGTGAGAGAAGAATAAAAAAGAAAAGAAAAGAAAGGTGGGGTAGATAAAATAAGAATTAAGTATGTGAAGATATTCGAAATTGTGTGATCTACCATGCATCCTCACCCCATCTCAGCCTTGTTCTGACACTGAATCAACATGGTGTGCAATTAGCTAGTCAAGGAGTGAAGTCATTTGAAAACCATGGCTGCTCTTTGTCTTTGAGAAAATATCCCAGTAAGATCTCTGCAAGGCCTTAGATAACACGCAGGTGACTTCAGATTTTACCAAAGCTGTATCCTTTTCCATCAAATTTATGAAATAGATGTAGGCCAGAAAAGGAAAGTGGAGATTTTCCATGACCTTCACAGCAGCTGGGCTAGCTTTCATCAGATAGCTTGTTACTGCCAGCACACTGACTGACAAGGTTACCCTAAACTGAGGAACAGGAGCCAAATACATCATTTGCATAGTATATTAATGATATGCAGAGTACCAATTGGTGCCACAAAGGGAACAGAAGAACAAGCTCTAATTTTCAGAGTCATTAATTGTTTAAAAGAAACTGCATCTTTTCCCAACAGGGTAGTGAAGGAATTTCAGTTCAAGAAAAGGTGAAGCTACTGTTTAAGCACCAGGAAGCCTGTGTTCAGAAGTTTCACTCAGGACTACCTTTTTTTAATTTTTATTTTATTTTTATTAATTACAGTTTATTCACTTTGCATCCCAGCTGTAGCCCCCTCCATTCCTCTTCTTCTCCTATGCCCCTTTCCCAGTCCAATGATATGGAGGTCCTCCTCTCCTTCCATCTGATCCTAGTTTATCAGGTCTCATCAGGACTGGCTGCATTGTCTTCATCTGTGGCCTGGTAAGGCTGATCTCCCTCAGGTTGAGGTGGTCAAAGAGCCAGACACTCATGTTCATCTCAGAGACTGTCACTTGTTCCTATTACTAGGGAACCCTCTTGGAGACTGAGCTGCCATGGGTTCTAGGTTATATCCATGCATGATCCTTGTTTGGAGTATCAGTCTCACAAAAGACCCCTGTGCCCAGATTTTTTGGTTCTGTTGCTCTTCTTGTGGAGCTCCTGTCCCCTCCAAGTCTTTCTATCTCCCCTTCTTTCATAAGATTCCCTGCATTCTGCCCAAAGTTTGGCTATAATTCTCAGCATATGTCTTGATACCCTGCTGGGTAGAGTCTTTCAGAGGCCTTCTGATAAGTTCCTGTCCTGTTCCCTGTTTTCTCCTGCTTTCAATGTCCATCCTCTTTGCCTTTCTGAATGAAGATTGAGCATCTTACCCAGGGTCCTCCTTCTTGATTAGTTTCCTTAGGTATACATATTTTAGTATGTTTATCCTATATGTCCAATATCCACTGATGAGTGATTATATACCCTACATGTCTTTCTGCTTCTGGGATAGTTCACTCAGGATGATCTTTTCTAGTCCCCACCATTTGCCTGAAAATTTCATGATTTCCTTTTTTAAATTGCTGAGTAGTATTCCATTGTGTAAATGTACCACAATTTGTGTATCCAGTCCTCTGTTGAGGGACATATGGGTTGTTTCCAGATTCTGGCTATTACAAATAAAGCTGCCACAAACATTTTTGAGCAAATGTCTTTGTTGTATACTTGAGCATCTTTTGGATATATGCCTAGGAGTGATATAGCTGGATCCTGAGGAAGAACTATTCCTAGTTGTCTGAGAAAGTACCAGATTGATTTCCAGAGTGGTTGTACAAGTTTATATTCCCCCCAATAATGGAGGAGGGCTCCCCTTTCTCCACATCCTCTCCAGAATGTGCTGTAAGTTGAGTTTTTGATCTTAGCCATTCTGATGGGTCTAAGGTGAAATCTCAGGGTCATTTTGATTTTTTTACCAAACTCCTTTTGTATAGTTGCATTTCTTCAGTCTAACAGAAATACTATTTTGATATTCACTGTTCATCTTTATATAGAAACAACTCATCCAAGGGTTTAATTAAAGGACCTTCTTCCAGAAGGAAATTGTTACCTTCTGGCAGAGTTTAAGACCCCTGTAGCTTAAGGAAGTTCTGAAAGCCTCTGATTGGGGACTCCTTCTGCCTAGAAGTGGAAATTCCCTTGACAGAAAAGGAAGAAACATTCGTGAAAGGGGGGATGTTGCCAGGACTGTAAGATTTCCAGGGATTCCAATGACACTGAGCTGTAAGCCTGCCTGCAAATTTAAGAAAACTGGCAGCCGGCCTAATGACCTTTAACTGGGTTCTTTCAGAGAGACTTAGAGAGGTGATTTTTGCCGACACCCAAAGGGACCAGAGGACTAAGAGCCTTCAATCAATGCCCAGGAGTAGCCCCGGCCAAAAGACGCTAGTTGTCTCTTCATTGTAGTTAGTCCCTTGAGAAGGCTCAAATTGAGTGTAAAGGAGGAAGGAAGAACCAGCAGATCCTCTGGTTTAGGATGGCAGGACAAAATGCTGATGTCCCTCAGAGAGGAGTACTGACCCTCTGAGGGTTCTTGTTTGGGCGCCAGTTGTGGATCCCCTGACCCAAGTTGGCCTTTGCACATAGGCAGTCTCAGAATGCAGAGGAGCTGGGGAGCAAGGTCTTGGGCAGCAGTGAGTTGGTGGGAATACAGGACCCAGGAGACTGTTTCAGAAGACAGCTCGTTTACTGACACCGAGGGGCTAGCTTATGGAGTCAGGAGGAAAGGGAAGAAAAAGGTCAAGGGAGGAAATATTGCAGCTGGGTAAGGGACATTTCTAAAAACACCGATCAGATTAGCAGATTGGCAGTCACAAGTTTTCTGAGAAGCCAGTTCTCTGGTGAGGAAAGAGAAACTTAACTGACTTTATCACAGCCTAGTCTTTGTCTCTATGGAGTTGAGTAGGCCCAAACCTGATTTGGGTAAGGCAGTAGCCGCACTCTTGCTGTACTCTCTGAGAGATGTCCGGGATCTAGGCAACGCTCTACCATCCCTCATTTGGTGTGAAGATCATGGAAAATCTCCACCTTTCTTTTCTGGCCTACATCTATTTCACAAATTTGATGGAAAAGGAAACAACTTTAGCTAAACATTTGTCTGATGTCCCCTGAGTGTTACCTAAGGCCTTGTAGAGATCTTACTAGAATATTTTCTCAAAGACAAAGAGCACCCATGCCCACAATTTCTGTGCCACTTTTACCCCATTGCCTCATGCTGGAAGGACAAATTGTAAGTCAGAGGTCTTGTGGCTGGGTTGGCATCCCTAACTCTCCACTGGAAGATTTGCCTGGTTATAAGAGGTGGCTGGTTCAGGCTCTGTCTTCCCCATTACTAGGAATCTTAGCTAGGGTCATGTTGATCAATGGAATTGAATCGAAGGCCAGGATATGTAAAAGTAACTTTTATTCTTCTGAGGAAATTGTTGTCTTGGACGCTTATTGCCTGTCCGCTAACCTGGGCCTAGTCCTGGAAGCTTCTAGCCTCTGAACAATCTAACCTAGCCCTAGAATGTTTTCAGCCTCTGAGAATTACTGCTTAATAATCTCATCATTTCTTATTCTTTCTGAGTTCAAAGCTGGCTGGTTCAATTCAGCTGTTCTGGTTAAAACTCCTCTCCCAGCTGACCTAACCAATCTGACTTCTCTCGGTTCCCGTAGTGCTCTGCTAGCTTCAAACTAACTCCAGCAACCTTTTCTAATCTTCTGGCGCTTTCTCATTCTCTGACTCATTCACCTGTGTTCTGTCTCTACAACATATTACTGTCCTGGTAAAACTGCCTCCTTCTCATTCTGCATTGCCCCTTAAGTAGTTTCCTTTTCCTCTATCAAATCTTCTCTAATTTGACACATTTTCTGCCACTCAGTTTCAAACATGGGTGCTTCTTTTTACAAACTAATTTTACCTTCATTGCTTGGGACCTAAGCTTTTCTTTACTTGAAGCTTCCTCTTTACCAAGGTAGCCTTGAACTCAGATCTGCTGTGTCTATCTCATGGATTAAAGATATGTTTGTATTCCAGCTGTATCACACAGACCTAGAAGATCTTTGGACGAGATCTCTTGCCACAGCAGCCATTTTCTGAATTAAAATGCCTCTGCACCACCCCCCACACCCACACTGAAGGCCTCCTCTGAAAGGTGATGGGGTTAGGGGACAGCCTGCAGCTCACCTCTGCTGGCTATGCCCCAGGTGGATAAGGCAGGCAGGGAATCGTTGGGAAGGGGTCTAACCTCAGCCTTGTGTATTCTTTTCATCTCACAAATTGGAGAATGTCTGAAAATAAAATAATTTCCAAAGTCAATCGCAAATTCTTTCACCCATTCAAAATTCTATGATTAGACCCAGAGTAGAAAAAAATGTATTTTAATATATGAACAATTGAAGGATAAACTTCCAGGAGCTGAAATCATTTTTTAACTTTTTAATTTATTGGTCAATTATTATCTTTAAGTGTTCATAGTATATATTCATTGTACATGCTTTGGATACTTTCATGCAAGCATGTATTTTATTTTTTTTTACATAAAATCTTTATTTCAGTCTTTGTATGGGCAGAATTAAAAACGCCACTGTCTTCTCTTGACACAGGAACAATCTCATTGAGACAGGTAGTTGGCAGAGATAGCATAGCAATTTGGTATTCCACTTAGCTTGAGCTGAACACACCTCCCCTTCATCACTAACTGCTCTAGCAACCCAGAATCCCCACCAGCATTAAGCTGTGCATAGTTTGTTCTCCAAAGAAAGCAACTGGCCATGCTGCTCTAAAGCTCCTTAGCAGCCTACATTTTTTGTCCACATTATGGAACACATAGGCAAACCAGAGCTACTGTACTAATCCAGCGAGAACTGACTGTGTCCTCTGAGTAAAGACTTAATAAAATTCCATTTTTTCATAATTAGGTATACAAATGACTAAAATAAGATGTATCATAAGAAGTTACATGTGCAGTAGACAAAGGCTAACCCACACCTAAAAATCAAAATAAAAAACCAACTATACCCCACCCCAAGAACCAACTCCTCTTCCTCCTGGATCCACAAAAGAAAGTTCTAAAAATCAACCACGTGTTTGAGAGCAAATCTCATTTACAGCCCACTGTTCCTCTCTGCACTTTGAGTTTGCTTTTGACAAAATCCTTTCTAACTTCACTATTGTGTGCAGCTTCTTTAACTATTTGAATAAGGTGCCAAGAACCTAGAAAACACCCATTCCAGACAGAAATCATTTGGAAAATCATGACCTGGCACTAAGAAAAAATGCAAGTAAACAAACAAACAAAAAATTTCTGTTGGCAGCATTATACCTTATATAAGTAATTTTTTTTTATTCAGCGTCAATAATTTATTTTTCAAAAATAGATAAAAATCAATCTTCATTTCAAAATGAGATAACAATTAATCTCAAAAGGAAATATGCCGAAGGAATCTCCTGCCTGAATGGAAGCATTACCTGTCAATAAAAACCTAATGGCCTAGAACTGAGGCAGAAAATAGGAGGCGGGACATCTGACAGAAAGGGTGTTGGGGTAGTGCCAGGCATGGGGGAGTTTTCTGGAAAGATGTGAGGGCAGATACATAGTACATGAGCAGAGGACACCAGCTTCATGACAAAATGTGGATTAGAATAAATGGGTTATCTAAAACTATCAGCTTTTCAAAGAAAAGCCTAGCTATATGTCCTGGATTTTTGTAAAGTATTTTCAGTCTCATGTGTCATTATTCTGGGAGCCTGGACCAGGGAGGAACCCTCCCCCTCTCCCCACCCCACACAACAGAAATAAACTTTCATATATGTGTCAAATTATTTTGTCAGGGGTGCCAATAGTGTGTAATGAAGAAATAATTTCTTTAAAAACAAAAAGGAAAATGTGCATGTCTACATTCAAAGAATGAATCTGGAATTACATTAAATACCATATTGTAAACATATGTGTTTTCTCTAAATGATGTGTATATGTATGGCATAAAAATATAAGTAAAGCTTATAAGTCTAGTGAAACAAAACAAACTAGCAGGAAGGGAATTTGAAAGGTGAGGGTACAGGGTATAGAAGAAATTACTCTGATTTTTTTTTTTTTTTGCCATCCATTGCTTTGGCACTTACGCTTGTTTTCCTAGGACCTCTTGAGGCACATCGTTAGGCTATGTAATATCTCGTGGGGTGCTGCCAGATGCCTTCATAACATTAAATGGCTATTGTACTCAAGAATTCATAATAAATGTGCTACCTGTTCAAGACCAACATAAGATCAAGCCAGCCAAAGTTCTGCCATGATGAGGTAGATACTCCCCAGATCCCATCTTTTACTGAAGAGCTATTGTCACATAGCTTCTGGAGGAGGGAAAATTACCCTTTTTTGAGGATGTAGTCACTGGTATGTTTCTCATGTACCAGTGGACAGTCACACAGCCGGACATGTGGACAACATTAATTTGACTGGGAAATATATATTTATAGTTTGGGTGAAATGTATATAGTATGGTGGATGGTGCAGAGAAGTAAAGGGGTTGGTAAAAGCCCAGTTAGGAAGATGAAAACTGAAACTAAAATAGCAAACAATATCTAAGTTCTCAGTTGCGAAAGACAAATGATTGCTTTCCTTCTCTTGTAGCCATTTTAACTATTTTAAAATGTATAATTCAATAAAATATGAAAATATAAACCAAAAGCTAAAAGAATATAAAAGAAGTAGAATGGAACAGAAAATAGACCAACCTCGTTTAATATTTCTTCCAGATTGTAAATAACATGGCATCTTCCTCTCCCTAGATTGTCTTTTGTAGATGTGCCTGTAGATAGGGGGAGGGCAGTGAACTTCAGTGAGTCAGTCAAATCAAGCCTGTTAAGCCAGTCAAGTGCCTTTTATGATGAGAGGGACTTATATATGGACATGCTGTTCACTGCCAGATCTCCCAGTCTCCAGTCACATGTCAGTTACAATTTAGTCCCTTCATTTTAGGAATCATTCTTTCCATGAACAAAGATTTCTGTGACCAAGTCTCCGAGGTGTTATGGAAGGCTTGTCCTGCTTGTCCTTCCTCACTGGGTCATCTCTTCTAATCCAGGCCTGAGAATGAGCACGCACCATGTTTGGCAGCTTCACCAGCTCCCATACTGTTGCTTGGCCAGGTAGCAGCTGGAGAGAGGGCCTCCTGAGACAGTGCATCCAGGGTACTGGCAGCAGTGGTGGAGAATCTCGGGTTTAGAGCAGTTCTGTCTCTGTCTGTGTAACACCAGCTATCTCTCTTCTCATGTGTCCACCTGCTGGTTGCTTCTCCACGGCCCAGACAATTTCTCTCTAGCTGGCTGTTCTCCTGGCAACTGTGTGTCCCAGAAGGAAGGGCACCCTGGAAGACACAACTGTGTCCAATAATGAAAACACAGGGAAGCTGGTCATGTGTTGTTAGAAACTTGTGGCGGCTTCTTTGTAGAGATCTTACCTAGGCTTATTTTTTTTCTTTTTATTTTTTCCCTTCAGCTCTTTCTCTCATAAGAATAGAGTAGATTGCTATTAGTTTTTCCTCTTTTTTCACCAGGTCACATAAAAGTGGCTTCTAATTTGCCATCTTATGTGTAACCTTGTATATTTCCCATTGAATGACCTAAATCTAATAGTCAAATACAAGGAGACAGAAGGTTTGCAACACTGGATAAAGAAGAGATGAAGAGTTACCTGTTTAATGGATATGTGGGCTTATTTTTGGAAGTTGAATAGTTCAGCCAAGGAGAGTGATGATGGTGCCACACAATGTAATGTCCCCAATGCTACTAAATTATATATTTTAAATGATTAAAATTGATACAAGAAGAGAAAATTAATCATCAGCCTTATTTAGCCGTGAACCCTGTGAGATTCAACAGTAGCTCAAACATCATCAGAATATCCAACTGTTGGTTATTGGGTTGGATTTAAGTCCTGCTGCACAAGATGAAATCCACCTGATATCACTGCTCTGTCTAGAAGCTGTGGCTGGGGCTCCCAGGGGGAGCCCCACTACCATTCTGCTGTAGAGATGTAGCGTTAAGCTTACTCCTGATGCCTTATCATCATGTCCCTAAATTAATGCTTCTGTCAGCCTTTATCAGAGAAGCTTCTGTTTTCAGGAGATTAACACAAACATGCACAACTATTAGAGGTGCAAAGGGCAAGAGACTGAAGAACGCTTATTCCAAAACATGCTACACAGCCTCCTCCCAAGGCTCAGGGTCAATACTGAATAACACAGAGAGAGACTACAAGAGACAGAGGTGGTGAACTAATACAAGGAAACAATGTCATCCAAACAACAGAACAGTTGTCCACAAATTCACACCAGGTATGTCAGCGTGCACATGCCCTGTGCAATCTCCAGCCATACCAAATCCCAGCATGGAGATGGGAAATGAATCTGAGAGCAGCTCACCATTGATTGCTGCTGGAACAGGAAGTCAGTTTTCTTTAAGAATGTTGTACCTGGAAGGCTGACCATGCTCCAGCAGAAGACCACATAGTCATTAACATATAAGGCAATGCAAACTGTACTTGATGGTTGAAAACAAACAAACAAAATAAGGCCCAAAGTTCAGCTGGATCTGGTAAGGCTGAATATGCTCACTGTATGAAATTCCAAAAGAACTGACAAATATAAACATAGTAAAATGGTCAAATTATTTCAATTATGTGATGTAGATGTTAACATAATAAAAATATATCAATTTGTAAATAAAAGGTTTTTATAGGAGCTTATTGAAGTTTTAGTTGAAATGCAAGGATCTGAAGACACATTAAAAATGGGTATTCAAACATTCTCTTGTAACTTAGGATAGTCCACCTCTAATGTGACATATAGTTAAGTGACATCTGTTTTGTTAACACTTCCTAGGGAGATATAAACAAATGTATATTCACCACAAATAAGGCACAAACAACACACCAAAGTAATGATTCCACCAAAATCCAACTTTGTGAACCAGTAAATTTATTGCTATTACTTACACAAGTGTGGGCGATGGGTTCCTACGGAGCATGGATGACTCAAAGACAGCCACATCACCAAAAGACCACACAGAGCCCCAGTGACTGGCTTTCACTAGATAGAAAAATACACAAACAAAAGGACACGATACATTCCTCAAAAAACACAAGAGCTTGCATGGATTTCACTTATATGCAATTCACAGAATTTTATCAATATCCTTATATAAATACATGTTATCTACAAAGATTATAAGAGTACTTGCAATATGTATTACAGTAACAAGTAAGAGTCTAACCAACTTAAGCTAAAATAGTTCTCTAAGCACAAATTTTGATATTATTTCATGACTTAGGAACTGGGTGCTTGAAAGCTTATAATATTTTTCTCAAGTTGCAGAATATTCGGTTGCAGATATTTTCTTCTTGTCAGTGATAATAAAAACCTGCATCTGTCAGGGAGTTATTAGTTTTTAGCAGAGGACGCATACTTATAAAATCTCAAAAGTCTATTAAATTAGCATTTCAAAACTGTTGACATTTCATTTTTTAGGATTGCTTCTTTGGAACTTATATATTTAAATTCTCCTTTTCTTAGTACTAATAATTTCACTGAATATTTATGCATTATTTATATTTCACATATTGCTTCTTGTTTGATAACTGATAATATTTTAACAAAGCAGGATATTGATAATTTGATTTACCAAATATAATTATCATTACAATGAGGCTTGTTAGATATCAATTATATAAAGAATGACAAAATATGTTGTGTATTGCGTAGAAATGCTTCCTTTCATACAATCAATGAAGCTTAAAAGAAATTAATTTGATAAGACAAATCCACATTAAAATTGAAATATGACAGTAATTGAGGGATCTTGTCAATTTCAACACTGTACCATTAAAGATCTTTTAATAGAAAAGTTAAACTTAATTGCTTTATATTTTGCTACTGGATACTCTCTGATAAGTGCACCAAAATAATGAAAAATAATCCAAACAATTAGTAGCTTAGAGTTAAAGTAAATCAAATGAAAGAGAAGAAAGAAGGAATCTCAAACTTGAGTTTTAACTTAGGCTGAGAACTATCTCTGAACTTGGATACTGAGACATTTTTATGAACACTTAAGTCTATTACAATTTTTTCTTGATAATGTAGAAAAGTTTTAAGGCATGGAATGGTTCTGACAGAACAGCATTGAACTTGAAAGCACAAATTCTTACTTACAAATGAAAACTACTTCTCTGGCTGCTTCAGAAGTACATGACTATTTTTTAGCAGTTAGAACATACAACAATAACTGTTTCCTGCAATTCCAACTTATCTCCCACAGGAGCTGTAGAGCCCTGCTCATTGCTCCAGCTGATAGTGTCCTTTGACTTCAAAGAGAAAATGCTGCCATTCCTGGGCTTGTCAAACACGGATGGAATGTGGCCCTTAAGTAGTCTGTTAACTCTTCCCTCTGAAGCTCAATGCTCCTCTCATTTAAATCAAAAACTTATTCAAAACCTTCACAAATGTGTTATTACCAAACTTAAGTCCATTAAAATTTGTTATCTTAAACACTACTCCTGCCTCATGAAACTAACACATATCCAAGTTTCTGTATCGCCACAGTAGAATCGCTTGCCTTATAATTCAATCTGATCATTCACTGCACATTCCCATAGAATTAGCAGGAGCAATCTTTTTTTGTAATGGCAATGAAAATTGACAGGTATTCAGGGAAGAGTCAAAGGTTTCTAATACTTTGAGATGTGTGCCTGGTAGGACATCAGCACATTTTCTTTCCTTTCAAATGCCAGCTCTTTGGCACGATGTTCATCTACAGTTATATCAAACAGAATGAGCTCATAAAGAAGTCACTTTTATTATTTTATCATAAAGAGATAAAAGATGATTTTTGTAAGCAGTTTTTAGTCCATTTTCTGTTATGATGACTGTGCCTCCTCCCATTTAGTTTCAGAAAGCTTGTTTTGCTCTATTTCTATATGATAAGTTACTGTTAGCCTAAACCCACCACATCTGTTGTTAAATGTCACCTTTAGGTTGATCTCAGTTCTCTTGCTCCAAACACACTGATGACTGGGGCTACCTGACAGAAAACCAAACCAAAACAAACAAACAAAAAAAAACCAGTTTTAGGTGTCTGAGACACTCGTTCACTGAGTTGGGAACATGTCTGTGTCAGCAGGAATTAGACCTGTATCTCTACAACACAGGAGTGTTGGAAAGCTCAGACTTTTGTAGCCAGAGTGTCCATAGATAACATTCCAGAAAATAGAAGGTAGATGCTGTCATTGTCCTAAGAAACAGATAATAAAGGTCTAGTATGGCATAATATCTATCATGATACATTGGTCAATAAAGTCTCAGCCCAACTAGTTGAGGAGGAAAAATGTAAACGTTACCTTGTGTATGTGTGTGTGTTAAGCATGTGTTTCTGTGTGGATGTGAGCATACGTGTTGGCACACATGTGTAAGCATGGTTGCAAAAATATGTGCGTGCATTCAGAGGCCCAAGGTTGATGTTGGGCATTTTTCTCTATTTCTCTCCCACTTTGTTCACTGACAGCTCACATCTTTGCCTAACCCCTGCAGCCAGCTTGGGGGTTTCTCTGCATTTTATGTGGGTTCTGCGGATTTGAGCTCTGGCCTTCATACATGAACAGCAAGTTCTGTAGCTACTGAGCTATCTCTGTGGCTATTCAATTCTTTTATCTGTTGCTAAACAATTTGGCTACATTTTAAGTTAAAGAATATTTTTGGTTCTCAATGGGAGTTTTTTTTCTAATCAAAAAGCAACAGATAATATAAAATTATAATTTTTAGTATAGATTTGGCAATTTCTAGAATGTCTGTCTTAATGATAAAATAGTCATTTGTTACCATGTCTCAACGCCATTATAGTTAATGTATTAATATCAAATATGAAAATTGTGTTATTATTGTAAAAACGTTGATGTGTTCTCCAGTTTGGTGGGATACATCTATGAGGCACCACTACCTCCATTTCATGAGTTGGAACTTGAGGACTATTCATATTAACAGCCTTTCTTCAGACCTCCCAGCCAGTGACAGTCCACACTGGGACACTGTCTCTCTTGTAGCTGCCAATATATGTTGCATCTGTGAAGTGGAATTGCATCAATATTTTAATATAAAGCCCTGCAATGACATTCTGTGGCATTTGTCCCTATTCTCTGTGAAACTTTGACATTCAGCATTCAGGAGTTCTAATCATCAGCATTTATGTTCAAAACCTGCCACCTGAGCCCTAAGGACATAATAATCTATATTTATGCACTCTTCAATGGAGGGATAATTACATGACAGCTGGGCTATTTTCTGTAACTATCATACATATACACATGTATATATACATACACAGTGTTCAATAACTGCACTTTTGACAATCTAGTGAAATCTAATTTTAAAAAATTCCCATTTGTTAGACCCAAACGTGAACTATTTGAGATGAGAAAAAAATGAAACCCTTATATGCCCAGCATGTTTTAATGTGCCAGATAAGCCCAACAATCTCTATTTTTTTACACCTACAAAATAATTTTTTATTATTTAACAAGTTTGACATGCACATTAACTTTTTTTAAGCCTATTTGGAGCATACTTCCAGTAACATCAATGTAATCACAATTTTTAACACTGTTGAGACAAGTAATTGCTCCATCTTCATTCAGAAAGGCAAATGAGACAGACATAGCAAGAGGGAGAAAACAGGCAGCAGAACAGGAGCCACCACAGAGGGCCTCTGAAAGACTCCACCCAGCAGGGTATCAAAACATATGCTGAGATGCATAGCCAAACTTTGGGCAGAGTACAGAAAATCTTATAAAAGAAGGGGGAGATAGAAAGACCTAGAGGGAACAGGAGCTCCACAAGGAGAGCCACAGAACCAAGAAATCTGGGGACAGGGGTCTTTTGTGAGACTGATACACCAAACAAGGACCATGCATGGAGATAACTTAGAACCCCTGCACAGAAGTAGCCCAGGACAGCTCAGTATCCAAGAGGGTTTCCCAATAATAGGAACAGGGACTGTCTCTGACATGAACTCATGGGTTGGCTCTTTGATCACCTCCACCTGAGAAGCAGGGAGCAGCCTTGCCAGACCACAGAGGAAGACAATGAAGCCAGTCCTGATGAGACCTAATAGACTATGGTCAGATGGAAGGGGAGGAGGATTTATCCTATCATTGGACTGGGGGAGGGGCATAGGAGAAGAAAAGGAAGAGAGGATGGGATTGGGAGAGGATAAGGGAGGGGTATAGCTGGGATACAAAGTGAATAAACTGTAACTAATAAAAAAAGATTTAGAAAAAGAAAAGAAAAAAAGTCAGAGGACAGACCATGAATAGTATTTAATAAAAAATATTCATAAGCATAAAATCTCTAGGTGGAATGAAATTTGTATTCATATATTCATTTATTTTTTTATATTTTCATTTTTATTATTATCATTTATTCAATTTGTGTCCTGGCTGTGGCCCCCTCCCTCATCTCCTCCCAATCCCATCCTCCCTCCCTCTTGTTCTCCTATGCCCCTTCCCTAGTCCACTGATAGAGGAGGTCCTCCTCCCTTTCTATTTGACCCTAGCCTATCAGGTCTCATCAGGACTGGTTGCATTGTCTTCCTTTGTGGACTGGCAGGGCTGCACCCCACCTCCCTAGGGGAAGGTGATCAGATGTAGCCCATAGACTCAATCTCCACGTGGGTTCCCTAGTAAGGGGAGCAGGGACTTTCTCTGGCATGAACTCAGTGGCAGGCTCTCTGATCATATATACATTTAAATAAGTATAGTTCATACAAATAAACTTATTATTAACATGAATCCAAACATTTCTCAAATTGGTCCTTAAAGAAACTAAGAAGAAGCCTAAGAAGTTGGCTTGTCATTCTGCACTGAAATATGTATTATTCCTTTGGTGGTGTCAATATTTCCTTGTTTGTTTGTATTTTGGGGGGGTTTGTTGTTGTTGTTGTTGTTCCTTGAAGTCTTATGTTGCTGTTTTAAATAAGAAGAAACAGTATTCTCTTCAATATTTGTCAGTTGATTTTAGAAGGGAAGTACTTTGAGTAGTTAACTCAGCAGCTAGACTCAGTCTCGAAGAGTGAACTTACTCTGCAACTCTTGTTTCCTCTCAGAAAAAAAAAAGAAAGAAAGAAAAGGAAAGAAAGAAAGAAAGAAAGAAAGAAAGGAAGGAAGAAAGAAAGAAAGAAAGAAAGAA
>CM053764.1:38653562-38693974 GCA_028658305.1 Pachyuromys duprasi
GATGGGTATGCTGACAAGAAGCTACTATTTTGCCATGCTGCGACATCACCCATTTTTCTGAAGATAAGAGAAAGTACAGCATTTTTGAGTGTTAATCATAATGGTTGTATAAAAAGTAAGAAACTGATGAGCAATAAAAATTAAAACTGAAGACCCTATTCAGGGAAACAGGGACTGTTTCAGTCATGATCTTGATGGCTGACTCTTTGACCCTCCCCCATACAAGCCTGGGAGTGACAGACTGGCTAGATCCCAGGAGAGGACATTGCAGCCAGCCCTGAGGAGTCCGGATAAGCTGGGGTTGGATGGAAGAGAAGGAGGTCCTCCCCTGTTGGTGGACTTGGAGGGGGCGGGGAGGAGGGAGATGAGGGAGGGAGTGGGAGGGTAGGAGGGACTGAGGGAGGGGGCTATGCCTGGGATTCAAAGTACCTAACCTGTGATTGAGATAAAAATAAATAAATTTGAAAAAAAAAAAGAAAAAAAATAAGCAAAAAAATTAAATAAAATAAAAAATTAAAACAATTTCAAAAAAGTACATCTTAAAGAAGTTAAATAAGGTAGGCTCAACAGCTGTAGATAAATGCTACCAAATCCCAGCCACAGAGCTGCAACAGTGACTTCACAAGCCTGGACAACTCATAAGGAAATAGATGACCTGTTCATTTACCTGCTCTGTCTACTCCATGATTCTCAATAAAGGGCTCGTAAATGCTAAAAGTAATTGTGTTTCCAAAGGCAGCTTCTTCTCCTCTAGGTCTTGGCAGTGGCTTCAGGTTTCAAGCACTTGACCTTCCCTCTACCTCTACAAAAGTGATTCCAAAAGCAGAATCCTCAAAGCAAATGTAATAGCTCTCTGTTTTTAGACAAACAACATCACAGCTATAGGCTAAATGAATCAAAAACTATGGGGAGGCAGCCCTGCAATTTATGTATTAGCATACCCTCCAGGTATTCTGATGCACAGTCCAGTCTGAAATTCATTATTGCAAAGGGGGAAAGTCAAGCAAGTTGCATAATAGATGGGTTTTCCAAGCAGCTACTGTCCTCATATTTACTGTTAGAAGACTCTTTTGTGTGTCAATGCTTGCCTTCCCACCTTCCTATGATCACCTCCAAGAGAAATAGTAAAAGCTAAATAATATCCTTCCAAATTCATGCTGTTGTCAGTGACCCTATATAAACAAAAGTTCTCAGTTTTATGAAAACCTAATTATTTTTTTAAAAATGGGTTTGAAAATTTGTTTAAAAGTCAAAGCTAGTTATTAATATGGCTAATATACCATGAAAATAAAATGTATTTATTAATGCAAATATGTAAATATATAAAAATATCATTTTATGTCCAAGTAATTTTTCCTAGTAAACAAGGAAATACCAAAATATTAATTCTGGGCAGGAGGACATTATGGAACATCAATGAGCCTGTCTTTTTATGAGTTGGGAAAGAAGTGTGTATATTGTTTTCCTGCATCTTCAGGACACAATTTAGAGATACTACTAAGTTTGTCTAAATAAGTAAGTATTTTACATATCTGAAATATGATGAGCTTACCAAGATGATATTTAATTCTTCCTTTGGATATCATTCGGATTGATCAAAACTGGAATGAAAGAACAGTCGTTTCCTTATTTTAAATGTTAAAATTCATCTCAGTTGGAAGCATCATAAACTCTGTTTTACGTGCTTCTTTTATAACATAAGCATCACCTTTGTCATATTCAAATCCACTCCTTGTTAGGAGATAAAATTAAAAAAGAACTCCAGCAGAATATAATTAAAAACTTGGACTATACATTCCCTAAGAACCCAAGTGATTCCCACACAGTGGGAGGTCTGATAAGCTTTTCCATTGTGGCTAAGTTCATAAGTGCATTTGAAAGGATCCATGCTGATTATAATTACATTCTAAATTAGCAAATATTAGCACTGTGCCAAATAATTCACATAGCATGGTTTCCATGTTATACAATCAATTACAATTCAAATGAATCCATAGGAAAATCCATATTTTTTACTTAGGATCACAGTTTTTGTAATTTAGCATATTATTAGAGCAGAGCCTTAAGAAAGGTCAGGAAGAACAATAGGGAACAATTTCTAGTTTGTAAATGTCCCTTCATTGTCACAGACCATTGAGAAAATCAATTATAGCCACATGCTTCATAGGATCAGCCTTTTCATTTATTTTTACATAAACCTTACAGTGTATTTTTAAAATAGAGAACAATTTTATTTAAAATTTAATAAAACTTAATGAATACAACAGAGTGATGCCTATATCTTATTAAAACTTTCCATCTCAGCCTCCAACCTCCTGGGTGTTTGCAGAGGTGGAGAAGAAAGAACGTGGAGGCAGCGGCAGGTGACTGCACACCTGTCTACAGGCCTGGGACAACTTAACAGCATCGTATTTCTACTTAAGGAAATAGCACAATAAAGCCCTTCCATAAAACCCTGTGGTTTATCCCTACCACTTTATGGGGCCTGGGGAAATGCCTGCTATGTTTCTTTTTCATAAGTAGAGTATACGTTTCAGATTACCAACCAGAGGTTAAATTAAGTTTCTAAATTCTTTAATGTACTAAAACTTTCAAGCATAAAGATTAAAACCTTGTTATTCATCTCCTGAAAATGTAGCATTACAGGATTTGAAGCTGCTTAAATTGGCAGTCACCAGAAGCTTCATAGTATCCAGTAACCTGAAAAGATACCTCACTGCAATTGTTACAGGTCCCCTACAATAATGCACAAAACGAAACACATGGTTAAGAAAATTAACTGGACCACCCCCTCTGACACCAGTCACTCAGGCCAGAGTGGTTTTTATATGTCACTCACACCCTTCCTGTTAGTCATCAGAGACCCTCCTTGAAATAAGGAGCTGTGTGGAAGTGCAGCCATTGAGAGCAGTGCTTCCATGAAGGAAAATCAGTCTTTATCCCCCGGTGCATAAGCTGCATGATTTTGAAAACCGGATCCAAAAGAAAAAGATAAATATAGAAAATGTAAACAGAGTAAAATGGGGGTTGTGGTCAAGATTTTGAAGCCCAATGTAAACAGAATAAAATCAGAAAGACGCTTCGCTGGGTGTGGCAAGTTTACACGACAAACAAGAGCACTCACAGCAGAAAGGGAGGTCTCTTTTTCCACAGGCAGCAATCTAGGAAGCCTGGAGAAGGCCCAGTCTACCTCAGCTCAAGTTGGTCTGCCTCCTAGGAGAGACTGAAAGAAGAGGCTTTTGTGATTTTCCTGGCTTTCCCTGCTTGCTCCTTAAATAACAGTGTCCATCAGTGTCCATTGGGTGGCTTTGGGGACCGAGGACTTTTGATCAGTATCTGACATTTCCTTATAACCAAGACGTACTTGTTTGTACTATCAGTGACACCCAAAGTAACCCCTGTGCCAACATTTAAAACACAGCTCTTGGGTCTAGTGTGCAGGAAAGAACAAATACATTGCTCTAATTTCCTTGCTGCTGCTGCTGCTGCTGCTGCTTTGTTTTGTGTGTGCGGTACCTAGCTTGCTTAACTCCCTATGTGCACTCAATTTTCTCAAAGAGAAAAGAAAGCTAGGTGGAAAGCTGGTTTAGGTTTAGTTTACCTGGATATGCTCCATAAGGACCTCTGCTCCAGGCCTTTCCCTAGGAGTTTTCTCTGGCCTGTAAGGAGGTCAGCAGGGAGCTAGAGGGGGGTGCGTTCCTTCCTCAGCATAGTGTCAACAGCAAGGAGCAATGCAGGTCCTGATTCTTTGGGAATTTGAACTTTTCAGAAAACAAAAAATGTCCACAATGCTTAAAAAGTAATTCAATAAGTTCTAAAAATCTACAAGGCTATGCTTATAGTTAACAATGCTGTATTGCACATATTTAAACGGTATTTTTAGAAGATATACTTCACTGTGGAGTTGTTATCACAATAAAACAAAATTAAGATTTCTGAAAAGAAATATTTCAATCAGATGTAGACACTTAGGTTATTAATAGTGACTAAATAGTGAATACATAAAACAACATGTAATCAATGTAAAGTTTTTATTTATGATATTTAAAGGCCTATGGTTATGCCTTTGTAACAATTCAAAAGGAATCAGTTATTTATAGCTATGAGTCACAAGCAAGGAGATAAGTAATACACATTAAATTCATATTTTAAAAAAAGCAGCAGCTTTCTATAGCATCCAACTCAATGAATCAGGTCATTCTATGTCAACAGTTCTGGCTGTCTTCTATTTGCCTGGCACTGTTTTGTGGGTGCTAATGACAGAATTAAAAAATCAGAAGAGCGTTGCTCACCAACTTCTACACTGACGGCCCACATGAGTATTGGAGTTGGAATAATTGGAAGTGGAGTATGAAACACAAAATAACTAACATGGTTATGGCTGCAGAGTAAAATTAACCCTGCAAGTGGGAAATGAAGAGGTCTAAGAAGTTGGGGCAGGAGGATTGTGGTGTTCTCCAGAAGTAAGTGTACTATGCCTCAGTGAAAAGGAAGCTTTAAGGAAAAGCTGAAGGGGGAGCATAAGCCAAAAGGTAGATCATGGAGGATGACCATTCATGGACACTGAAGTGTGCTCTGAAGTGGACACAGACTGGGGTCAGGGAAGACCTGTCAGCAGGGCACAGGAGGAAGTCTCAGAGTAGTGAGGTGGGTCAGTAATGTAAGAACTAAACTGCCATGCTAGGGTTGTGTGTTTACTGTGGCCAGCAGACACCCTGGAAGAGATGCAGGAGAATAAAAGGTGAAGGGTAGTGCTTTGAATGCAAAGTTCATACTACATATGTATGTATGTACATAAGTTTGTTTGTATGTATTATATATGTATGTGTGTATATGTATGTATGTTTGTATAAAAATGCTTTTCTCGAAAAAAGGCTCTCACTTTGAGAGGGATATGGAGGAACAGGAGGGGGAAAGGGAAACAATATGATTCCATGTTAAATGAAAATTACTTGTAAAAAGAAAGGACAAAACAGAACATTAAGACACAATTAAAGGTGAAGGAATACGTATCACTACAGTTTGGGGGCGAGTAGATGTAAGATTATGAATAAAAATTAATAAACTGATAAAAGAGTAAATGTTGCCACCCACAGAATCCATATCAAGGCATTACAGTGCCTGGTAGTTTGCACAGACATCTGAGGTATCCTGTCCTGATCAGTTACCTGGATAAAACACTCTAACCAAAAGCAATTGAGGAAGTAAACGGTTCAGTTGGCTTCAAAGCACAGTTCACCCTGGAGGGAAGTCAGGGCAGGAGCACCACTCACTGAGCCCCAGGGGAGCATCACTCACTGACCTGTTCTCCAGGACTTGCTCAGTCTGCCCTCCAGTACATCCCAGAATTACCTCCCAAGGCTCAGGTGAGCTGAGCCTTCTCAGATCAGTCCTTACCTTAATCAAGAACACGCTCCCACACACCTGTCTATAGGCCAAACTGCTGAGGGCATTTTCTCAATTTAGGTTCTCTTTCCCAGATTACTCTAGTTTCTGTGAAGTTCAACAAAAATAATAAGAATAAGATAAATAAATAAATAAATAACAAAAACACCTAAGCAGTATGTACTCTGATTTTGAAAAAAATGTAAAGTCAAAGTTCAACATCAAAACAATGTAATAAAGTTCATGTTTCTTGTTGAAGTCATTTAATAAAACTGTGTTTGTTTCTTGTAGTTTCTCTCTTAACCCTACTATCATACAAATAATTGAGTCTTTTATATTTGTTTAATAATAATCTTCACAACACAATAACTGAGCAGTAATTACTCTATTCCCTACCCTCTAAATTAATCCAGTTTCCTCCCAGTTTGCATCCCAGGATATAGCTTTTTTTTTTTCTGAGCTCTCTTTCCTAAACCCTCCTAGACTTTGCCCATGGCTGAACCCTCTAACTCCTCTTCCCCTAGCTGGCAGGAAGTCCAGCCCTATTTTCTCCCCTGCTCAGCTGTAAGCTGCTTTATTGGCATATCAGGGAATTGGGAAGAAGAGCTTACACAACATTAAAACAGGAGATTCTCATAACAAGGATTTTAACCAGATATCGGTGGAACAGAAATCAGCATTTGAATTACACAAAACCTTATGCCTACAAAGTCTGCTATAGTCTTATTTCACAGTCTCCATTGCTACAAAACCAGTCTATGCACATACCTGCCATGGACTACACAGATGGATATCATGCATGCACGCTCATGCACACACACACAAAGCATGAAATGGCCAGCCGCCTTTGGTTGCATTGCACATGCTTGTGATCAGATTTCTTATTCTCATTTCAGCTTAAAATAGAGTGAGGATGGTTTTCTTTGGTCCATTATTTATTTTCTTAATTTCCTGAAAAGAAGATACAAAGAGAAAGCCTAACGTTTCTTCCCAACGGCCCTGTACACACATCTTCAAAAAACAACTGTGAAATCATTGGATTGCCCTATAGTTAAAATTTTCTACCCGTCCCCCACATATTCGGGGAAGCTATGCCCTCGCTCTGTCAAACGGCTCATGCGGTGCTCTGCAGTGTCTATGTTGACAACTCTCTTTGCTAGCATCTTCATATGTAGCAAGAGTGTTCACGTGTGTCACCAAATATCGCCAGATACAGTCTCACACTCCCGTTGCTCCTATAAATACTGCAAGATTTCTCTGCACAATCTAACTCAGCCTTTGAACGTTTGCCTCCAACATTAACCAGACCATTGAAAAGGGAAATATAAGCATGGTGATTGATTAAAATCAGCACTTATAATCCAGTTGTCATATTTTTGTGGTGGATATAGATCACAGAGTGGTGAGATTTTTAAGCCACATTTTACGTGAGTTGTATCTTATTAACTTTCCCCATGTTCATTACTAGCGTATAGATTTCCATCAACTGTAAAATGTCTTGGTCATCATTGCTTCATTTTTGGACCTCTAAGTTATCTTCAAAGGATACGATGATTAAAGAACTTTGTGCTGAGGATCTAGGAAACAGGACTTGAAAATAGATAATTAGATAACCAAATAATTCATGTTGATTGTTTCATTTTTTTTCTTTAGACATTAAGGAGACTAGAAATGATCACCTTCTTGGCTTTATTCACTTGATTAAAAATGTTTTCAGGCTAACAACAAATTTCTTAGGCAAAATGTTCAGGTTCTATAAGGACAGAATTTTGACATTTTTAAGGTCAGCATCAATGAACACATAAAGGCAAAGCTGAGCCAAAGCTCCCCTCAACAGTTTCGATTGCCAGTCTTTTTGAGACGACAGATCTTAGACACCAAGCACACATCTGGGCCAGCAGAGACTTTTAATTAGTTTTTCAGACTAACAGGAATAATAGAGGGAGCAAGACTTGGGTCACCACTTAGTGTGTCTTGGGCTCTTTGAAGGCTAACTTTTGTTCTCTTCTGAGCCATGGCACTGACCTTCCTGTGTCCCTCCATAGGAGATTTGCCCAGAAAAATCAGCTTGGACATAAACAGTTTCAGACTAATAGACTGAATATTGACCAGGAAAGTTAATGTCATAATTCCCATTACTTTCAGAGCTGATTATTCTTTCAAATTAATAACTTGACCATTACCTTTCTCTTACAAATATGAGGGTGAGTCCCCCTATTTTAAAGTGTTCTGTCTTAACTCAGTCAGAAATGGATGAGAGATCCAGATGCTAGTGGCACACACCTTTAATCCCAGAACTTGGGAGGCAGAGGCCCGCAGATTTTTTAGTTCAAAGCCAGCCTGGCCTACAAAGTGAGTTCGAGGACAGCTATGGCTGCACAGAGAAACCCTGTCTTAAAAAAACAAAACAAATAAACAAGACGAAGCGTAATTATTTTGAGAATGAATTTGCTCTTCTGGCCAAATCCTTTAAAATATTGTAAATGCTGAAATGATGAGCAAAAGGGCAGCTTTTGAACCTAGGTTTCCCACCTAACTAAACAAATAGCATCATAAATTCCTCTGTGTATTATTATTATTATTATTATTATTATTATTATTTATCATTATTTCTCACCTTTATTTAAACAGAGTTATGCTACTAAAAATAATGGCTAGTCCCTTGGTGTCTTGGTTATTTTTCTGTTTGTTGTGACAAAATAACCTAAGGAAAGCAAGTTCTGGAGTTGTGAGCTAGAGTGATGATCAGTAATTGGGAAAACTCACTACTGTGATAGTGAGCCAGAATTCCATTCCCAGCACCTGCACGGTGGCTTACAACATCTCTAACTCTAGTTCCAGGGGATCCAGCATCTCTGACTTCCACGGGCACTGCGCACACATGGTGCACATACAGAATCAGGCACACAACATATCTGTTAAATTAAAAAAAATAAATTTTTAATCAAGTAAGGGAGTATAAGTTTATTTTGTCCTGCATATGTAGAGACTGTCCATCTCAGTGGGGAAGTCCTGGCAGCAGAAACTAGAAACAGGAGGATTGCAGCTGCAGACAGAATACAGATGGAGATGAATGTGCTTCCCTAGTTAGCTTGCTCTTTTTATTCAGTGGGGCTCCTAGCCCAATGATTGGGGCTTTCCTCCTTTAGAGGGAATTTCTCACAGAACATAATCTAATCAAAATAATCCCCCATAGACATGCCCAGAAGCTAACATAGCCAAACAAACTCTTACAGGTGTGCCTGGAGACCTATCAGCTAGTTGATTCAAGACTCTGTCCATCCTAGAAGCAGAAAGAAACATGTGGTATATATTCACTTATAAATGGATATTAGCCATATAATACAGGATAACCATACTAAAATCCACAGACCTAAAAAAGCTAAGTAACAAGGAGGACACTCGAAAGATGCTTAATTCTCATTTAGAAGGGCAAATAGAACAGATACCAGAAGCAGTTGAAGAGAGGGATCAGGATGGCAGCCTACTATAGATGTCCTCTGAAAGACTCCACCCAGCAGAGGAATGAAGTAGATGCTGAGACTCACAGCCAAACTTAGTAGAGCTCAGGGAGTCTTACGGAAGAAGGGGATATAGAAGGACCCAAAGGGGACAAGAGCTCCACAAGGAGACTAACAAAGTTAACAATCTGAGCGGGGGGGGGGGGGAGGGGACGGGGGAGGAACTACAGTGACTGATGCACCAACCAAGGACCATGCATTGAAAGGACTTAGACTCCCTGCTCAGATGTAGCCCATGGGCTGCTCAGTCTCCATGTGGGCTCCCTAATGAGGGGAGCTGGGGCTGTCTCTGACATGGATTCTGTTGCCAGCTCTTTGATCACTTCCCCCTGGCTGAGCGGCTTTGCCAGGCTACAGAGGAAGAGGATCCAGGCATTCTTGAGGAGACTTGATATGCTGGGGTAAGATGGTAGGGGAGGAGGACTCCTCCTTTTTGAGGACTGAGTGAAGGGGATAGGAGAAGAGAGAGGGAGGGTAGGACCAGGAGAAGACAAGGGAGGGGCTACAAATGAGATATAAAGTGAATAAATTATAAAAAAAAGATGAAAACCTGTCAAGTTCACAATCAGCACTAAACATCACACCCAAATATCTAGGCTGTTCCAAAGCTTAAGACCATGCTGCTCCAGAATGAAGAATTCACAAGTAACAGAGGGTTCATTAGTCTGGTCTCCCAAGTCTTGTCTAGTGAATATTACATCTGCATGCAAAATAGTTGAATCCTATCCTTTCAAGATAGTTTTTGTCAAGAGAATGAAAGAGAGTTATTTCATTCCCCAAGTTAGAACAACTTGCTCAAAAAGGGGGACAAGAAAAAAAAAAGATTAAGTTTGACCTTGAGGAAGCACCTCAAGGGTACACAACTCTAAGGGTTATGGTTAAAGCTTTTACCAGGCAATTTCTATAAGAATTTTCCGAAGTTTGGCTATGAGTCTTAGCCTCTGCTTCAATACCTTGATCAGTACAGAGGAGGCCCTCTGTGGTAGGCTTCTGTCCTATTCCCTGTCTTCTCCTGCTTCTGATGTCTATCACATCTGTCCTTCTGAATGAGGATTGAGCATTATCCCTAGGGTCTTCCATGTTGTTTAGCTTCTTTCAGACTGTCGACTTTAGTATGTTTATCCAATATTATATGGCTAGTATCCACTTATGAGTGAATATATACTGTGTGTGTCTTTCTGCTTCTGGGTTAATTCCCTCAAGATGATCTTTTCTAGTTCCTACCATTTGCCTGCAAATTTCATGATTTCCTTGTTTTTAATAACTGAGTAGTATTGCATTGTGTAAATGTACCACAATTTCTGTATCCATTCCTCCACTGAGGGACATCTAGTTTGTTTCCAGCTTCTGACTATTACAAACAGAGCTGCTATGAATGTGGTTGAGCAATTGTCCTTGTATAGTTGAGCATATTTTGGCTGTATGCCTAGGAATGGTATAGCTGGATCTTGAGGAAGCACTGTTCCTAATTGTCTGAGAAAGTACTAGAGAGACAAACTTTGGACCGAGTGTAGAGAATCTTATGAAAGAAGGGGGAGAGGACAGGAAAGACCTGGAGAGGACAGGAGCTCCAAAGAAGACCAACAGAACCATAAAAACTGAACCCTGAGGGCCCTGAAGAGAATGATAATACAACCAAGAACAATGCATGGAGAGGATCTAAACTCTCTGCTCAGATATAGCCCATAGACTCAGTCTCCAAGTGGGTACCCTAGTAAAGAGAGCAGGGGCTTTCTCTGACATGAACTCAGTGGCTGTCTCTCTGATCACCTCCCCCTGGGGGGGCGGTGCAGCTTTGCCAAGCCAGAGAGGAAGACAATGCAACCAATCCTGATGAGACTTGATAGGCTGGGGTCAAATAGAAGGGGAGGAGGACCTCCCTTATCAGTGGACTAGGGGAGGGCCATAGGAGGAGAAGAGGGAGGGAGTTTGGGATTGGGAGGAGATGAGGAAGGGGGCCATCGCTGGGATACAAATTGAATAAATTGTAATAAATGATAATAATAAAATATAAAAATAAAAGAATTATCCAATCAGAAGAGCATCACCCTCTACATAATGCTTCGGACAGATGTGTGTTTATCGGCCTTTATTCAGCCCCCAGTAGACCTACCTGCACTGACTTATTTTCTGCAGTTGTATTCCCAACTCTAGTTCATGAGTAAAACGTATTCACTGTTAAAAGGTTTTAAAAGAACTCCTATAAAGAATAAATATTCTCATTTTACCCTCTCATAATTGCATTATTCAGGACCCATTGGGAGAACAATAAATGTCATATGGAATACAATAATTTTTTTCACTTGTTAGTAAAGTTCTGGGCTTAAGTAGAAGTGGGAAGAATTTTAAATAACAACTAATACCATTGCTCTTGTGGATACCTCAAATCCCCTCCATACATCTCAGCTAAGTTTCAACCACGCTTAGAGACAATTTGATGGAGGCCTCCCAAGAATGAATATCAGGAAAAAAAATAGGTTCTATAAGAACATGCCTGTGTATTTGATGAACAGCACAGGGAGGCGGGGATTCCAGAGCAGAGTCACAAGGCTAGAGAAAGAGCCTACAGTAGATGAGGGGGGGTTGGTACATGTAAGACATTTGAAGTCATTATAAGGAGCACAACTGATTATAAACTATCAAAGCAGAAAGTTGGAGGATGGGAGCAATATAAACAGGTCTGTCTCAAAGGACCCTTCTGGCTCCAGCGCCGCACACACATCGAAAAGGCAATAGGCCAATCATGTGAAAGCCAAGCCATCAAAAGACTGATCTAATAGTCCAGATAAAGTCTGATAGAGGCTTGGAAAAGTGCATTAGCAGAGGAAATAATGAGTATTTAGGTTCGTGAGGTGACTTCAAAGTAGAATCAATAGAATTTCTAATGGATAAAAGGTTATTCCTCAAAGAAAAAGGATATACCTGAAAGTCTTTTTCACACACCTAGAAATACATGGCTGTCTTTTCCTGAGCTAAAGTAAGAATGGGCTTACTGGGTTCATATCAAGTGTTTCAAGTTATACAAATTGAATTTTGAGTGCTTCCCCAAGTGAAGAGAACAAAAGAAAGTGGGACATGCAATCTAGTCCCTCAGAGAGCATTTTACTTGGAGAGTTCATGTTTTTAATCGGAGTCAACTGCATATAAAAAATATTTACTGTCTTACAATGCAGAATGCAACTTGGGAATAGTGGGTCAATAAGAACACTAAAGACTGGAGCCTAGTTCTCTGCCATCCAAGACTGGAGACAACATGAAACAACAGAGATTGAGAAAGAGCAGCCCCAAGTACGGGTAAACCAGCATTTGAATCCAAATGAAGACTAAGCTTTCTTCCTTTTTTATTATTATCATTTATTACAATTTATTCAATTTGTATCCTAGCTGTTGCCCTTCCTTCATCTCCTCCCAAGCCTACCTTCCCTCTGTCTTTTCCCCCAAGCCCCTCCCCTAGTCCACTGATAAGGGAGGTCCTCCTCCCCTTCTATTTGACCCAGCCTATCAGGTCTCATCAAGACTGGTCGCATTGTCTTCCTCTGTGGCCTGGCCAGGCTGCCTCCCCGCCCCTCCCCCCCCAGGGAGAGGTGATCAGAGAGCCTGCCACTGAGTTCATGCTGGAGAAAGTCACTGCTCCCCTCATTATGTGCCCTACTTAGATACTGAGTCTATGGGCTACACCTGAGCTGGGCTTTTAGGTCCTCTCCATGCATTGTTCTTGGTTGGAGTATCAGTCCAAGCAAGCAAATAAGTGAGCATGCTCATGCATTTATGTAGCTGTGCTTTGGGTTGTGGATGTGAGATAAGTAGCTGCCTTGCGTTCTTGCTACATTGGTTTCTTCACAAAAATGGGCTATAACCTGTGATTATAATCTAAAATAAATCATTTCTCTCCTAAGTTAATTGTCACAGTGTGTTATCACGGCAACAGTAATACAACTAGAATACTAGTCCTTGTGATCTGAAGCCAAAGGACTCAAAATAAACACTCAGGGTGCTAGAGAAGGCATGCAGAGTTTACTGGAGAGGAAAATGGAGCACATTCTTGAGGGATGAGAGCTGACAATGCCCCAAAGCACCATTGTAGCAACCTACATTTTATGCAGGTTTTATATTCTTTCTAAGATCTCTAAAACAAACAAGTATTCATGAGGGATAGTATCATATGCAGGTAGTTGATAGCCCTATTTGGACTGATTCTTGTATCAGAGAGCAACACTGCCTTTAAAAAAATACAACAGGAAAACACCAGCTAGATGCTAGTCTTACAGGTTTAGGGTTCCTAAATACAGATTTAGATAATCAACTAATGACCTCCTAGGCAACTGAAGGTATCACATCTCCTTCTAACATGAGAGACAAGATGTGACTTTCTTTATCTGACCCATATCAAGAATCTTGCTGTTCCAGTCCTTGGTTTCACAGGTTGTTGATTAAAAGGTAAAGTTCCAACTTCATTTCTTCCTAATCTGATAGTATCTACTGTCTACATAGCAATCATAGTTAATTCTTCCAAGACTTGCTACAGAGAGTTAGTCTCAGTTTATAATGACAGGCATGCAGAGAGGCAATAGCATATCTATTTTGCTTGAAGAAACATTCTGAAGTTTTGTGTTAAAGTTCTGAGTCACAGAGTTGATCTTCAAAGGCCAGATCCATGCCAAGCCTCTTTATAGCATGGCTAGTTTTACTTTCTCTGGAGTATCTATAATTCCAGTATCATAAATCAAATCCCATTCATCTCTGCTCATATTACACTTGTCCTTCTACATAAATTTCACTGTATTTTGATCATCTTCCCTTCAGTTAGAGCCATTGAATTATTCCTGCATACAAAGGAAAACACTAAAACTCCGATACCATATGTTTGTTTCATATGTTGTAGATGTTTTATTCTCTTCTATATGATTCAAATATATGAAATAAATGTGACAGTTCATGATTTTTGTTTTTTATAAGAATTTGAATACTTACATTTCACCTCAATTTTCTTAAAATGTAAATGAAGTTTTCCACCTGGCAAATGTTAAAACCTTTAACTGCAATTTTACCTAGACAGCACTTATTCCTAAATCCTAAAGATCTTTTTTCCACATAAAATGAAATGGTGCTGGTCTCTCTGAAATACTTCAACCACAGGGGTTAACTTATATCACTCTTCCTAATTTAAAATAGAAAAGAAAACTTACCTTATAATTGATGAACTAAGTGGCACTTTTGAGTTATTCTACCTCGTAGTGGCCATGTGAGTAATAAAACATTTCTCCAGAAGTTTTATAAGGCTATAAGGAATTACCAAAACAAAGACTTCATTTTGAATGTTATTGAGCTGTTTATTCTTCCCAAAATTAAGAATGGAAATCTTTACTTTCCATGTTCTCCAGATAAATGATGCTAAAATTCTCTGCCAGAATGGGTTCCATGCCTTGTCTCTATCCAAATGCACACCTAAAGTAGCAGGTTCAGAGGCTAGGGGAATGACTCAGTGGGTAAGAGTGCTTGCTCTCCAAACATAAAGACCTGTGTTCAAATCCCGAGCGCTCATATGACGCTCCAGGCAGGGATGTGCCTGTAACCTAGACATTGGGCAACAGAGACAGGCAGATTCTAGAGGCTTGGTGGCCAAGTAGTCTAGCCCAAATTTCTGGTTCAATGAGAGATCCTGTCTCAAGACAATAAGGCAAACACCTACAGAGAGAAAAACCACAAATTGTTCTCTGATTATGTGTGCATGCAATACACACAGACACATACACTCATACACAGACAGACACACACACATGCACAAACAGAAAAGATAAAATAACTGGTGCATGTGAGCTTTGTCTTAAAGGAGTTTGGGCATGTTAGTGACTCAGATCTGTCAGAATGACTAAGTAAGAAATGCTCTGAGAGGAAGAGATGGCAGGTCTGAGCAGCCTGAGTCCCTGGCTTCTTTCTTGAATTAGTCATGCTGCTGAAAGCACCTAATTTTCACAGTCCTGGTGATGTTCGGGATCTCCACTGGGGAGACACATACAGGGAGCTGTGAGCATACAATGATGTAAGCACTTTGGGCCTATGGTCTTGGAGAATCTAGAGTGTCTGGCTCCCTCTCTTCACACAGTCACTAGAGACATACACCCTTTCAGTCTTTGGAAAACCACTTACCTGCTACCTTCCTAATGTCTGCAGGATACAAGATGGACTTCCGGAGCTCTTTGGACACTGGAAAAATTGGATTATATCCCCTGACATTGTCAGCTATGACCAGATTAAGGCATGATAAATAATAGAGTAAATTTGAGCAGCAGGTAAAAATACTATTAATTAAAACAGCTTATTAATTTTTGTTGTTATAATTTTTTTCATTTATTCAAATGAGTCTTTTTAAAAATATTCCTTGATGGATATATAATGTTGAGCATTGCATTGTATAGACCACTGAACAGAAAAATTATTCTTCACCTTCAAATACCATGCAGGTTATAGAATATCCATTTTTAAGTTTTATCAAAAATTTTTGCATACAATACAAGCAGGCTTATAAAATTCCTTGCAAAAATAAAGAATTATTCTGTGGTGTAGAAGAAAAAAGAGATAAACTTTTATTCAAGTATCTAATATTCACCAGAAGATACTACATTAGTATTTCAAAAGAGACTGGAATGAGACAAGAAATTTGAGAGCTGGAAAAATTTGGGGAGGACAAAATAAGATTCTAAAAGGTGTTCAGTTGGCAATTAGTCAAAATATTCCATCAACTTAGTATTTGTCCCTTATGGTAAAAAGAAGTCACCCATTAAAAAATGTCTTTATATACTTAATGGATTCAGTTAGAATCTCAACAAGATTTGGGATAGAAATACAAAAGAACCTTTGGAAAAATCATTAATAATAGTTATTATCAGAAATAATATAAGAAAAATAATGGGTAAACTGGAATTAGTCATATAAATAACAAAATGAATGCTAAAATTACTTCAATTAAGATGATGCATATAGGCTTAAACAAATCAGTTAGTGAGTAAAAGCAGAAATTAGAGAAATAAATCCAAGCTCAGCAGAAATTTAATAGTTGACAAATTATGTGATTTTTAACTGTTATAAATATCATCTGTTATATAGGAAATTAAATTAGAACAAACGGTATTTTTAATACCCTAACACCTGTATATAAAAGTTGTAAGACACTTGTAGCATGGCACCTGCCTGTAACCCCAGCATTCAGGAGGCTGAGGAAAGAGAATCCCAAGTCCAAGACCAACCTGGGCTACACTGGGAAGTCTAAGCCAACAAAGACTACCAAGTAAAACTTAGTTTCTGAAACTCTTATTAAAATTCCATATAAAACAAACGTTGGAGCAATTTCTGTTTTTAGAGGGGGCGGGGAAGAAGGAGATGAGGGAGGGAGTGGGAGGGTAGGAGGGAATGGGGGAGGGGGCTACGCCTGGGATTCAAAGTACCTAACCTGTGATTGAGATGAAGATAAATAAATTTAAAAAATAAAAAAAATAAATAAAAATAAAAAAAATATCACAATATGACACTGAACTTTTCTCTTCATTGTGCCCAAATCCTTAGAAAAAATATCTAATAATTATTATGAAACAATAATAAACATGTTTAATTGTAGGCTGCCCATGCGCCAGCATATGTTCCCACACCGATGCTCATAAGGACATCACTAATTGTATTCAGTGAGTTATGGAAAAGAAGGAGCAGCAGGAAGTACAGGAGGATAAGCAGGAGGAGGAGAAAGAGCAGAAGGAGGAGCAGCAGGAGGAGGAAAAGGAGGGGGAGGAGGAAAAAGAACAGGAGGAGATAATGCAAGAGAAGGAGAAGGAGGATGATCAGGAGGGGGGGGAGGAGAAGGAACAGGAGGAGGAGGAGCAGCAAGAGGAGGAGAAGGATGATTGATCAGGAGGGGGAGGATGAGGGGAAGGAGCAGCAGGAAGAGCAGAAGGTGGGGGAGGAGTAATGACATTGGCAGAAAAACCTGGGGTGGTGGCAGTAGGGTCCGGAGCAGTTGGAGGAGACACTGTGTAAATCTGACCTAAATATAGCATATTTGTTATGACATTACCAAATAATAGATAAATGTGATGAAATATTAAAAATATTTAAACAATACCACTATTCCGTTCCACTCAAAATTCCACCTGTATTTTTTCGAGTGACTAAAATGTTGATTCCCAACTTGTCAAAGATGGCTAATGGACAAGAAACAGACATATAAGTATATATATTATCTTGACACAATCTAGAATCACCTGGAAAGAGGAAAACTCAATTCAGGGATTGTGTCCATCAGGTATAATTGCTTATGGCCATGTTTGGGGGATATTTTCTTAACTACAAATTGATGCAGGAGGGCCCAGCCTGCTGTGAGTGGTACTATCCCTAGAGAGTTTGTCTGTACTATATAAAAAAGCTGAGGAAACCATAGAAAGCATGCCAGGAGCATCTCTGCTTGGTGGTCTCTCCTCTAGGTTGTGAGGCGATGCCTGTCCTGTGTTCTCAGTGACGGATCACAACTCTCACGGGAGCTGTGAGATGAAAGGGTTGGTTGCCTCCTCAAGTATGTTTGCTTAGTGTTTTTAGACAGCATGAGAATCCAAACTAGGACCAAAAATTATACTACAGATAATTTACTGTGATGGATTTGTCCATGTGGCTTTTATGTCTTGGAAGTTTTCATGGGAAGAAGGTGGAGAACTTGAGTATGGGAGATAAATGAACTGTTGTGAGAACTTAAAAAACAATGCTGAGAGCAAAGGAGGCCTGCCTTGTGAAGCTTCAGAGAAAGTTTAGAGTCCTTTAAAGACTATCAGGGCTGTTCATGTAATGTATTTGTATGGAGAATCTGTAGAAATGAAACTGTCCTGTGATTTACTGGCACAATATACACTTATTAGCTGGAGCTGAAAAATAAACCCTGATTAATAGGAAACTGGTATCACCAAGACAACATCTTTCTGTGAAGAAATTCCTCAGGGCCAGCACATGGAAGGCGTGATTCAGAGAGGGTCATGACAGCAGCCAAACTTTGTAATGTGTAAATAGATGGTACCTCTTTTGGATATATGCCCAGGAGTAGTATAGCTGGGTCTTGAAGTAGCACTGCTCTCTAAGAAAGTTTTCTAAGAAAGTACCAGAGTGACTTCCAAAGTGGTTGTATAAGTTTCCACTCCCACCAGCAATGGAGGAGGGTTCCCCTTTCTCTACATCCTCTCCAGCAAGTGTTGTCATTGGAGTTTTTGATCTTAGCCATTCTGATGGGTGTAAAGTGAAATCTTATAGTCATTTTGATTTGCATTTCCTTGATGACTAAAGATATTGAGCATTTAAGTGTTTCTTCACCATTGGATATTCCTTTGAGAATTCTCTGTTTAGGTCTGTACCCCTTTTTTAATTGGATTATTTGGTCTGTTGGTGTCTAATTGCTTGAGTTTTTTATATGTTCTGCATATTAGACCTCTGTCAGATATAGGGTTGATAAAGATCTTTTCCCAGTCTGTAGGCTATCATTTTGTTTCGTTGGCAGTGTCCTTTGCTTTACAGAAGCTTTTCAGTAGGTCCCATTTATTGATTATTGATCTTAGAACCTGTTCTGTTTGTGTTCTGTTCAGGAAGTTGTCTCCTGTGCCAATGAGTTCAAAGCTCTTCCCCACTTTTCTTCTAACAGATTTATTCTGACTGGTTTTATGTTGAGGTCTTTGATCCACTTGAACTTTGCTTTTATGCAGAGTGGTAAGTATGTATGTATTTGCATTTTTCTACATGTAGTCGTCCAGTTAGACCAGTACCATTTGTTGAAGGTGTTCTCTTTGTTCCATTGTATGGTTTTGGCTTCTTTGTCAAAAATTAGGTGTCTGCAGGTGTGTGGGTTTATTTCTGGGTCTTCGACTCAATTCCATTGATTGTCCAGTCTGTTTCTATGCCAGTACCATGCCATTTTTATTACTGTTGCTCTATAGTACAGTTTGAGACCAGGGATGGAGATACCTCCAGAAGTGCTTTATTGTGCAAGATGGTTTTAGATATTTTAGGTTTTTGTTTGCTTGTTTTTCCATATGACGTTGAAAATTGTACTTTCAAGGTCTGTAAAGAAATTGTGTTGGAGTTTTTATGGGAATTGCATTGAAACTATAGATTGCTTTTGGTAGGATGATTATTTTTACTATGTTAATCCTTCCAATCCAGGAGCATGGGAGAGCTTTCCATCTGGGCATATATCCAAAAGATGCTCAACCATACAACAAGGACATTTGCTCAACTATGATCATAGCAGCTTTATTCATATTAGGCAGAACCTGGAAACAACCTAGATCTCCCTCAACTAAAGAATGGATACAGAAATTGTGGTATGTTTAGACAATGCAATACTACTCAGCTATTAAAAACCAGGAAATCATGAAATTTGTAGGCAAATAGATGGAACTAGAAAGGATCATCCTGAGTGAGGTATTCAAGAAGCAGAAAGACATGCATGGTATATACTTATAAGTGGATATTAGCCATATAATACCTGATAAACATACTAAAATCTGTAGTCCTAAATAAGCTAAACAACAAGGAGGGCCCCAGGAGAGAAACTTAATTCACATTCAGAAGGGAAAACAATATAGATACCAGAAATTGTAGAAGAGACAGGAACAGGACTGGAGCCTACCATAGATGTCCTCTAAAAGACATCACCCAGCAGGGGATCAAAGCAGCTGCAGAGATTTACAGCCAAACTTTGGACAGAGCATAGGGAATTTTATGGAAGAAGGGGGTTATAGAAGGACCTGGAGGACCTGGATGGGACAGGATCCCCACAAGGAGAATAATCAAGCTAAAAACAACAACAACAACAACAACAACAACAACAAAAAACTAGGCCCAGAGGGGCCTGCCGAGACTAATGTATCAACCAAGGACCATGCATGGAGAGGACCTAGACATCTCAGTCTCCATGTGGGTTCCTTGGTGATGGGAGAAGATACAGTCTCTGACATGAACTTGGTTGCCTGCTCCTTGATCACTTCTCCCTAGTGGTGCCACCTAGTCAGCTCACAGAGGAAAAGTATCCAGACAGTCCTGATGGGACCTGAGAGGCTAGGGTCAGACAGTAGGGAAGGAGGAGTTCTCCTGTCAGTTGACTAGGAGAGAGAGATAGTTGAGGAAGAGGGAGGGAGGGCAGGACCAGGAGGAGATGAGGGAGGTGGCTACAGCCAGAATACAAAGAATAAATTGTAAAATAATAGTAACAATTTAAAGTTGAGGCATGAAGGGGTCATGGAGAGCTGCTGAGAACTGGTCCTGTGTGGCACAGTCAAAATCTCCCTGAAGTCAGAAGAGGCCTTTTGTGTAGGTATAGACTTAGTTACAATGGAAACTGTGGCAAGAAGCTAAGGCAGGCTGTGGCAGGGACAGAATTCCTGAAGAGACCGTGAGAGATCATTGCTGAAGGAGCAGCCTCAGCTGCAGTGGAGACATCAGCCTGGTGAAGATGCCAGGACTGTAGGATGACTGCTAGGGACAGCAGCAGATGTGGGTGGGGGCTAGCCTGAATCTTACCAGACAAACTGTATGCTACGGAACGCCACGCTGGAGAACGGAGCTGCCCAAGCTCACGGATGAGTCAAAGGACGTCAAGTTGCAGACTTTGACTAACATGGCTGAACATTGGTTGTGCCTTGATTTTAGAGTAACTGTTCTCAGGTTCCTCCCTCTTGGATAAAAAGTATGTAATTTATTTTTCATTTCACAATAACCCACAGTTGAGAGACTTAGGATGTGTAAATTAACTAGATTTTTAAAGAGAATTTGGATATTAAAGTGTTTTGAATTTTAAAGACTGATCTACTATGTCTTATATTGTGATGCTAACATGAGATCTTGGAATAATTATAAAAGAAAAAGTTATGGTTAATAAATACTGTGTTGAAGAAAATTATCTGTGCTAGCTAATTTTTGTCAAGACAAACTAGTCACCTGGTAACAAGAAACTCAGTTGAAGAATTGCTTCCTTCAGAGGCAATTGCCTATGGGCATGACGATGGGGCCATTTCTAGGTTGCTAATTTATATAGGAGGTCCCAGTCCACTGTCAATAGTTCTATCCCCAGACAAGAGGTCTTGGACTGTATAAAGAGTAGTTGAGCAAGCAGGAGGTAGCATGAAAGTAAGTAGTGCTCCTCCATGCTTCCTGTCTCTGCTTTGCAGTGAGTTCCTGCCCTGACTTACTTAGTGACAGAGTAAGCCAAGAAAACCCTTTCCTCCTGCAAGCTGTTTTTTTATTTAATTTTATTTTTATTAATTACACTTTATCACTTTGTATCCCAGCTGTAGATTCCTCCCTCACTCCCTCCCAATCCCTCCCTCCCTCTCTCTTCTCTTATGCCCCTCTTCCAGATCAATGATAGGGGAGGTCCTCAAGTTGTTTTTTGTCAGTGCTTTATCATGAACAGAAAAACAAACCAGGACAAGACACAGCAAATAAATAGTATAACATCGTAGAAACGTAGGAGCTAAGAAAATCTCTTGTATGTGATAAGGAACCATTTCACCTCTCTTTATCAATAAGTGAATGAACAGTGTTAGAGTCACTGGAAAAGATAAAGCTAGATTACAACCTTATGATAAACATGAAAGCTTCAACCGCACACTTTGATAACTAAAGCTATAAAAACTGTACAAGAAGAAATGTATATAATAAATATAGATAATACATTTATTATTTTGAAGAACCTTTGATCAATGTAAGGGAGTTGTAAGGGTTTTTATAGTGAAAGAAGAAAACTGAGTGCATACTATACAAATTTTAGTATAGCTACTACATCATAAGAAACAAAACAATGGAAGAAAATATTGCTAATACCCAAGAGAAATAATACTCAAAATATTTAAGGAAATACAAAAAATTCTATAGGGAGAAAAGCAAAGAAATAAAAAAAACTAAATTATTTATGAGCGAATGAAGTAATAAAACTACAAATGATCACTAAAAATGTAAAAGGTGGCAAAACCAGTCCTAACAGAGAAAGCTCAAGTAAAATAAACAGATACAGGAGACAGGGGGGCAGCTCTGTTGGAAAAATGTGTAACATGCAGGCATAAAACTGAGCTCAGATCTTCAACACTGAAATAAAAAGGAGGCATGGTAGCTCGTACCTGTGACCTCAGAGCTAGTCAGCTAGTCCAGTTAGACGTGTAAGTGTAGAAAGAGAGGGAGATTCCTGAAGCTTGCTAGACAGCTAGTTTTATAGAATCAGTAACTCCAGGTTCAGTGAGAGACCATCTTAAAAGCAAAAAACAGGAGAGAACTGAAAGAGTTTACTTACTGTCAAGCTCATGCACATACCTCATGTACAGACACAAACATATATACTTATTTACATTACATACACAAAAATTCATTCTTTAAAAGAGGTTACAAATATATATGCAATTAGTAAAATAACTCAATTAGGAACTCTACCCAAACAATGAAATAGTCAACGGTTAAATTTTGTCTGCATGATAGCTATATGTTTTGAATTACATAGTTGGTCCTCGTAAGTCAAGTGGAGGAACAAATTAGAGCACAAAATAAATAGCACCATGTAAGTTTGTGGTTAAATAAAAAATAAAACAACCAGGGTGCATCATAATGTGTGCAAATATTCATTTGTGCAAACACATATACAACTTGTGAGCATTTAGACCCATGATTACTATACACCTTAGACATGCTATAAAATGATTACAAGTAAGCCATTGAGAGCATCAAATTACAGCGAATATGACTGTGGAAGCAAACCACAACATGACTGTCATGTTCACATGCTTCCATTTAAATACTTAAATGATATTCTAAAATGAACTACTAACTGCTGACCTACTTTCCAACGAGCTTTGTAGGGAAAATAAAATTGGACGCACTACTTCTTGGCAATATTGTCACTAGTGCTATAAAATTCAGAGTGCTTTAATAATCTGAGTGTGAATAATAGTGCATTTATAAAATCTCTTAAAATCCCCTCCCCAAAAGAAGGAAATTTATTAAGGCTATATAAGTAAGAAGGGCATAATTAGATCAGCTGATCATTGTTTCTACTCTGAAAATACTGCTAGTATGAAGGCACTGAGAGAATGAATAACCCAACATCATTACAAACCCCTAGGGTATCACCCATTCTACTCTTTACAGCCACTAAAAGAATATATTACTGAGCACACAGAACGCCTTGCTAGTCAATGCTCAATCCCTTCTTCCTTCCTTTCTTTTAATTTTTTTAAAATTTTGTTTTGCTTTGTTTGGAGACAAGGTAGCCTTTACCTGTCCTGGACTCAATCTGTAAACCAGGCTGGCCTTGAACTCACAGAGATCCATGTGCCTCTGCCTCTCTGAGTGCTGAGATTACAGGTGTGTGCCACAGTGCCCAGCCATTCAGTCCCTTCTTACTGCTTTCTAACTTTTCTTAGTATGACTTTCATTTGATACTGCACTACAAATCTAAATTTATGATTTGAAAACAAGTCACTCTTTAACCACTTTTAGCTACATCAGTCCACGAAAGTTTTCTGAAAACTGTGTCTAATCATTACACACATGCACACGTGCATGCACGCGTGCGTGCACACATACACACACACACACACACACACATAGAGAGAGAGAGAGAGAGAGAGAGAAAATAGTCAGCCTTTGTCCTTACTGCAGTTAAAAACCAATGTGCTTCAGTAATGTACTCTTGAAAATTAGTTTCATGGGAAAAGTAAATGTAAGAAATCAATAGTACAGCTGATTGCATAACTCAAGGCATAATACCTCTTGTCACATGAACATTTAAATTTAGAGAGTGACCAGTCAACCCATTGAAATTCCTACTACAGTTCAGACCATTACTTATTTTGGGTTTTCTCACTTTAATTTAGCTGGGTAGACTATTAAAGAAGCAGTTGAAAAGAGTAGGGCAAGTCATATTATAATACTGAAAATGTCAAAAGAATAAAGGTGTGCAATTTTATTCATTTTAAAGTAATTATAAAAACAAGAAAGACATTACTTTTTTCAAGGCAATTACTCTTGAGAGTTCAGGACCTCAGGTGGAAGCTTGTCAGAAGCCTTTGATAATCACAAAAGCAATGTCATAAGTTCTAGTTTTATTCACTGATCACTTTACATATCATGCTTAAATTATTAAAGAGATGATATAACAAACGCAGCAAGAACATTTTAAATTTCTTTAATGACATCCTTCATCTTTAAAATTAAATGTCAAGTCAGTAAAACATTTTTCTTAAATAATAATTTTATCATTTGTACTAATTTTCACAAATAGAATTTTTTCTCTTCTTTTGTATCTTAGAGTATTGGTTTAATAAAGAAGGGTGGAAACTGACAAAGTTGGGAGCATAGCTCAGTTTGAGAGCATAAGCGATAGAGCCCTGGACGAGCTGCAAAAGGCCCTGGTTTCAATCACCAGGGCAGAAAATAAAAGGAGAGTTTAAGAGAGAGAAGGGGAATGAGAAGGAAGGGGAAGAGAAAGGGAGGAAACAAGAGAAAGGAAACGAGGCAAGGTGGAGTGTCATGGAAAATGAGAACTGACTACTTCCAAAGTTTGCAATAGAACTCTAGAAGAGAAAAAAACAAGTATTTGAAGTGCTTCCATCTCTACAGCATTTTAAATATACGTGGTTCTGAGGCTTAGCAAGAAAACATCAGAAAATACTAGGTAGCCAACTAGAGACTTTTCTTTCCAACAGTTTTCTGTGACCACCAAGAAAGAACTGAAAACAGTTCCATTAATGTAAGTGTCCAACTGGCATTTATCGCTCAGAATTGCCTTTGGGGAAGCAATGGTCAAAGCCTGAGGATATGCTCAGTAATGAATAAATACTACTTAAAAGACCATTCTTCTGTGGCCAGATTTCCCAAAAATCTGAAATAATTTCAATATTAAGACATATAGACCAACTTTCAGTACAATGTAGCAATACCAGAAGAGAGAGGTATTTATCAAAAGCCTGGAACTCTCTTTGAGCTAGCTGAATCACCAGTCACTGTTACTTACGCTGATTTCCAAAATTACCGAGAGTCCCTAATTAGGAAGAGTAACCTGTCTGAAGCTATAAATATAAGATATAATTTTTCGTGGCTTTGTTCAACCGAATTCTCTAGGTTGCCTCTCTGTTAGCACTGGCACTAGCTGTAATAGTAGAAAATATGATAAGTCATTGAAAGATCAACTTTAGAAAAAACTCTATCACCTGTACGAGAATTTCATGACTGGCCTCATTTTCAGTATGGATGGTGTAGGTCCTTCAGTTTATATCTGTCAAATAAGAGACTCTATCAGGCAGTTTGAAGTGGGACAATCTTGATGATGTTTGATCCACAACATCATTTTGGAGCTGAACTTAGTGTCACTTAAGATTCTTACGGGTGATTACCAGGTCAGATGGAAGGAGGTCGCTACTAAGGATACTGAGTGGATGAAGTCTCCAATCAAGTAGAGCACATACCAATGTTCCTCATCTACAAGAATGTCAGCAGTGAGTTCTCTGCTGAGGTGTGTGTTTTCCTCTCGTTGATCACTCAGAGTCACATAAGATTCAGCAAAAAACTTAGTAAATAATATCCAAAGAGAAAAGAAGAAAGAAAGAGGTGGGAGAAGGTGAACACTTCCACTTCTGTGCATTAAAGCCTGAAACATCAGACTTAATCTTCCTGAAATGGCCACCTGGGGCTGACAGAATGGCTCAGCAGGGAAAAGTGCCTGCTGCCAAGCCTGATAATCTGAGTTCAGTACAGACCTACATGGTGGGAGAAAAGAACTGACTCCCTCAAGCTGTCCTCTGACCTCCACACATCCGTCCACTTTGGCATGCACACACACACACATATGCACGCACGCAGGCACATACATACATTCACACACAAATATACACACAATAAATGTAATAAAATGGTTCTTTGTTTATATTCTAGATGAGCTAGTGGAACTCAATCTCCTTTCTCACCTCTCTCTGATTTTTCACAAAGGCTGGGGCCAACAATAGATTGATGAAAACAATCTGTCATCTCTCTTCTTCATTTGTTTTTTGTTTAGTAGAATATATAAGTGATTTGTTGATAATAATTACTTTATAAATTCACTTATAAAGAGACATGGCTAAAATTCTCTATCTGGAATGACTCTCATCCTAGTGCGCTTTTCCCACTATATAACACCTTGAGTTAGAAAGAAGACACACATTAGGTGTAACTATTTAGGGTATAATAAAATATAATAAGACTTTAGTCAGGACAAATATATGACATACTACTCAATGTGGAGATTGGCGGGACGACTCTGCACGAGCCTGCTGGTGCCACACCCCTCCTCAATGGAGCTGACTCTATTACTCAAGCCTACATGTTCCTACAAAGTGTTAGAAGCCCTTAACTTAATGCAAGAGAGAAGGCAAAATTGGGCTCCTTGTGCCTCAATTGGACTAATTAAGAAACACAGCATTTCTTGATAGTTGTAAAAATCCTCAGTGAGGTCTACTGTGATTCCTAGCATTGTTAATAAGTTTTCCCAAAAGCGTAATGCTCATTTTATATCATAAGGCAAAGCTTTTCAACATCATTTTGCTCAGAAGCAGAATCATGCGCAAATTCTAGGAATGGCATTATAATGTAAATTCTGTTCATGAACATCATGATCAGCTTAGACAGAATGAATGTGCATTTTGTCAGATGTTGGGTTGATGAAGATCTTTTCCCAGTCTGTAGGCTGTCATTTTGAAACAACCTCGATGTCTGTCAACTGAAGAAGGGATACAGAAATTGTGACACATTTACACAATGGAATACTACTCAGCTATTAAAAATAAAGAAACCATGAAATTTGCAGGCAAATGGATGGAACTAAATAAGATCATCCCAAGTGAGGGAACCCAGAACCAGAAAGACACACAGTATATACTCACTTATAAGTGGATATTAGCCATGTAAAATAGGACAACCACACTAAAAGCTTACAGACCTAAAGAAGCTAAAGAGTAGCAAGAACCCTAGGGATGATGCTTAAATCTCATTCAGAATAGCAAACAGGAGAGACATCAGAAGCAGTGGAAAAGAGGGAACAGAATGGGAGCCTACTATAGACGGTCCTCTGAAAAGTTCCACCCAACAGGGGATTGAAGCAGATGCTGAGACTCACAGCCAAACTTTGGGCAGAGTTCAGGGAATCTTATAGAAGAAGATGGATATGGAAGGACACGGAGGGGACAGGAAACCCACAAGAAGACCAACAAAACCAAAAAAAAAAAAAACTGTGCCCAGGGGATCCTGTACAGACTGATGCACCAATCAATGGATAGGACCTAGACCTCCTGCTCAGATGTAGCCCACAGGCAGCTCAGTCTCCCTGTGGATTTCTGAGTAAGGAGAGCAGTATGAAGTAGATTGCCTGCTCTTTAATCACTTGCCCCTGTCAATGAGGCTTTGCAGACGATAGAGAAAGAGGATCCAGGCAGTCTTGATGAGACTTGATAAACTATGGGCAGATGGCAGAGGAAGAGAACTCTCCCTTTCAGTAGAATAGAGGAAGGGAGTATGAGGGAGAAGGGACGGTGGGTGAGACAGGGAGGAGTTGAGGGAGAGGACTTCTATTGGGATATATAATGAATAAATTGTAAAATAAATAAATAAAATTAAATAAGAATATATATTGTATGTGTGTACATATAAATACTTACATTAAAAATAATTAATAAAAATAAGACATGAATTTGATAGAGAGGAGAGTTATGTGGGTAGGATTGAAAGGGGAAGGAATAGAGAAATGATATGCTTACATTATAACCTTAAAAAATAAAAGAAATAATTTTTATAAACTCTACTGAGATCTTAAGTTTTCTGTTGTGATTGTTCAAACCATCAAGAATTCTCATATCTTTTTCTTTTACAGGAAGAAGAAAAAATGTTATCAAAATAACAATATTAAAATACTTTGCTCTGATAATATCAGAAGGAGGTCTGGTGAGAAAAAAACTTCTATTTATAAAATGAAAATTCTACTCCATAGCACCCCAAACTCAGAGCACTTCTAAGGTTTTGATATAAACCCACACATCACAGTTAAGCAAAACTATTCTACTAACAAGAAAGAAGGGATATCAGGAATCAGTGAAACTGAATTAAATAGCCAAAAGTGGATTGCACAGACAGCAAGAAAGATGATGTGTCCCATTTTAGCCCTTTCTACACAGAGAATTCCATTAAAATATGGGTGAAATATATACATATTCAAAATTAAAACATAACATGTGACATATTACCTAATTAACTGCAGGCATTGAATTTAAGATTTAATAACATCCTTTGTTAATGACATTATCACAGCTATTATCACAGCCCTAAATGAAAAATAACACAATTTATCAATGACTACAGATTGTTTGTAAATATCCTATGAAGGAATCTTGGCAGAATGTCAAAGTAGTGCCCTTTGTCTCCCTTAACAGAACACATGGGAAAGGAAAATTAGGAGTACACACTTAACTGCAGGATTCTCATTATTCTCTAAAGGGCATTTTCTAGTATATTGTATGATGAGTCTCAATTTTTTACTGTATACCAACTTTTTTTCCAGTTTTTCTTAGTGGGAAGTTCTTCTTAGCCAGAAACTCTTATTTTCTTCATTTTTAAAAATTTTGCCTTTCCTGACATGAATTCACAGGAAAAATCAGTCCAGTAAAGTGCAAATTCCAAATAATAATTCCAAAACCTAAAATATTCCCAAAAGGGCTGGGGTTGTAGCTCATTAATGGAGCACTCTTGAGGCATGCTTGAGGACCATCAAAGAAGAATGCCCCTGACAACTACCAGAAAGTAAGACCTAGATCATCTGACTCTATGAATTTGGAACTTCCACTTCCACATGGAAATTATTCCAGCGCAGGTCTCACAGAGCTGCTGTGAAAAGTTTAATGGGCATGATCCCATATACTTCTGAATCTTGAGTGTTATATTATTATATGAGTTAAAAGAAATACTTGCTATTTCAGTGGATCACTGGTTACAACATGGTGGCATAATTCTCGAATTGATTTTTGTCATCAAATAGCAAATGTATGATAGCTATCATAGACAATGTTTACTTCTCTGCAGTGCATGAAGAACATACGGTTAAGAGTCTGGTGGAACTCTTGTCCTCACCAAGACTTACTAACTCCCCCTTTTTTCATATGATTCCCTGTACTCTACTGAAGGCTTGGTTGTGAGTCTTAATATCTGCTTTGGTATATTGCTAGTTAGAGTCTTTCAGAGGCCCTCTGTGGTAGGCTTCTGTCCTGTTACTTGTTTTCTCCTACATTCAATGTCCATCCCGTTTGTCCATCTAAGCGAGGACTGATCTCCCACCCTGGGTCCTCCTTCTTGCTTATCTTCCCTAGGTGTATAGATTTCAGCCTGTCCATCCTATCCTATAGGTCTATATAAGTGAGTATATACCAAGTGTTTCTTTCAGCTTTTGGGATACCTCACTCAGGATGATCGTTTCCAGGTCCCACCATTTGCCTGCGAATTTCATGATTTCCTTGTTTTTAATTGCTGAGTAGTATTCCATTGTGTAAAAGTACCATAATTTCTGTATCCATTCTTCGACTGAGGGACATCTGGGCTGTTTCCAGACACAGGGGTCTTTTATGAGACTGTTTCTCCAACCAAGGACCATGTATGGATATAACCTAGAACCCCTGCTCTGATGTGGCCCATGGTAGCTCAGTATCCAAATGGGTACCCTAGTAAGGGGAACAGGGACTATTTCTGTCATGAATTCAATGGCTGACTCTTCGACCTTTCCCCCCACCACCAAGGGAGAAGCAGCCTAGCTAGATCCCAGAAGAGGATATTGCAGCCAGCCCTGAAAAGACATGATAAGCTAGGGTCAGATGGAAGGGGGGAAGAGATCCTCCCCTATCAGTGGACTTGGAGAGGGGCAGGGAGAAGATGAGGGAGGGATGGGGAGAGTGGGAGGGAATTCGGGAGGGGGCTACGGCTGGGATACAAAGTACATAACCTGTGATTAATATAAAAATAAATAAATTACTTAAAAAAAAAGAGTCTGGTGGATGATGGGCAGTCAGGGCTGAGCAGGCAATGATGAAGGCACTGAGAGAAAAGTTGGATACTCAGCCATGTTATTTTAAACAAGTTTCTTCCTTCATTTGTCCTTCATATTTTATCCTCTTACTTAAAAATGAAGTTGTTGGGGTGAAGTCAGTGCTGTCATACAAGCATATAATTCTCTGACTTCAGGTATTTCAAAGCCTCATCCAAGAGCCTTTCAAAAAATACCCTTGATTTTCCTTTAAAATTCAATTTGTTGATTTATGTATTTCAAGGTGGGACTTCAGAGATCATTTTAAGAAATCAAAAGCTCTATTTTTTGAGACATGGCTCTTTGAAATGTTGATCCATTGAGTGCCCTCTGGTTTTCAAATTTGGTTGCTGTTTCCTTTAAAAAATATAAATTCCCTAAGATAAAAAAGCACTACTGTCTGGGTTCCCTTTGAAGGCAAATCTTTTCAATGTTATACTCTTAAAATGGCAAGTTTATCTTTCAGCCGATCTAAAGAATTCAAAGGAAGTTAACATATGCTTTTTCAAGATCATAAATGTTTCTTTTTTTCACACAAGGATCAGAGGAGGATCTTGATTGCCAAAAATACTTTTAGAATTCTACTATATGTATAGGTTATGGGGGAAAGAAAAGGTCAAACTGAGCTATCTGACAAGATAAGATAGATGAAAGAACACGCTGAAGATCCGCTGGAGCTGTGGTCACCACAGAAACGGTAAGCCCTTGGAGTAAATGTCACTGGACACCTGTGTCACTGTTTAGACACTTGTGTTGCTTTTGTGAGATTCATAAAGGGAATCCAATACCTCAAAAATTCCTTGGTCTGAAGAAAACAGCTAAGAAGAGACTCATGTTTCCATGAAAATTAACTAAATCTATGAAAAGAAAGCTGAACCATCGCAGGTATTTGCACCAAGTAAGTGTCTATGCTCCAAAAGTCATAATCTTCACCAACAGGAGTGATTATTATAACAACCTATCTTCCCTGGGGTGAGGGTGTTTGAAGCTTGTATAAAGGCACCTGAGAAAAGTCTGAATGCCAATAACTGATGAGATCAAGGAATCTCTGGTTGGACATTAAGGAGTTGCTGCTTGTTTTCAGTTATGGAAATACTGGAGCAGTATTATTTTTAAAACAGAATTTTCCCCTATAAAATAGATTAAAAATATTTAAACAAATGCTCCTATGTCTAAGATTTACCTCAAAATAATCCCCAGGTCAGGGAAGACAGGATGAAAATATTTGGTAATTTAGATAGAACAAATTTGATCATACACTGATAATCAGTGATTTGAAATGAAGGTTCTTGGTAATACGATCTCAAATATAAATGATTGGAGGTTTCATTAATAAAAAATTTTGAGTACCTCTTCCATATTAAGTTTTGCTTTCTGTGGTTCAAGTTATCTGTAGTTAATCGTGATCTGAATATATTGAATGTAAATCCAAGAAATAAAGAAGCCATACACTCAAATTGTGCACCATTCTGAAGCGAATGATAAATTTTCATACTTCTATCCAGCCTGAGATGTGATTTATTCTTTTGTTGAATGTATCCACATTATATATGCTACACACTCATTAGTCACTTTGTAGTTACAAAATGCTTATCAGAATGACTATCCTGGCATCCTACTAATCTATATTTCAAGTAATCGTTATTTCATAATGACCTCAAAGAGCGGTGTTGTAAAAGAGATACAGGGACACACTGTGCAGGACAGGGTGACTTGGTACTGTCTGGCAGCACTGCAGGGTGTGGAGATGAAAACAGAACACATATACATGATGCCCTGCCTGACGTTTGAGGAATGTACTACGAGCCTTGGATGCCTCGTGAGGCATAAAACTAAATGGAACTAGCGTTTGCTCCAGCTGTGTGTATACCAGATGGAATCAAAGTCAGCATACAGGAGAGAGAACAACTCACTTAAGTTTATTATGAGAGTGAAGCTGACCAAAATACACCGTATGCTTACATAAAAATGTCACAGTGAAACACATTGTTTTGTAATTAACATACACTAATAAAAATTAGCCTAACATCTTATCTATCACAAATATATCTGCAATGACAGAGTTTATTATGCACTTTCGTATATTGCGTTTGCTGTTATATACTAGTCATATATCATAATCACAAATAATTTGACACTTATACAAAATATATAAAGATAGATATATCCCATGATATCTAAAATATATATTCATGCCTTGGTATAATATATGCACAGATATTAACATCCTGAGACACAATTCCATACAAACTTCTGTTCACCACTTCTTACTCAAAATTCACACTTACGTTCTCTATTAAGGAGATGCCTTTCAAATTTGAATTTGTGCTTTGACAATCTCACACATGTGTACTCTCGTTCCCCTCACTCTTCTATCTCTCACACCTCTGTCAATCATCCCTCTCAGTCACAAACCTCTCTTCCACACCTGTGTCTAGCTGTTGCATTTTGTGTCCCATGACTGGCAGGGCTGTCTGTGTCCACAGCTTAAAAACTGTCCACTGGGGTCTGATGTGCTCACCGGCAGATACACAATGAAGATAATGACCACCCATCTCCCTGAATTTATCACCATCTGATAGTTCAGTGAGGAAATAGGGTGCTGCATAGGCCCCTCCCCAAGACATACTTACCTGTTCACTGCCAAGTCTTGTGCAGACCTGGTACAGGCATGATTCCAATGCCTGTGTCTACACAGGAAAGGCATTTCCTAGCCCTTCCCCATATCTCCTGGCTCTTCAATTCTTCCTCTCCCTCTGAGGGTGTGCCCCAAGCCTCAGGTGATGACTTTTAAAGACACTGTGGGGGTTTCAGGGACAGCACTGGAGAGACACAGTGGTTAAGGTGCAGGAAGTGTTTGAAGAGAGGGAACAAGGTAGAAGAGGGATGGCTGAGTGAAATGAGGGTGGAGATCAGACCTGGGGAGAGTGGGGCAGAGGACAGAGGGCCCACAGAGAGAAGAAAACCCGTGAGCAGGACCATCTCTGTGACAATCTGGAGACCTAAGACAAGGTTGGCTTCTGGGAGGATATGAGGGTGACTCTAGCTAAGACTCCTAGCAGCAGGGGTTATGGAGACTGAAAGGACACCCTCTAACTAGAAAGGACTCCAAGCAGAGGGAAGGGAACACCAACCCACCCACAAAAACTTCAGCTCAAAATTTACTATGCCTACAAGATGTGTGGAGAAAAAGTTAGCACAGAGATTAAGAGAATGTCCAACCAATGCCTGGCCCACCCTGAGGCCCACCCTATGGGAGAGAATTAACCCCTACAATGCTATACACACAGACAGAAGCCTAGTATAGCTGTTCTCTGAGATGCTCCACCCAGCAGCAGATCAAAACATATGCTGAGATTCATAGCCAAACACTGGGTGAAGCACTGGGAGTCTTGTGGAAGGGGGGTGGGAAGGCTAGAAGGACCTGGAGGTGCCAGGAGTGCCACAAGAACACCAACAAAGCCAACTAAGCAGGGCGCAGAAGGGCTTGAGAAGACTGAGGAGCCAGCCAAGGACCACACATGGACTGGACCTAGGCTACAGAGATGGAGCTAATGGGCAGCTCAGACTTCATGTGGGTCCCATAGTGAGGGGAGCAGGGATGTTTCAGACATGGTTGGTGGGGCTGCGTCCCCAGGCCACAGGGAAAGAGGATGTGCCCAGTCCTGAGGAGACTTGATGAGGTGGAGTGGGGATGGACAGCCCTTTTCTGAGAAATAGGGGAGGGGAGAGGAGAGGGAAGAGGGAGAGGAGGAGAGGGGCTATGCTTAGGATGTAAAATGAATGAATAAGTTAACTAATTTTAAGAAAGGATGTTTGCTGGTCATGCAGAGGACCAGAGTTTGTTTCCTACCACCCAGATTGGGAGACTCATAGCTGCCTACGGTCCACCCTCAGGGCATCTACTGGCCTCTGCTGGCCTCTGCAGACGTTTACACATATGTGCATGCACACAAACAAAATGATGATAAAATAAATCTAAAAGAAAAAAATGTGTATCACCAAAAACTTACTACTTGATCTTATTTTGCCTTGCAACTCAGCTTAGATGTTTCCTTTGACACTTACTCTGCTTTATTTTTTCCGCGAACACCAAACAAAATTCACAGAAAGAAGCTCTGCGAGCCGCCCCTCTGCTCCTGGATCATTATTGTTCATCAGTGGAAACTCAGTGTGCACTGGAGCATGCCAGGCAAAGTGAGCTTCTTAGATATCTACTTATGCTGGTATACTGTATTCAGAATCATAGTTGATGACCTCAGTAAATGAGAAAAGGACAGGTAGTGAGAAAATCAAGAAAGTGACCAGATTTTAATAGCATCCACACAACACCTAACTATTCAGGACCTCTGGGATCAAAAATACCACTAAATGATTTTGCTATGTAATTTATTTCCAAGTTTCTCAATGTTTACATTGAGGCCACTGTCTATTTGACTCTGAAATTCTACCACTGGATCAACCGAAGTGAGTACATTTCACATGGCAACGTCATGTGAAAGCAAAATAAATAGGGTAGTTTCAAAGTTAAGAAAAAAATTTTTGTTGTAATTGTTAATAACCACAGTTTTTCAAATGGATCAATTTATTGTGCAATACTCACATCTATGAATGGGACAAGAGAAATCATCATTCATTTAGCTCACTAGCTCCATTTTGCATAAAATGTAGTCTTCAAAAATTCACATTATTTTCATCTCTCACTATGTTGCTAGCAACTGCAGGAAATAAACTATTGAGATTCATTGGTTAATCGATACCTTGCACATTAAAACCTCAGCATCTCTCTCCACAGCCACCACACGTTTAATCATTGTCATGGCCCCGTGTAATTCGGGAGTGTGCTGTGTACTCATCAATAAATATTTCATGCTTCCTTTTGGAGAATTATTTGTGTTACCTGTACAGTGTCTAGGAAAGAGGATGTTTTTATTGTTCTTTGTCTTTGTAAACCCAGATAGTATCCATTAGCACACCACTTAGCTTCCAGCTCAGAATGAATTTGTTCAGTTTTCTTGGTCAAACATATAAATGTAAAGGAGCATTTTTATTTTGCCTCTATATGTGTTTCTAAAGTGCTCCAGAGTGGTTTTGTCTTACAGAAACTGTCTGACCAACGTTTGAATTATTAACAGCTCCTCAGAGGGGTCCCTATAATGGCCTTGTTGTTTAAGGATGTCTTGTCACATTCATTTTTAAAGGTACGGTAATGAATATGGAGAGAACAAAGCCGGTCTTTTCACAGCTGTTTTCCTAGATGCCTGTCAGACTCTAGCAAGCAAATAGCCCTGAGACCACACAAAGTAAAAGCAAGATTAAGTCTAACTTACCCTTTGATTTCAAATAATCCAATGGTAGTAGGAACAAAGAAAAAATTTTTCACTAAAAATTTACTTCAAGGCCCTTAGGTCTGAATGGGATTAAAACACGACTAGCAGTTTTTGTTCTGCGAAGTAACTTTAGATTGTGATTCTTTTCTAATTTTTATTGAAAGAAGAAAGAAAAATCGAAGATAGTTAAACATTGTCTCCAGATCTAAAACAAAACAGAAAGAAAAGAACTGAAGTGATTTTACCTGACAGTTATGTGGGCACAAACACTTTTAAATGATTTGAGTTCTGTCACCACTGATCTTAGGAGCCCCTGTGCCCTATACTAAATAATTGGTGAAATACAAAGGACAGGATTCATTAGGCTGGAAACATAGTGTCCGTAGGACAGTATGGAAGGACAATTGCTCTAACACAGCCAGGAAAGGCATACTTTACAACCCAGATTTTCAACTTTTAACCTGGAAACTTAACAAAGGCAATTCTGTTTGCTTTGTTCCCTTTCAAACAGGAAAAAAAAAAAAAAAAAAAGCAATATCTGCTTCGTTGCCAAACAGAGCAGGCAATATTTTATATTGCCGTAGTCAATTTTGTGAGGCTGGATAACCTTTCCCAGCTATTACCTTCTTCACATCTTTCTGTGCTGATGTTGCCAACAATTCAGAAGTCGCTTCAAAGCATCTCTGCAGTGTTGGGAAGGGAAGACAGTTGGTACTTCCTAGAGACAGCACAGAGGTGGCCGGGCTTCTCATTTACAAAACTGGGGCAGCACGCATCAGAACATCACCAGGGGTTTGTGAAGCCACCGATCCAGCTCTTTCTTTTTACTGGGTAAAGACTTGTTTATTGAAATAATAAACAATAAAAAAGTGTAAGAACTTTCACTGAGAGAAGCAGACAAAACATACACACATGCACACACACAACTCGTTTCAAAAAAAGGCTCAAAATGAAATCTTCTAAATTATAGCATTGTTCTTTTTTAACTCACTTTTTTATTAATTACAGTTTATTTACTTTGCATCTCAGCTGTAGCCCCCTCCCTCATCTCCTCCCATGCCCCTCCCCAAGTCCGCTGATAGGGGAGGTCTTCTTCCCTGTCCCTCTGACCCTAGGATTGTTATTCTTAAAGGTGGAGCTTTGAAATAACTCTACCACCAAACTGAAGAGATAGATGTATGGATTCAACAATCTATATCTTCAAAATATACTAGACCTTGGATAATAAAATATTGACTGTATGTTGCAAACTTCACAGTTTCAATTTTTAGTGAATTCTAACAACTTGAGCCATTTTGACAATTCAGCTTATTTGATGTATCAGGTGAACTACCACATAACTTTTAATAATGTACAATATCCTTTATCTAAAAATCTCAAACAACCCATTTTGACCATATTCCCTCCCTACTTCTCCCCCAACTCTTCCCAGATCTATCCTCCCCCATATCTTCCTCCATTTTGTATTGTTTATTCATGTTTTTCTAAGACACTGTCTCTCAGAAAACATCCTTATGGTCTGGCTCTTACAACCTTTCTTCCTCTTGTTCTATAATGTTTCCTTAGCACTAGATATTGGGGTTGTATTATAAAGATGTTAATTGGGGACACTCAGCCAGGAGTCACTTGTTCTGTTCCCTTTGAGTTGTAGTGGCTTTCTGTAATGCTGTATGTTTACTATAAAAAGAAGCTCTGTCAATGAGAGGTGAGAGTTATACTTTTCTGTGATGTAAACACAATTATTTTGAATGCAGTTAGAGTTGTGCTTCTTAGGAAAATGACAGGAGTAGATTCCTCTCGAGGTTTCAGATATGGGCACTTGGCTGGGTTCACAGTGCCTCCTATTGGGCCTTAAGTCTAATAACTTGCTGTTGGTTACCCCAGGATATGAATGCCGGCAGCTGTTGCACAGTTTTGAAATATGTTGACATGTTAGTCATTATAGTTTCTAGGTTTTGCAGCTGGTTAGGACTATTGGTTGTTCCCCGACCCCCCAACCCCGCCCTTGGCAGGTAGCATAGATCCTTCCAAAACTGTGAGAGCTAGTTCTGGGGGAATATGAGGAAGACTTCAAAGCTTATCCGAGTTAATTTATCTAAGTCCTGTCTCCATAGCATGTGGTATAGTCATCAATCAGATCATACCTTTCTGGAATGCAAACAGGCTATAGCAATGGCCTGTTTAGCTTTTAAGATCTCCAGAAAATTAAGCTTTGTAAGGAAGATGAGTAGCTTATACAGACTTATATAAACCATAGTATCAGCCTGGAGGGTGGGCTGGAGCGTGGACAGGGTAAATGGTACATTTACCTATTATGATCCACACACAAAATTACTTCCTTCTGCTTTCATTACGTCTCTAGCCAAAACTTGGCTCCACCTAATACTTCTCCTTGACTTTTCACAACTTTGGAAAATGTTAAAAAAGATACATGTTCATACATTTTAAGAAAATAATGGGCTTCAGTAAAGTCATGACAAATCTGATGCGATCCAAATAAGAGTCAGCAGAAATAGGCTCAGATTTTTTTCTCTTCTAACCTTTAGGCCAATGTTCCTTCTTGTACTTACAAGCAAATTTGGGAAAGAATAAATGTCCACATTAACAGCCTATGAGTCTATTTGGGCATTGCATTTCACATATTCCCAGGGGAAAGCAAGAATTGTTTCTAGGCTGTGTGCAAATTAAACAGAGTAGGCCTCTCATAAAATGATTTTGAGCTTTTTATGCCAGATTGCTTTGCTCTTGCAGACACATCACTTATAACTTGTATAACAATTCCCTAGATTTTAGGGGAAAATGGCAAATATAAAATATCTGTCATGAATCATACATACTGAAAACTCTGTATTAAATGGAAAAATCTAATGTGGTTGTGTTTAAGCTCTGCAATATATCCATGTTCAAAGGCCTAATTGAGCAAATAACTCTCAGACATAAGATAGATTCACAACAGGGAACCGAAACAAATAAGCTTTTATTGAGCCCTCAATATTGAGATTTTCACAAGACATAATGAAATAGCCCAGAAGAAATTGTGGGCTGGCAAGAGAGTCTTTCATATGCAGTGTTGGGGACAAGCTTCCCACACTTCTGTTTTTGATTTGCACACAGCCTGTGGACAGTGCCTCAGCTAACATCAAAGCTTATCTGATGGATTGTTCTTTTGACAATACTGTTCTGCCAATGTTGAGGAGCAAATATATGAGTGTTATGCTGAAATCAGCTGTAGTTCCAGACACAAATTACCAGTACCATCTGGAAACAAACAGATCTTTCTTTTTCAATCCTACACTTTTGTGGTTCTCAGTAAAATAGCATGTCCTTCAAATAAGTCTTAAACCAATAAGCATGGTATATACTACCAAAGATACAGTTCCTTCATAATATATCAATAGAGCCAGTATTCACAGGTCCTGTATAACAGATTCAAGTAAGAAGAGGCAAAAAAGAAAAAAATCTATATCAATACCGGATATATACAAACTTTTTTATTAATGTTATATCTAATTTATACAATATAACAAATAGTTACATTGAATCTATATTCTAGGTTTTATCTGTAGCCGACAGATGTTTTATGAGGATAAAGGGGGATGTGTAAAGGTCATATACAAATGTTACATTTTATAGAAAGGACTTCAGCATCCTGTACAGACTTCATTCCGCACATGAAGCATCCATCAGCTAAAGTTTTTCTGATGTGAAGCCTTATTTAAGACCCACAACTTTGGGACTGTAACACATGTGTTACTGTCGGTAAATAAATGAGGATTTGTATACTTCCATTTACTTCACAAATGAATTCAGATTGTTTCTTGAGAAACAGTTGTAACAAGCTAAATATGGGAACTAGCAAGAACAGCATGACAAGACACAACTGTTGGAGTTTTAAGCCCACGCCTTTCAGATAAATTTTCTGACATTCCCACATTTCATCTTCTCCCACTAGAATTCCAAAGGCCATAGCTCTATCAGTTTCACTGTTCATCCCAACATCCCACCACTCTAAACAAAAAAAGCAAGTCATGGGTAACTAAAGGATGTTTCTCTGTCTCTCTTTGCCTGAAAGTAAAATGATTCCATTTCTACTATGCTGATGCTCATGCTGAGATGACACTGGCAAAATAATGGCTAGCTCCTCATTTAACCGTGTGGCACAGCTCTAAGATGAAGCCTTGGATCCCCAGATCAGACTCTGTATTTGATGATCCAGCCAGATACACTCATGAACCTCTAACTTCCCTCTTCTGCACTCCGCCTCAACCACCTTAGGAAACTCTCATGGTTGTGTTGTGTACCCAGTGAAGGTCACTGTGGTGCCTGGCATGTATGTCTCTACCATGTAATGCCTTTACACAAACACTTTCACTGAAACCACACAGTTTGCTCACAGTTAGTTCTAGCTAAAATGGAAAAAGAAAAAGGAAATTCATTCTTGAATTTTGAGCTATATAATACCCATTCTCTAGAATCTGAGGTTTTTCCAGTATAATTTTTTAAATTTGTGTTTCATCTCTTAATTCATAATATTTGGTAAAGTGCCATTTTATTTTATTCACTAAGATGAACCTGTCCATTGGGTCTTAAAAACATTTTCTAACAGTACTGTTATTTCTGCTACCAACTATTATGAAACATCAAAGCTGAGGAATCCATTCTCTTTAGATTCTATGTAACCACTATTCAGTGATCAGCAAACGTACATAGGCTTCGCTATGATCTCAGTGGAGGATGATGAGAAGAATTCTAGTTTTCAAAATCTAGGGAAGAACTGGGAAAACTATGCTTTCACTTTATCATGTAATCTGACACAAGAGTCTTTGTTAAGTAATCACAGACTAAAGAACTGGAAAGTCACAGCTGACCAAAGAGGCTTAACAAATGTGGCTCAATTCTTTTTTTCTTTTTTTAATTATTTTTATTTTTATTAATTACAGTTTATTCACTTTGTTATCCCCCCCTGTACCTCCCTCCTTCCTCCCCTCCCAACTCCACCCTCCCTCTTCCCCACCCACGATTCCCTCCCAGTCCACTGATAAGGGAGGTCCTCCTCCCCTTCCCTCTGATCCTATT
>CM053764.1:38694474-38727481 GCA_028658305.1 Pachyuromys duprasi
CAAAGTGGTTATCTCTTTGACTGCCTCCCCTGATGGGGTAGCAGCCTTGCCAGGCCACAGAGGAAGACAATGTAGCCAGTTTTGGTGAGACTGGATAAGCTAGGGTCAAATGGAAGGGGAGGAGGACTTCCCCTATTAGTGTATTTGGAAAGGGCATATGAAGAGATGAGTGAGGGAGGGTGGGATTGGGAGGGTAAGACAGAGGGGGCTATAGCTGGGATACAAAGTGAATAAACTGTAACTAATATAAAAAATTTAATAAAAAACAAAAATGTTTAAAAAAAGAACTCATAACTTATAGGAAACCCCAATTTTGTTTTCAGAACTCATGTTAGGTAGCTCACAGCCACCCATAATTTCAGCTTCAGAAGATCTGAGCCCCTTTTCTGGAGTAATTACATTCATGTGTATATTACACACACACACACACACACACACACACACACACACACACACACATATATATATATATATATATATATATATATATATATATATAATTTAAAATGAAGTTAAAAATTATTAAAAAGAACCCAAGCGAAGATTTTTGTGATTACTAATGGGTCAAAGTTGATAACTTTCTAAAACTAACTTGCAAAGTAACAGGTTTCTGTAAGGAATTTTCATCCGTGCTTAGTGGTCACAGAACCTCCTCTGCTCCGTCACTCTCCCTCACCTATCTAGCCCTGACCACGTGAACTCTCTTCACCCTAGTGTCTCCTCCACATTATCACAATATGTTCAGTTTTCTTCTGCTCTTAAAGCTTCTCTTTCCTCTCACGGGCCTTATTCTAGTTTCATGACCTACTTACACTCATACTGTGTGTGTTTGTGTGTGGTGTGTCAGAAGATAAGATATGTATATGAGATATCTCTCATGTCATACTGGTCTTTTTGCCTCTTCACTACCCATTTAATATACTAAGATTTAGTATCATCTTAGTTGGTAAATTTACTAATCATTGGTTTGAATGTAACAAATCTGAACATAAAAAATTACTCTGGGAATACCAAATGAAAGTCATGAAACAAAGTATAAATGATGTAGAATTAGATTGTTATTATGTTCATTTAATGGAGCATTAACTCCAAAATCCACTGTACTTTGGATTTGGGATGAAAATCAAAATCGTTGTTTATTGTATTTCATTAATTTGGGCATATTTTTTTTCTTTCAGGGTGGATATCTAATTCATGTGACACCAATTACTAGAATACAGAAAAATAAATGTATATACTAAAATGTATTTATTAAAATAAGTTACGCATTCGGCTATAAAAATTTATCTTTTCTAAGAAGAAAAAAGCATCATTGAACCACATAAAACTTGGTCTATCTTGGCAGCCACATACAAAAATTATCAGAGCACTTCATTTTATTTACCACTTCTGGTGTTGTGTTCTTTTGCTTTTAATAACCAGTTTCTTGCTCAATAAATGTTACAAAGGGTTCTCATTAAATTTTTAGACAAACTTCTCAGAAACAAATAAACTAAACACTTTCACTGGGATATCAAAAATCAGATTGCTCTATACTTCTTGGTTGTTAAACTCTGCTAAATTCAGTAACAGAAAGCAGCTATCCAACCTGACACTTTCTGGAAGTGTGATACTTGTGGAGCATCTCGTCTCTCTACCCCATCTTCAGCCAAAATGGGTCATGGTTCATGAAGGAAACCATAAAACAGGCAGTTTAACTGAACAAAGAATATTTATAAGGAAGGGAGAAATGACAAGTGTTGACAAAGTCGGTGGGGCATTCACCACCAAGAAGAAGCATTAAGGGAATAGTTCATGACATATATAAATGACAGACAAATGACTGATGATAGATAAAATATGATATATGATACATTAGATAGATAAATGATAGATAGATGATATATTAGATATATAAATGATAGATAACAGATGACAGAGAGATGATAGAGGAAATATAGAGATATATGATAGATTAGATAGATGATAATAATGATGATAGATAAATAGTAGATAAAATATAGGTACATGACAGATAAGAATAGATAGATGATAGAAATAGATAGAGCTCGAGAGGTGAAAGATAGATGATAGAGGATAGATTATTTAATAGATAAGAATACATAGATGATAGATAAATGATAGATAGATAGATAGATAGATAGATAGATAGATAGATAGATAGATAGATGATAGACACATGATAGGTTGGTATAGCTAGGCAGATGAGATAGAGGATAGATACATAATAGATAAAAATAGATGGATGATAATGAGAAATTACATAGATTGATAGTAAAGATGATACAGATAGATGATAGATAAATGATAGATCATACATACATACATACATGCATACATGAAGACAGCTTCCAGGACTTTGAGAAGTATGCAGTGGAGAAGGATGGAAAGTGAGATTTTGAAGCACAACTTAGCATAGATTATCCAGGACAAGTCTGCAAACGATCACTAGACTGAGATTCTTTCTCCAAACAAATTTTAAAGTGAGAAGAAAATGTCCCAAACTAGCCTTTAGGGACCACCACCAGAAGATGGTAACAGACACTTGCTGTCTCCTGCAGCTTATGTTTCTGTGCTGTGGCTGTTTTCTAACCCCACAGGGGAGAAAACAGTGCTGTCCAAAAGGTAAAACAATGGCCAAAAGTCATAGTGCTTTGAGGTGATACTAGAAATTAAACGTGTGTTTTCTGATTTTTCTTTTTTTACTTAACAAAGTAGTGATGTATATTTATTTCAGGTTTAAAGAAACAATTTTGATCAATTTACTTTTTCTTATTTTTTCATCGGGTTCAAACTTATTTTAAAATTAGGTTTTAAAAGCTAGAGTGATGTTGTATGCGTCATTTTGTGACCTTTTAGTCTGTTCTATTAAAGATGCTTTCCTATACTTTTCAAAGTTTTTTCTTTTTTAAAAAATGTAATTTATTTATTTTTATATTAGTCACAGGTGGTATGGTATATACTCACTTGTAGAGACCTATAGGATAGGAAGGTCATGCTGAAATCTCTACACCTAGGGAAGATAAACAAGAAGGAGGACCCAGGTTGAGATGATCAATGCTCACTTAGATGGACAAATGGGATGGACATTGAATGTAGGAGAAAACAAGCAACAGGACAGGAGCCTACCAAAGAGGGCCTCTGAAAGACTCTATATAACAATGTATCAAAGCAGATATTAAGACTCACAACCAAGCTTTTGGCAGAGGGCAAGGAATAATATGAAAATAGGGGGAGTTAGTATGACTTGGGGAGAACAAGAGCTCCATAAAGACCAAATAGATCAGGGCACAGGGGTCTTTTATGAGACTGCTTCTCCAACCAAGGACCATGTATGGATATAACCTAGAACCCCTGCTCGGATGTGACCCATGGTAGCTCAGTATCCAACTGGAGACCCTAGTAAGGGGAACAGGGACTGTTTCAGTCATGAACTCAATGGTTGGCTCTTCGACTCTCCCCCACACATGCCCTGGAGTAACAGCCTGGCTAGAGCCCAGAAGAGGACATTGCAGCCAGCCCTGAAGAGACAAGAGAAGCTAGGGTCAGCTGGAGGGGGAGGAGGTCCTCTCCCATCAGTGGACTTGGAGGGGGGCAGGGAGGAGATGAGGGAGGGATGGGGAGAGTGGAAGGGAATGAGGAAGGGGGCTACGACTGGGATACAAAGTACCTAACCTGTGTTTTCTGATTTTAAATTGCATCCTTTTCAAAGGGAGAACTCACACTCCTGCCAGTGGTGGAACTGTGTGAGATGCCTTCAACCTGGGAGGCATTCGTGGCTAAAACCATCACATCTAATCATAACTTTGTCTGATTCTACATTAAAAACAAATAAAGAGCCTGGGGACTTGGATATCTACAAAACCCATTAGATAACAAGAAGAATGAAATCATCCATTAGGGCTTTAGACCTTGCTTCGTCCTTCAAATCCACTGTAGACACACATTGGAGCAAAATTTACCATGAAGACCTTTTTTTTTTTTTCTCGTTGCCAAAGACATTTATACCACTTAAGAGGAAAGACTGTCATTTGTATAATACTGTAGGAGTTAATATTTATGTCCAATTATCTGCAAGTATACACCCCAGGAAAACTTGAGCTATTTTTTTAGATAAACAAAAATATACTTTGTAACAATAAAATAATGCAAGGCACAAAGCTGTTTTGGATTAAGAACAATCCTTCTTAATAAATATCCTGCCATTAACTAACCTGCTTCAATATCCAGTCATTCATAGGAGAAAGGTAACATATGTATTATCTCTTTTATGAGAAAAGGTGTTTATGCTATTAAATTGACTTGCTGAGAGCTTTTATATCAGCTCCTCCACTAAGAAGTTATTTTGAAGCCTAATGAATTTAATTAGTATTTGTTTTTTATTTTTAATGTTAATTTTTATATTAATTACAGTTTATTCACTTTGTATCCGAGCTGTAGCCCCCTCCCTCATTCCTTCCCAACACTACCCTCTCTCCCTCCCTCTTAACCTACCATGCCCCTCCCCAAGTCCACTAATAGGGGAGGTCCTCCTCCCCTTCCATCTGACCCTAGTCTATCAGGTCTCATCAGGACTGATTGAATTGTCTTCCTCTGTGGCCTGGTAAAGCTGATTCCCCCTCAGAGGTTGGTGATCAAAGACCCAGCCATTGAGTTCATGTCAGAGAAAGTCCCTGTTCCCCTTACAAGGGCACCCACTTGGAGACTGAGCTGCCATGGGCTACATCTGTGCAGGGGTCTCTAGGTTATCTCCATGCATGGTCCTTGGTTGGAGTATCAGTCTCAGAAAAGACCCCTATGCCCATATTTTTTGGTTATGTTGTTCTCCTTGTGAAACTCCTGTCCCCTCCAGATCTTATATCTCCCCCATCTTTTATAAGATTCCCTGCACTCTGCCCAAAGTTTGGCTATGATTCTCAGCATCTGTTTTGATACACTGATGGGTAGAGTCCTTCAGAGGCCCTCTGTGGTAGCCTCCTGTCCAGTTTCCTGTTTTCTACCTCTTGTGATGTATTAATATTTGTAATAAATTTTAATGAAAATGTTGTAGAAATTTATTTTGTTTTAGCATCCGAGAAAATTTCCTAGTGGGATTCTAGTACAACATTTTTCTCTTTTTTGTCATGGAAATGTTTGATACCCGAGTCATTCCTTGGTATTTTGTTCTGCTTGCACTGTGCTCAGTCTAAAAAGACATGATGAATTATTCACATGATTACATAATGCTACCTTTTTAAGTAATGAACATACATCTAGACACTGTTGGGTAATGTAGAGATCATGCAGAAGGGATGAAACTATCAAGTGCATGTATGTGAACTGGATCTTGAGCAACTGGATATTATTCATTTCACCAGACAATGAACAAAGTACACAGGTCACCTTACAATGTCTGAACTCTACCACAGTGAACAGACAAGATAGGAAATAAAAACAATTATTAATTTACAGAGGAAACCATGTGCACTGTTATGCCAATTCTGAAAAACTGAAAACGAATAGTGTTTTTTATAGATATGTGTATATGTAAAAACTGGTTGACACAATGTTCTCTACATAAATCTAATCCAAGGGCTGTGTACAAGAAGTATGGCTTTACCTTCATCTGTAATGTTTCAGTTTCTTTTTAGTGCTAGAGACTGAACTGATGACTTGTGTATACATGGTAGACAAAGTTTACCACTGAGCTATGCCCCTAATGCTTAGCAGTTTAAATTAAAGTAGATTTTACCTTTAAAATTCTTCGTGTATCTTTTAAAACTTTTTAAAGAACCCAAGCTTTCTAAATACTGTGTTTGAATCTGTTTTCCAATTTTTTGTCAAAATATCTGATTCTGAGTACTTTTTGAAAATAAGAGAGAATTGGGAGGAATCCAACAGAGATATGGAGCACTTGATAGTCTGACATGTGAGGATCACAAGTCAAAAATTCCAGTCTTGGCTATGTAGCCAGAAAGAATGAGAGAGTGAGAGACAGACTGAATGAATAGAAAGGACAAAGGAAGGAAAGAAGGAAGGAAGAAGGCAGGAAGGAAAGAGGAAGGAAGGAGGAAGGAGGGAAAGAGGAAGGAAAGAAGGAATGAAGGGAGAAGGAGGAAGGACAGAGGAGAAAAAAAGGAAGAAAGTAAAATGTAAGGGAGTGCGGAGTGGGGACTCCTAGCTCTGGGGAGGAACTATCTTCCAGCTGCAATGAAATGTGGAAGTTGACACAAGGGTGTCTCAACAGGTAAGCGAAAGGAATCACACAATGAGACAGAAATCCAGAAAAGGACTCCGGACTCAGCGTGCTTTGGTAATGACATACACCAACAGAATCCAACTCATTAATCCCTGAATTAGACAAAACTTCCTGTGTTCTAGCATTCCCCACTAGGCCCCACATCTTAAAAGTTCCACCAGCTTTTAAAACTCTCATACTGCATACTGGAAACCAAGCTTCTGTGATATATATATATATATATTCCATGTTTCAGATATTACGAGCTTCAGTATGATTGAGAACTTGCTTTACTTAAACCCCTAGTGATGGGTGTCTGCTGTAATATATATATATTACATATATATATACATATATATATATGTAATATATATATAATTAAAACATAAATATATAAATAATTAAAACATAAAAAATAAATACATACATACATATACACATAAACGCATATCATGTCTTACAACATGGGCTCCAGGGCGGCTGATGTAGGACAGCAGCAGCAGTGATGAGGAGAGAGCAAAGGCTTTTGCTCTAGGTCTATCGGGTGTAGGAGCTGGTTGCTTCTAGCATCTCTCTTTGTACTTTAACTCTCAAGCTTTCAGCTGGTAGTCTTGCTGTATGGGGCCATTGGTTGCATTGAGACACTCTGAACTTTCTTACCACTTAACTGTTAGGCTGATGGCTCTGGTTACTGTGCTTAATTCTTAAACTTTCAAGCTAGTAGCCTTGCTATTCGGGGCCACTGGTCACAATAAGAAAGAAAGAAGGAGAAAACCATACCTTCACAAAAACATGTGGATCTTTCACATGTCATTCATAAAGAGATATATACACAATCAGACAGACACATTTTTGGATAAAGCAGGGAATTTCAACAAATGTTTATTTCTGTCGTGGGTTTATATACCGTCTAAGACAAAGATTCTCTATGTATGAAAATATTACCTCATTCAAAAAGAGATACTATTGTTATATTAAAAAGGGAGGTACAGTAGGGCTATTCATTCTTAATTTCTTTCATTACAACTATATCTAGTTGGACATGTTTTTGTTTATTATAAGCTTAAAGCAGTGGTTTTATCTATATGCGCATTATGAGCTCAAAGCAGATTTATTTTTCTTATTTCAAATGAACATTATGTTTTCAAAGCAATAGTTTTTTATGTCAAGCTTTTTCTGAGAAACAGGTGTCTGTCTTGCCTTGTATAGCTGACCATTTGTTCTTTTTTTCTATATTCATATGGTCATTGTTATTGATATGCACCTGGGCCTTATCTCCAGGCTAAACCCAAAATGAATTTTTTTCTTGATTATTAATTTGTTTCAATCTTGTCTTCCTTCTTGGTATAAATCAAGTGCTTCACAGATATTCCAGCTAATTTGCAGGAGGGTAGACCTTACTTGAATCAATTCAGGAATCATTATCCGGAATTATAAAATCATCATTACAAGATTCTGCAAGAAATCTTCCCAAAAGAGAGAGAAGCACCTATGGATCCGTGGGCAGTGAGGGACTTTTCATTACTTGTCAGGTTTATGAGACAAACAGGGGAAGGAAGTATAGCAACAATCAGTAGTCTTGAGACAAAATCCCTGGGACTTTGCCTAAACCAGAAATGTACCCACTCACCATCCATGCACAACATGAGTGTGCTGCTGCCAGGAGGCTCACTTGCTTGCTTCTGCCAGTACAGTACGTTCATTTGCTCCCAGGAAGCTTCCAACCTGTGATATGTTGTGGGAGACACTCAGATTCCAAGTAAGTCATAGCAAAGGCCATGAGCAACGACGAGTTGATGTGAATGAAGAGAGTGCCAAATGCGTGTGTGCTATTACAGACGCCCAGTCAGAGGAGGTGCCACTTGAACATACTCTTGGCGTTGAGCAGGGATTCTCTGCTTCAACATGTAAGAACAGTGAGTATGTCCAGAGGAAAGCCACCGCCTGTGCAGAGTGAAGTGGGACAAATTCAAAGTGCACAGCATTCAATAATTATAAAGTCAAATGTGGGCAAAGTGGGAGTGGTTGCTGAAGGAGCATTTACTATATTTAGAAGAAACTGAGAGACTAGAGTTCAAAAGCAGGATTATCAACTTTGTTATCACATTCTCTGTATTAATAAAATTTTATTATCTGACAATTTCATACATATGTATAAGGCATTTTAACTCTCAAACTCCCACCTTATCACATGCATCAGACTTCTCTTTTTCTTACAAATCCCCTTCACATGTTCATGTCTTTTCATTTTGTTTTGTGGCCCATTGGTCTTAACCAGAGCTGTCTGAGTACCCATGGATATGGAAGCATACAGGCTACTATCCAGGGCTGGATAGTATATGCAGATGCTAGAGGATTTTTTTTCCCTGCCAGTTAAAGGTTTAGTACGTTTGAAGTTTAAACGCATTCGCCAAGCATCCAAAGTTTTTTTTTTAATTATAATTTTTGGAAGTTTGAAGCAGTTGGCACTTTTCCATGATGTTCTGAAACCAGGGAGACTTCTGGTTGTACAATCAATGGCCCTTTAAGGGTTTTTTAAACTATGTGTATATATAGGAGGTGGTATGTGCAGATGAGGGCAGTGTCACCAGGCTTCAAAAGCAGCAGACCACCTGGAGATGGAGCTGTAGGCACTCGTGAGCTGCATGAAATGGCTGCTGGAAACGGATTCAAGTCCTCTGCAAAAGCAATCTCCGAACTTGCACAATATGCACCCTCAATCACTGACCCATCTCCCAAGTACCAGTTAAAGAGCACACAGCCTTTTAGATAAACAACAGTAACATTATGCTTTCCTTTTATGTTAACTAACATTTTACAAATAATTATATATCCCAACGTAAAATGATAAAGGGATTAGTAACTTGAGAATTGTGTGTGTTACGTCATGCACACATGCATCATTTAACCACATGATCTGTTTGTGGGCTATGTATTTTCCATGCTATGCATTGCAAAAAAAAAAAAAAGAGAAAATTAAGCTCATATTCAGTACTGAGGCATTTGTCCTACTTATGTCCCTAGAGATACATGCAGACAGAGCACCTACTCAAAAGCAAAACAGTATCAAAATAAAAAAAGAAAATGATACTATCCAAAGCGAGTAGGATGACACCATTTTACCTCACAGTCAAAGCCTAAAAGATCTTTTACAGAAGTTAGTCCTGCCAAATTTAGAAACCATTAACTTTTAACACTTAAAATTCTCTGGGACAGTTAACAAGACCCACATATCTTTAAGAAAAGTTTTGCACAAGCAGCCCTATTAGCTGGAGCATAGGAAGTGATAGAATCTTTCCCCACCTGTGGGATGCTTTTCTTCCCTTCAATCACTGTCAAACCCAGAATCCCTGGAGATCTTCATTAAAGGATGAGGCATTTGGTGCACAGATTTGCTATCCTGTGCTGGAGTTTATATACAGATGCTAGAGGGGGTTTTCTTCTGTCAGTTAGAGGTTCAGCATGTTTGAAGTTCAAATGCATTTGCCAAATATGCTAAGCTTTTTTTTTTGTAAATTATCATTTTTGGAAGTTTGAAGCAATTGGTACTTTTCCATGACGTTCAGAAACCAGGGAGACTTCAGGTTGTACATCTGGGCAAACACATTTCCTTCTGACAAGGCTGCAGCATGTTTTCGATGAGCTAATTTCAATAATTTATAAACAGCCAATTCCAGGTCTCCCGAGATAAGCTTCATGGTTCACCAAATACCTGTTTTTCCTTTTAACAATGCACATTTACATAATAAAAGGAGCCTCTGAGTTGGCTGGGTGGGCAAAGGGGACAAACTTGGAGTGAGGTCCAGTCTCTGGTTCCCCTGGGCTTGTGCCATGACACCCGAAGAGCAGGTGTCAGTTTCAGAGGAACCATCATTCAGTTGCAAACAAACATAAGTGTAGCGACCATGCCTCAGTGACACTACTAGAAAGTTGCTACAACCAGGACTGCAGATTGAGACATGGCTACTGCCTTTTAAACAGGCACCTCTCTGACTGTCGGTGAGAAGTAGAATGTGACTCTCCCTAAGTCTGTTGAGCCTTCCACAATCTTTCTCCAAATCTTTCTTCAGTTGGTTTTGAATCTCTGTGTCAGTCACCATCTAAATATGTCACTCTAGTAAGGCCAAAGAGACACATTGATCTGTTGGTATAACAATAAGCCATTAGGATAACAATGTTCACTTGCCAAAATAACTGTAGTAGATCCTCCCTGAAAGAGGATATCTCCACAGCAGGACACAGAGCCACCTGAGTATATGCACAGTAGTGATACAGTGGGATGATGTGGTTTTTATTTTTATTTTTTGAGAAAGTACCACAATGATTTCCATAGTATGGTGTCTTTACTAGTTTGTATCTTCACATATAATGAATAAGCATTGCTCATACCAGCATTTGCCATCATTACTTTTCCATTCTGACTGGGGTAAGATAAAACCTCGAAGTACCTTTAATTTGCATTTCCCTGATATCTAAGAATTTTAGATATTTTAAAAAGTGTTCTCAAGTATTTGTATTTCACCTTTTGAGAAGTCCGGTTAGTTCTATACCCTATTGTTTGATTGGGGTGTTTTTTTTGTTTATTGGGATGTTTTCTGCCTTTAGTTCTTTGGATATTCTACACACTAATGTTTTGTCAGCTATATGGATGGCTCTTTATGCAAACAATAGTGTCCTTTACTATACAGAATACTTTTAGTTTTCTGAGGTGTTGTTCATGATTCTTGGTCAATGTCTGTGTTACTAGAGTCCTGTTCAGAAAATACTTTACTGTACCCAATGATCACAAGTGTATTCTTTACTTTCTTTTCTTTCAGATTCAAGATATCAAGTCTTAGGTTAAAATCCCTGATAGATCTGGAATTGAGTTTTGCGCTGGGTGAATGAAAAGTTTCTAGTTCTTCTCCAAGCAGCTATCCACTTTGGTCAGCACCATTTATTAAAGATGCTATTTTTTTTCTTCATACTGAAACCAAACAAATACAACAAGAGAAAATTATAGGCCATTAACTCTTACGAACATAAATGCAAAAATTGTCACTAAAATACTTGCAAACCAAATTCAAAAAAGCAACAAAATGATTATGTATCAAGATCAAGTCAGCTTTACCTAAAAGATGCAAGGGTGGTTCATTATACATAAAACAGTAAATCTGATCACTGCATAAATAGAGTTGAGGCCAAGAAACCAAATAATCTGATTAGATACAGAAAAGTCCTTTAAAAACAATTCAATAACATTTCATTACAAAAGGCTTATAGAATATAGTGATAAATAAGAAATATCTCACTACAATGAAGGCAATATATAACAAGGCCAAAGGGAACATCTTGTGAAATGGAGAAAAACCACAAACTCTTTCACTATAGTTGGGCATAAGACAAGGATGGTTACTCTATCCACTACTGTTCAATATATTGCTTAAAATAAGAGTAAATAAGACAAATGAAAAAGATAAAAAGGATACAAGTGGAAAAAGAAGACATCTATGTATCCTTACCTACAGATTGTGTGTGTGTGTAAGAACCTAAAAACTTCAGCATAAATCTCCTACAGCTGACACATTCAATGAACTTGTAGAATATAAAAAGTTGCAGCCTTCCTATATACAAATGACAAACACACAGGATGAAATCATGAAGACAATGTCATTCACAGTAGTCTAAAATATATGTTGGAGTAAATATAACCAAGGAAATGAAAGAAGTATGCAGTGAAAACTTTAAAGCACTAAAGAAGAAAGTGAAAACAATTCCAGAAGATGGAAAGACCTCCAGTGTTTGTGGATGGGCAGAATAATTGCTGTGGGTTTCTGTATTCCAGTGTAAATAACACTATAGAACCACCATAATGTAAGCAGCATGGTACTGGCATAAAACCTGACTCATTGGGGACCCATACATTGATCCACAGTCTTAAAACCAACTGTTTGTTTTTACAAAAAAAAAGCAATAGCATTGACTGGGATTTTCAAATTTGGAGACAAATTAAAATGGTTTACACACACTTGCACACGTGGGCACACACACACACACATACACACAGCTAAGCCACATGTGAAGAACACTAGAAAGAGGGACAAAATTGATTTATTTTAAATATCATCACACTACACTGTGAACATTTTTAGTTCCTCAGATGATGGATATTATGGGAGCTATACACAAGTTTTATGAATACACAGCTCTGATCCCAGAACATTTCTATCTGTGTTCTAACTCTCCCTAGGCCAGGACTGAAGTTTCTAACCTCCACATAATTCAATCTTCTGTAAAGATGGACCTTGAAAGCTTGAGCTTTCAGCCTCCAACTGCTGACCTAGGCCTAGCTTGTTTTCAGCCTCCAAGGCACAGCTGAATAAGCTCACCCATTCTGGGTGTTTCTGAACTCTGCTTGGCTGTTTCAACTCTGCTGTTTGGCTCAAAACTCCTCTCCAAGATGACTGATTCAAAGTAAATTCTCATGACTCGCACTGAATTGCTTTGCTTGGAAAAACTGCCTCTGAACTCCACGAACTGAACTGCTTGTACTGAACGCAACTCAACTGCACTGAATGGTATGAACTGACTACACTGTCTCCTCTATTTCTATACTGTCCCTTCCTCTCTCTACTATCTGTGCTGCTATTAAATAGCCTCAATTTTCTGTCTGTTCTTGTGAGTGTTGGGCATATCTTAACTCTGATTCCTTCTGTCAACTCTCTGATTTATCACTTTGTCCCTCAATTAGATGTCATTGTTTGGTATTAAAGGTATGTACTAAAGGTGTGTCTGTATTCCCGCCAGAGGGATTAAGGGCATGTCATTTCTCTATTCCGGCCAGAATGATTAAAAATGTATATTATGGGTATGTCTGTATTCCAGAAGAATCACACAGACCTAAGTCTTCGTCTACCCTCGCCAGAGTATCCATGGTGCTGAATTAAAATTCCCTACAAAGCACAGTAGTAAAGCAATAGTGTCATCTGTGGCATTTCTCACAAGTTCAGACATTCATTTTTATTTCTTCACTTCTGTGGTAATTCCATGTCACTTGACAAAGTCACAGTGCCAGATAACTGGTCAAAAATGCTTTTACATGTTCTATGGAGATATTTTAGATGAAATTTAATATTTAAATCATTAAGTCACAATTTTCTTTAATGTAGGTGGGCCTTACCTAATCAGTTGAAATCTTTATAGAAAAAATATGTTTCCATATATGAAGGAGATCTGGTTTAACTGTCACCCCATTGATCACCAGGATTGGTTAGGCTGATCTGGATGGCATTGCAGATGTCTCCTTTGCTCACCATTCTATGTGAATCCCTTCCAAAGCTGTTGGTTGAGCTGAAGAGAATGACCATCACCAATAGTGGAAAACCAGCAAAGATATGAGAATAGCTGTGTTCCCATTTAATATCATTTAGGGATAGGTTCTCATGAAAAAGACTGAATGCCCCAAAAGGAAGGGCATAGCCAATAGACCCTCTTGGACTCTGCAGCTCGTCCCTTTATTTCAGCATGCTGCACCATGTTTTCCTCTTTCTCTCATTGCATGTGTCTGCTTCTTTGCTGTGTGTACCTAGGTGGGCATAGCAAACATACAAATAGGCTTCAACAATTTGTCAAAAAAAGCCAACATGGAATAGATCTGCTCAGCAGCTCCAAGACCTTGTTTATTTATTAGTCAATAATTTTCTGTGAGAATGTTAATTTACTTTTAGTTTCAGGTTAGAATTTCTAGCCTTTGAGAACCCCAGACTTAACTTAGGATATGCCATTTTACCTTTATCTTTAAAATATGGGGAAGGCATCTGGAGGACAGACTAGTCTCAGACACAAAGGTTCTTAGCTTGAGTACCAGGAGTGAATAGGTTCAAATTAAATGACTCATTGAATGTTACATCAGGGTTAACACATGCCCAAGATATTAACGATATTCATATTCCTTCCATTTTGGATCACAGACTGTGTTCCATAGAATAGAATTAAGAAAAAATAGTATAGGAAGCTATGTGTAAACGATGTTTTAATTATACTTGGGAATCTCTTAGAATTTTCTTATAGGGAATGTTTACTTTAATAATAAATTTTAAAGAATTGGTACTTCAAGAAATGAACCTAATTCCACAGTAACAGCTCAGGAATGTGCATGACAGCAAGATAACAGAGAAAAAGGAACGCACTGGGAGGACCAGACCCTCGAGGGGTAAGAAGATGAACACGGAAAGGGATAGACCTTCAGTGGACTTAGAAGTTTACACCCATTTTTTGAAAAATTGTGTACCTCTATCCTAGTAAGAATTTCCTTTGCAATGACAAAATACCCAAGGAAGTATTATAGGGGAGATAGAGCTTATTTTTACTCACAGTCTCTTGTTTAAACCTATCATGGCCATGCAGATGCGGGAGAACAGAGATACAAACATTATTTAGGCCAGGAACGAGACTGAATTCGTGTTCTCAAAGGTTTTCCGTTAATATATTATTTTAATTAATTCTATTAATTCCTTTTATTTCTTTCAAGCACCCACCAAGACAGTGGTACTGCCCAAACTCAGGGTACACCTTTTACTTCTAGTTATTTTTCTCTGGCATGTGGAAAAGTATATTTTACTAATATCTGGAGATCCTCATTCCAACCAGAATAACATTCAAGATTACCCATCAGAGGCAGGAGAGATGACTAAGCAGATGAAGATTTTGCCACCAATCCTGGTAACCTAATTCAATTGCTGGAACCAACATAGTGGAGGGAAAGAGAACTGACTCCTAAAAGTTGTCCTCTGACCTTCACTCCCATGGCATGGCATGCTCACCACCGCCACCACAATCACAACCAATGGCACCTCTACCAACACACACACACCACAAACCCTAAAATAAGCAAAAAAATATTAAAATATATTAAATTTCTAAAAACTAAAAAATAGGAACATCCAAGGCTGAGTTTATGTCCCTGCACATCTTAGGTAATATCTTCACGTAGGTATGGGGCGGATAGCAAGAACACATGCATCATGGGGTTTACCAGAAGGCCCTGCTGCTCCGCTCCTTGCACTCCCTGCTGCCTGCTGCAGTGTAACGGCTTCCTATGTCACCTTCCATCTTGGTGAACTACAGTCTTTTGCAAATTCATTTTTTTTCTTAGACTTCTCTCTAACTTTATTTGACATTGCAATGCTAAATAATAGATGTGAAATTCTTAACATCTATACTTTTAAAAGTTACAAAATAAAGTGGTATGATGCCTCCAGCTATCATTATAACCGGAGAGTAGAGAATATTTCACAATATTTTGAAAGAGGACTGTTATGAAATATCCACATTACATTACTGTTTCTTTGTCTTGGAGATGGGGTGTTTCTGAACATCCCAAAACTTCTACAGCCAGTATGTGGTTCTTTCAAGAATGATTTATTCTTCTAATAGTCTTAGTAACATGACAGGTTAATTTAGGACATGTTTTTAAATGGCAACTAGCAATCCTAACAGTATGATGGTCCTGGTACTCTTATAACTATTATGGATAAGTCTAATCCACCTAGAAAATGATTAGCATATAACCTTTTGAAAGTATTTATTTACATCTGGGCACATGTGAAGGTATTCATGACTATGGTTCAGAGGCATGAAGATGTTATCAAGCGGTTTTCACTATCAGCTTCTCCTCTTCATTTGATGCTTCTGTTTTCTTAGCTAAACTTGAAGCCAGAAATCCCCCCCCCAAACCTCCTGTCTCTTTCTTCCTCAGAACTAGGTAGAGGCATGCCCTAGATGCTCATCTTGTTATACTGGTGCTTGGACGCAAAACTCCAGTTGTCATGATTATAGAGCAAGCATCTTTTTTTCTTAACCACTGAGCCATGTCTCAAGCTCATATGTCATATAGTAACCTTATAATCATAGCAACATTCCACCACAAAATTTCTTCCTAGGAAGAAAAAGTAAATAATGATGCAATTCCACATAAAAGAAAATTTCAATTGTTATATTTTATATGCTTTTGAAAGCTTAACAAAACTAACATATCTAAATTTTATTAATGATTGAAATGTATTCATACTATAAATATGATGGAATCATAAAAATTAAGTAAATCAAAAGCCTTCAAATCTATGTGGAGGTGTTTAAATGTGTTCAATATATGGAGAAATGTATAATGAATTCCCAAATTCTCATCACCCAGCCTTAGCTATTATCAATACTTTGCCAAGATTGCTTAGTAAACACCCCTATTTGCTTCATCACTCTTACAAATGTGTTTTGAAGCAAAACTGTAACATTCTTCACTGTAGGTTCTTTCAAGACAAGGTCTCTCAGAATACTCCCACAATAGTGATATTAGCCCTAAAGCCTAATTAGTTCCTCCAGAGCAATGACACAATGTTATGGCATGCTGTGATAAATGCTTGTCATGGTAAGAGAAAAATGCAAACTACTGATCTGCATATAAGATACTACTCAATAACATTAAGTCAAATGTAAAGAGAAAGTACATGGAAACCTTTGAAAACTGAGTATCTTTACTGGGAGTTCTCCACAAGCCCTGCCTTCACTTCCAAAAGGTAGCCATATTCTCACATGTTCCCTCTGGATTCAGACCCTATCTGTGGAGTATGTGTAAGCAGGAGTGGTTGCAGCTGGTGGGGGCTGTGAATCAAGCCGAACTGCAAGCCTGTGCTCCACAAAGGATGGCTGCCGCTCTGTAAGCCATCTCATTTGTACTGTATGGGAAGACAAGCACGCAGATGTAAAGGTCCCCAAAACTTTCTGAAAATTTCCTTGCAAATATTCAGAGTCCATCGTAGTAGAAAGATTAACAAAATGTTTCCTGTTGATGGTAACATTCTTTTGAAATGTATTAATCAAATGCACTTTATTTCTCTTTTTTCTTTTCTTTTTATATTTTTGGATTTCTATTGTTTTTTCTTTAATTTCAGTTTATTTATTTTATATCCCAAAGGTACCCCTACCTTCTTTCTTCTCAGCCCCCCTATTCCCCCTCTTTCCACTTTTCCCTCTCCCTTTCCCCCAGAAAAAGGGAGTTCCCCCATATCAACCCTCCTCAGCACATCAAGTCACATCAGGACTGAGCACATCCTCATCCCTTGAGGCCAGGCAAGACAGCCTTGCCAGGGGAAATGATCCAAAAGCAGGCAATAGAGTCCATGTTAGAAACAGCAACCCGCCTCCACTCGCCAGTGCCCCATACGAAGACTGACCTGCCCATCAGCCACATATGTGCAAGAGCTCTAGGTACAGACCGTGCATGCTCTGTAGTTGATGTCTCAATCTCTGCAAGCCCCCATGGAACTGGGTTAATTGTCTCGGTTGGTCTTCTTGTAGGGTTCCTGTCCCCTCCAGGTCCTTCCATTTTTCCCCCAACACTTAAACAGGACCCCTGGAGCTTTGCCCCATGCTTGGCTGCAAGTCCCAGCATCTGTCTAGATCCACTACTGGCTGGAGCCGCCCAGAAGACAGTCAAGTTAGGCTCTTGTCTGCAAGCATAGCAGAGCACCACTAATAGTGTCAGGGGCTGGCTCTCTATCATGAGGTGGGTCTCAGGTTGGGCCAATTACTAGTTTGACATTCCCTGGATTTCTGTTTCTTCTTTATCCCTGCATTTCTTGTAGGGAGGGTAATTCCTGGATCAAAGGTTTTGCTGGTAGGTTGTTGTTCCCCTCCCTTCACTAGTCCTGTCTGGTTAGGAGGTGGTCACTTCAAGTCTTTGTGTCCCTCCCTATTAGGAGTTCCAGCTAGAGTCACACCCATCTCCTCCCAGGAACCTACCCTGTCACAGACCTCCATCTTGTCAAGGAGATGTCCCCACCCCTTCTTGTTCCCAGCCCTCTCATCTTCTACCCCAGTTCTCCTCACATCTGATCCCCACTCTTGGTTCCTTCCCCATTCCATCTCCTGCCCAGTTCCCTCTCTTCATCCACTTCTGCTATCTATTCCATTTCCCTTTCTGAGTGACATTCTGGAACCCTCCCTTGGACCATCTTTATTTTTTAGTTTCTGTGGGTCTGTGGTTTGTAGTATGGTTGTCTGTTTATAAGTACATACCATGTGCATTTTTCTGACTCTGGGTTACCTCACTTAGGATCTTTTCTAGTTCATCCTTTTTGCCTCCAAATTTTATGATTTCTTTGTTTTTAATAGCTGAGTAGTATTGCACTGTGTAAATGTACCACAATTTCTATCTCCACTTTTCGGTTGAGAGACATCTAGGTTGTTTTCAATTTCTGGCCATTACAAATAAAGCTGCTATGAACATAGTTGAACAGAAGTCCTTGTTATATGGTAGAACATTTTTTGGGTATATGCCCAGGAGTGGTATAGATGGGTCTCTATTTGAAGACAAAGTAGGGAAAAGTCTGGAATTCATTGGCACAGGAGACAACTTTCTGAACAGAACATAAACAGCACAGATTTTGATATCAACAATTAATAAATGGAATCTGATGAAACCAAGAGGCTTCTGTAAATCAAAGTACACTGTTAATAGAACAAAACAGTAGTCTACAGATTCTGAAAACAGCTTCACCAAACCTACATCAGACAGAGGACTAATATCCAAAATATACAAAGAACTTAAAAACTTAAACATCAATAAATCAAATAATTCAATTTAAAAATGGGGTAAAGAGCTAAACTGAGAATTAACAACAGAGGAATCTTGAATGGTTGAGAAGCTCTTAAAGAAATGCTCATTGTCCTTAGCCATCAGAAAAATGCAAATTTAAATGGCTCTAAGATTCCATCTTACACCAGTAAGAATAGCTAAAATTGAAAACTCAAGTGACAACACATGCTGATGAGGATATGGAGAAAGGGGAACATTCCTCAATTGCTGGTGAGAGTGCAAACTTGTACAACCACTCTGGAAATCAATCTGACTATTGGGAATAGTTCTACTTCCAGACCCAGCTATTTTTCATTTTTAAATTTAAGGAAAATTATACTTTCAGAGATCATTTCTGTAGTTTATGATAAAACAGATGCAACATATTGTCTGTCACATTTTGCAGTGAGAATAGCTGGTACTTGCCAGACATCACAGAAAATCTGGTGCCCAGACAAATTTCTAGAAATGAAGGTAATTACAATGTTGCATATCTCTGGGGATTAAAAAAGAGAATATACTGTAATAGCTTTCCATCTAAGAGGAATGGACAGAATAAATTTTATTTATCTCTATTTTACCATAAATCTAAACATTATTTTTTATTCTTGTTGAATTATATAGCTAAATTTTAAGCAGGATACCTTGGACTAATTTTACCCAAGCCAGTGTGCTTCCTGTCCATATTGTTCCAAATTTACCCTCTTAAGTTCTTAGTGTTTCTCAGCCACGTTAAGCCTAGTTCATTGTTTTAGGTAACATCTTAGCAGGAAACAACTAACAAATCATATTGTAAGGAAAGAATGACAAAAAAAGCATTAATAATGTGTGGCTAGCATCCTCTTATAGATAACTTTCCAGGTTCTTCCAAAGTTTACCCGAATGAGAAATGCATTGCCTGCTAACAACTGGGCTGGGGAAGATATTCTGTAGGTTTATATTGGTAGATTCCTGTTAGCTGTCATTTCCACTCTGCTTTCTACCATCCATGGTGTCCCTGTCCGGCACCCTGAGGCCAAAGCAAACAGCACATCTTGGCTTTCTCCCTCAAGACTTCAGTATATATGTTTATGTCATTCTTCCTCTAGAAGATGCTTCAACAAAATTTTCTCCTCTCTCTCTCTCCCTCCATTCTAGTCTATAATATTCCTTACTTCCTTCACGTCTAATGCTCCCTTTATTATCAGCACTCCCATACTAGATTTCATGGTTTCATATTATAAATTTGTTCTTCTCTTCAAGTAAGCTGAACATTTAAAGAAAACTCATCTGTCACACAAATTTTAAAGTATGACAATCTGTAAAAACATGGGGGTAGTCTCCTGTACATTTGTTCACCATAGCACTTAGTTTAATAACTCTGTATTGTCTACTCAATTGCTATATACCTAGCCATAAAGTCTTTTTAAAAAAAGAAAAATAACCAAAAAACAAACAAACAAAACCTGTTGTCACCATTCAGAAGAACTTGATGAGCTCAAACTTCCCAATACTTGGTACCACTAAAATAATCTCAGTGAAATGTGCTCACTTGGGTTTAAAAAAATAATAAACACAAATTATAGAATAAAACAAGTATCCAGTGGTAATAACACTTGCTGTCAAGGCTGACAACCTGAGTTAGACCCCTTGTCCCACATGGTAGCAGTATAGAACCTACTCCGCAAGTTGTCGTAAAACTCCGCACATACCAATGGCACACATGTGCCCATAACATGTTCAATAAGATAAATAAATAAAAAAATGTATACATGTAATCTTAAAATAAAAACATCACTGATTGCAAACAGGGATTATTTGAAAATGTTTTATTAGGTTCTTTTCTTCCTGCATTACTGGACTAGACTGAGCCTCTGTCTAAATACTATTGATGTTTTTTCCTCCTTTGAGTCAAAGTTCAAAGACACAGCATGGACAGCACACAGAAGTCCGTACTTCTGAAGGGCTTTCAGGTGTATGAGGACAGACTACACATGTAGTGAAATTCAGAAAGTAACAGTGTCATGTGCCCTGATTAATGTCATATCTAGCAAAAGTAAAACCTGTGTACATTCTGATCGTTAATTTCTACAGTGACACTTTATGGATGTGACATGGGTATGAGCAAATATCTTTTAGCTTACCTAATATCACAAACACATAAAGCATGTAAAATCGCTAATTGACTTGTGTTAAAATTGTAATACAATGGGTGAAAACCATAAATGATCAAGGAAAATAATTTGTTATCATAATTAAGTGATAATTATTTAACAATACTTAATGAGCTCCTCAATAAATGAATCCCAAGATGAGAACCACATTTCTCCCAACCTGATGATGTGCAGCTAAGCTGCTGTGAGAGCAGGAAGGTGTCTTCCTGATGCAGCCAGGCACACAGGAGATCCATATTTCACTATGTGCCTGGTGCAGTTTTCTAGGAATTCCCTGGCTTTTCTTAGAAAAAATTACACAAATTTTCAGGAAAAATATGAATCAACTTTTAAAATGAGAGGACAGCAAATTTCTATTCAGCTCAATGCAAGTGGATATAAATCACAAAATTGCATAGTAGATTAAAACCTTCTCAATTCTATCCTTAGTATACTATCACTGATTTTAGTGTTATCATAGGTAGCCTGCAGATTTTTTCCCAAATATTTCAGAAAAGTATAAGATTAAACTTAAGCCTATTTTCAAATTAAGAAAAAAATTGCAATAACAACTCTTCAACAAAACGTCTGGTTTGTGTAAGTTTACATGGTAAATTAAATGCTAAACTGGGTATCTTTTTACCTGGAGCTGCATTAATACTACTCAGTTTGCAGTGTCCATTTTGCCACATTCAGACTAGACAGTCTATTGATACAGATGTTTTCCAGTAAGGAGGAATGAGGAAAAGCAAAAAGAAAGGAGAGGAAGAGAGAAGCAAGAAGCAACTTGAACAACAGAAGACAAAGAGCACTTAGAATCACAACATGGCATGGATTTGCAAATGCCTTGATCTTCTTGTATCTGCTCCTAGTTCTCTAAGTATTAATGACTGTTCAGGGAAGTACAGTATATACCTAGAGTGTAAGTTCCTATACATAACTTACATGTTTCACAAAAATATTTGGAAAAGGGCATACTTTTTTAAAGAAATGCATATCAGTTAGTCCAACTAACAAAGACATTTTTGAGACAAGAATATACAGAAATTATAGTGGATGTGTGGTTTCAATGACTGAACAGTAGAGTCAGAGTCCCCCAGATCAACATCCCTAGCCAGGTGTTCAGAAAGCTTAACAAAGAGAAAAGACCTGAGAGAACTTGAAATGACTTTAGGATAAGTGGAGGTTGGACAGAGTGAAGGAAGAGAAAGACAAAGACTGAGTAATCAGAAGATTTGGGGGGAAGGCCTCTGCAACGGTTAGCATTGATTGTCAGTTTGAGAGAATCTAGAGTTACCTGGAGATGGGCCTTTGGACATGCTTGTAGGAGGCTTGCTTAGTGTGTTAATTATGGTAAGATGACCCACCCCCTGTGAGGAGAGCAATCTGAGCATCAGTGTGCCTTCTCCTTACTGATTGTGAATATGAATATGCTTTGAGTTTCTGCTGCTCCAATCCCCTGCCTCTGGCTTCCCCACCTTGAACCATAGGACTAAACAAACCCTCCCCCCCCCCTCCAAGTTGCTTTTGTAGGGAATTTTAGCACAGCAGCAGGAAAAGAGATTAAGACAGTACATGACTTAAATGCTTTCCTACAGTCATAACCATTTTCTTAGTCTCTAACATCACTTCTATTATACTACTAACACCATGGCTATGAGGAGTTGTACTGCAACACAATAAATTGAAAGCTCAGAAAGTTAGTGTGGCTGCAGCACGTGGATTTGTGAAAGGATATATTCTTCCAAACCAAGGCTGAACACAATTATGGTCCAAACTATTGAAGAATAGAAATCAAAAAGAGAAATATGTTTAAACTACAGTTATCGAAGATCTATTTCAGAGCCATCAAATTAGCAGAGATATTTGGAGAAAACTGGGAGAAAAGCAGGAAACTTCTCCACACCAAGGAGGTGTGCTTATTGCCATGCATGACAAACTAAACTTTGATGTTATCCTTGACTTAAGGTTTGAAAAACACAAATAGATGTTCACAATTCAAAGTTCCAGAGATAAGATGGAGAATTGGTGCAGAAATACATTTGTAGAATTTATTTTAATTAAACAATCCACACTCTGGACCATTTGATACTTACATGGCCATTTCCAACATGTCCTACCTGTCATTCTTGAATAAACAGCAACTTGAAAAAGCATGAATCACTAGACATCAGTATGGAGAACTCTTTTGACAAGTGAAATACCAACATAAGAAATATATTCCTAAATGCAGTGCAATACTTTGGGTACAGTGAAAACAGAGAAGGTAAAGGCCCTACAGAGCCTAGAACTGCTTGCTCTATGGATTAAAATGCCAAATCTACATACGTTAGACGACTAATTCTGAAAGATCAATGCCAGCATTGCTGAAGTTCCTTCAAATTAATACACAAACGAGAGTTATACAAATGAATGAAACCTTAATGGAGACAATGCCTCCATAAGATCCAGCTGTAAGGCATTTTGTTAATTACTTATTGGTGGAAGAGGGCCAAGTTCATTGTGGGTGGTGCCATCCCAGGACTATAAGTAAGCTGGTTGAGAAAGCCATGGGAAGCAAGTCAATTAGCAGAACTCCTTCGTGGCCTCTGTATCAATGTCTGCCACCAGATTTCCCACCCTGGCTTCCTTTGATGATGAACAGTGACATGGAAGTATAAGCCAAATAAATCCTTTCCTTCACAACTTGCTTTTTGGTTATGGTGCGTCACTGTAGCAATAAAACCCCAACAAGACACAGGGTACTCTCAGTTTCTTTTTTATTTAAGATGTATTTTTAGTTTCAGTTTTATTATGTGTATGAGTATATGGTACATGTGTTCAGGTGCCCACGAATGCCAGGGAAGAACACTGAATCCCCTAAAGCTAAAGTTACAGACAGTTGTGAGCTGATTTGTGTGCTAGAAACAAAACCTTGGTCTTCTATATGAGCAGTAGGTGCTCCTAGCAGCTGAGCCTAAGAACACTTTCTTAATTTATGATGACACAGAGATCTTTCTGCTCATTTCATTCACCCAGGAAATCTCATTCTCTATGATGCCTCTCCAGAATCTCCAACCATTGAACAACTTTTCCATTTTTTCTGACTTTACTCCTGTTTACAGTAGCAAGAGACTAATACATAATCATAATTTCTTCCTACACTATCATCTCACTAAATAAAGAACTCAGGCAAGATTGAAAAGAGTACATGAGAGAGCAGAATAATGGCAAACACGTTTTGAAGAAAAGAGAAATTAGGAGAGAAGAAATAAAATTACAAAAAGAAAGGTGATATGAAGACACATGGAGATGGCAGAGTCTGCCCTGAAGACACCGAGTGTGGAGCTCAGAAGAAAATGGTAGGTAACAAGGCTGTGGAAGTAGAAGAAAACATAAGCTGAGTTGACAAATTTACAGACTTATCTTCACCATCGGTCTTTGAAAGAACTATCTAAAACATAAGTTAACAAGATGCCTAGGATGGAGAAAGATGAGTAGTTAAGTATAAATTTAGGTCAGAATCCACAGCCATAATAGCAAAAAAGAGGAACCAAAAGTTCTACATGTGGTTAGTATCAGAGATCTTAGCAGCATTGGCTTTGCTGCTTTTCCCAAACGGAAGGGATGGAGTAGAAAGTGAACATCTATAGCCACCAAGTGCAGGCCATGAGTACCTAAGTGTTAGTTTTCACCTTGATCCTCTTTGTGACCAAATAAAAAAAAAAAGAGGTAGGGGAAGGGACAATCATACAATTCCACCCCTGTCTTGTCCACTTAAATCTCTCTGTTAACTCTTAATTGAACTGTCAAATACACTCAAATACATGGTGGATAAAATGCAATTAGAGAATTAAAGCAAAGTTAATGTCTGTTCCTTCTTCACTGTTGATTGTATATACAGAGGAGCTTGCATAACGTAAGGCACAGATGTCCCGGATCACTACCTCTCCGTGTTTTGAAAGTTTTTGCAGAATACAGCTTGAGAAAGAATGACTCAAGACCAACAGTGGTGACAAGGTGTTTAGGAAGAGTTGCATCTTGATCAGGTATGAGATACCTACCGAGTCTCCATAATATACACATGTGATACCAGTCCACACACTGGTCTGGCCACTGTACTGTAAAGAGGTTTATATTTCAATCTTCTAACACCTCTCTAACAAGTAAAAGGTCTATGCATATTAATTTACTTTGCTTTGGTGTTTCAAAAAACATTGTTGTACTGAGACTCTTTAGAATGTGAATTTGTCACCTCTTATGTGATATCTTCCTTATTACTTATCAGCGAATTCTGCAAAAAAAAAAAATCAAACAAATAATGATTCCCAATTACATCCAAGATTCACTGCTAAAATAAAGTACAATTTTCCTACTGCCATGCAGCCCAGCACAGGAAAAGGAAGAGAGCCAGAGACCTACCCATTGCCATGACACACAAGTGAGCTGTAGACACCTAGAGGCCTGCTTGCTGCCACACCCATGCAGCGCAGACAGAGCTTGTCACCCAGAGGCCTACCAGCCTTATGGACTGCATGTAGCAGGAGACACTACAATGTGCAAGTATGCCATTGACAGATGTGAGAAAAAGAGAAGCAGAACAGTTTCAGCATTGTGAAGAGAGATGGAACTGGAGACTCAGGTGAAGAGAAGTAGGTTTGTTGTGAGTTGCCAGTCCCATTACCTGAGGCTGTGGTGAAAACCCAGGCTGTGCTGCCACTGAGAGCCATCTCTGGGTCAGTAGCTATGCAGCAGCATGGATCAGTGTTGATGGCCATAGCTCATTATTACCACTAAAAAACATGGTGATGATGTATAGAGATAACGTAGAACCCCTGCACAGATGTACCCCATGGCAGCTCAGTCTCCATGGGGGTTCCTAGTAAGGGGAACAGGGACTGTCTCTGACATGAACTCAGTGGCTGGCTCTTTAATCACCTCCCCCTGAGGAAGGGTGCAGCCTTGCAACAGCACAGAGGAAGACAATGCAGCCAGCCCTAAGGAGACCTGATAGGCTAGGGTCAGAAGGAAGGGGAGGAGGAACTCCCCTATCAGTGGACTGGGGAGGGGCATGGGAGGAGATGAGGAAGAAAGGGCAGGAATGGGAGGAGATGAGGGAGGGGGCTACAGCTGGGATACAAAGTGAATAAATTATAATAATTTAAAAAATATTAAAAGAAAAAACATGGTGATGCCTAATCTCGGCACCATGTAGATGTCCAAGGGCTCTGGAGAACTGGTCCCACCCCTCACTCTCTGTGGCATTCTGGCTCCACTTCTCACCTGCTGCAGCACACAGGAGACCAGGCCCTGAGCCTCGCCTGGGCAGCACAGTGGAGCTGGCTCTGGAAGCATGGGTGAGTTGGCCCCTGTGAGCATGAGAGCAGTGCCCTGCTGACCTGCCTCGTGCTGATGACAGGTCAACTGGGTAGTTGAGCCAGCTCAGTGCTGGAGAGCTCACCCTGGTGATGTGGATAAGAGAGCTGGCAGGCTGACCAGCTCAGCTACCACCCACATCCAGATACAGGGTTTTGAGTTGATCCACCCAAAATCTACATCATCTGTGAACTTCCGGGGTGTATGAAAGGACCAGTCCTGCTAATCCAAACCTGCAAGCTCTTCATGACACAGGGCAACAACAGCATAACTAGAAGGAATCTGGTGAGAATTTCGTATTGGAGGTGTCACAGAAGCCAGAGGCCTCCAACCAGACCAATGGCTCGTTGCAATGAGCATTAGCAAGTGAAAATGTGGGGACAGAGGGACACACTGTGACACACTCCAGCTTCCAGGGTGAGTGGTTTTCTATGCTTTGTTTTGTTTTGTATATTTTTGTTTGTTTGTATTTTGGGGGGGGTGTTGCAAGGGCAGAGGGTGGTGTAAGGGGAGTGGAGATGAGTAGGACTGGGGTACATGATGTGAAACTAAGAATTAATAAAAAGTTAGAGGAAAAAAGAAGAGTATGATCATGAGAAATTCATCTCAGACTCAGGAGTTAAACACTACAGTTGTTTGGGATTGGGTCCCATGCTGTTGGAAACTGACTAATTTTACAACTTGGAACAGTGGCCAAAGTATGGAACTATCCTTTTTCACATGGGAGACCCTAACAAGTTTACTGTTTCACTTAGATTCTACTAAAATGAAACGAATTCTAATTCCAGATATACTACCTCTATTCCAGTGATTCGAAAAGCCATGTGGGGCTGTGCCCATGATATTGGATGTGAGCATATAAAAGAACATCTCTGACATAACAATGTTCCAGTGACAGGGTCAACATAAGAAAATACACAGCATAGGCAAAAGAAAAATAATATCAGACAAGTCAATATCATTGGTAACTAAAGAAGCCATAATTTTTAACACTCAATGTTGCTACCATCATCAGCCTCACACAAATATTCTATTTTAGGTCTAGAGAATGGAGGAAGCAGCTAGATTTCTAGAAGCTATGGTTATCTATCATAACTCTGTTAAGCTCAGAGTATGATTCTCTTCATTGTAAACTTGTATCATTACTCAGTCAGACTTCTACAACTAAAATGACATGTAGGCATCAAGGTTGTAAGGAACCCACTATGGATGCATGGGTATCAACTCCTTTGAAACTCATTCAGCTCAAAACTTTCTTTTCCTTCAGTTTTGCCTTGATGTCTGCTTCTGTTTTGCTGTGGCTATCTTGTATTTTTTGGTTTTAGTTTTGGTTTTTGGTGCTTTGCTTAAAATGATAATATAAATAGCCAGGCATATGAATTGATTTACTAGGAACTCAGCTACATTCAACATTGTTTTTTGAATTATTCACAGAATCACATGCTCCTTACACTTAATTCATTCATTTATCAAGAAATATTTTTGTAGCTGAAATCATGACATTTTTCAAAAAAAAATGAGTGGGAGTAGAAATTATTATGTTAGTGGAACCAAGCATGACTCAAAAAGACAAATGCCTATGTGTTCTCTCCTATGCAGTATTTGTGCATTAACCTTATAAAGAGGATCATGAAAAGGCAGAGAACAGATTAAGAGGCAAAAAGAGAGGGTAATGGAATTTATGCCATGAAACCTAAGGAGAAGACTATCTGGACAGAGAAAGGAGACCAGACAGAGGAGGTAAAGGGTACTGGGGAGGACAGTAAGGGAGATGTGCATGTTAGAACTAAGCATTCTGACATTGTGTATGGAAATGCCATCATGAAGCCCATTCATTTGTTTATTGCTGAGGTAGTAAAAAGCAATCAAATGAAACTTGCCTTAATGTTATTAGTCTTCTGTCTTCATGAAGTATTTATATTTTAGTATAAAGTGAAATTAATATGAGAGGAATATTTTGACTTTAATAACATATCCCAGACATAACAAAGCAATCATCACTAAGATAGACATTTCTTATTTTTTTTATTTCCTCCATCTTTTTACTGCTTGGTCCTAAACAAAAAGCCCTATGAGTATTATGTTGGTTTTCAGAGAAACCTTTATATATATCCTAAAATATGGAGTAAAAAGATCACAAAACAGTCTACCGTCTGCCCAAGCTTACATGCTAACTGGAGATCCTAGAAATAAGAGGAACAACCATGGAAGGAAAAACATTCTGTGTAGTAAAGCAGAGAGAGAGCAAGCTTTTATTATAAACTAATGTAGTAAGAAAAAGACTTCAGTGCAACATAGTTCAGCTCTCAGCGCATACAGTTGAGTGGAGAATTATAGCCAAGAAGCAGGCTGGATCACTGAATGAGAGCTAACTAGAGTGAAGCAAAGAGAAGACATATTCTGTTAGCCATCCTAACAGAATTCTTACTAACGGCATGCCAAGACGATCAGATCACAGAGTAAGAGAATGAGGAGTTCAGCCTAAGATCATGCCTAGATCTAAGTATGATTCCCAGATACTGCACCCAAATCTTGAATGCAGTGAGATGCTGGAATGCAGCTGAAGAAAAGGGGGGGGTAAAGCTGGGAAGATGAGGAAGAGGAGAAATTCCTCCATTTGACTCAAACTAGTGATAATTCTTCAAAATCTGATCTTCATGGGCCAGCTAAGTAAACACTGTTTCCTCCTCTGGGAGGGAAATAGGTGTGTTGGCTCCTGTACACCCAGTGGCCTGAAGACATGTGCCCTGAACAGAGGTCACTGTTGACTGGGCTCTGTCATAATGGTGTCTCAGTGACAACAAAGGAAAAGTAACTAGGGGGAAGGAAAAAGGCACAGGTCAACCTAAGATGATATTAAAGGGTTGGATAATGTCGGTCATTTTATTTTAGGTAATGCATCTCTATAGAATGAAAAGGCAAATTGTCTTATTATTGCCTGGAAAACTAGGGAGAATAATAATAAAAAAATACAATTCACTAAGCAGTGGTGAGAGGCATCAGTCACATTCAGGAGGGAGACATGAGCCTAATGGCCTCTGCTCAGCATTTTGACTCTGCTTCAAAGGGATTAAGAAAATAAGAAGGTATTACCACTTTAAATAGGAAATGAAATGATGTATCAATCATGTGTTTCTTTCCCTCTTGGAACCTCACAAAATTACATAAAATGCAGCTATCAACAGAATATTCTAATGTAGAGAGATGATTCCTCTACAGAGAAAGACCAGCATGTAGTTTGCAAGGGGGAGACTGTACATGAGCTTTTATATCTGAAAAATAATAAAAGTTACATTGCACTGAAGAGAATGGGAGACAAATAATAGAGGTTCACTAGCTGTCCCTTTCATTTGTCTAATTTTGCTCTTACTTTCTTTTAAAAAATACGTAATTTTTCTTCTTTCTCTACAAATTCTTGTTCATATATAAATGGTCTATAGTCAGTACTTTGCCTCATTAATCTCAAAGATGATTTTCAAAACTTTTTCCATAAAATATATGAGGTTTCTTTCCTGTTTTCTTTTGGCAGATTAACTATTTTCAGTGGTCTTATTTATTCAACCCTCCTTCGTATGCTTTCAATGTTTTATTAGAATGGGAAGTCAAGTGTGCTGTTTTCCCCAAGATAACTCAGAATTAGTTTAAGAAACAAGTCATATGTACATGGGTCACTAAATAAAAGTTCTTCAGAAATTCTTTGGACTCACATTTCCTGTTAACAATAATAACCAGGAAAGTATTCTTTGTTTTTATTTCTAAGAAAACCATACACCACTTGATGCTAGCATGCAGAGAATGCTAGAGAAAAGACATTCTATACAAAATGAAAGATAGGTGAAAACTATGAGAGTCAGAAGCAAAAATGACATGTTACATTTTAGAAGACAGTGAACCAGTCCGATCAAAGACAGTTTCTTAAGCATTCTTAGTCACTGAGTTGTACCAGCTTCATATTCAGAATGTTTAGTACTGGGATTTATCCCATTGCAAGGCTGAAGTACGCTCGCTTAAAGAATGTATAGATGGAATGCATAAGTATAGTTGGAGAGAACTATACCTTATGTGTTTTAGAATCTTTACAATCCAGGAGAGCAGAGCAGTGAAGGCCTCATGCTCAGAGTCTGTCCTGTCTAAGAGTTCTGATGAGGAGAAAATAGGGATGGAAAATCATCTCTGCTGCCTCGGTCGTGTGTGGAGTATGACCTAAACATACAGCCTCCTTACCCAGTACTCTGCAGTGTTATAGTGCTGTTTCAGAAGCTTGTTTCATGTTGTCAGTGAACACATTTAAATATCACAAAAGGATTCAGGTAATGCATAAGCTAACATCTTTCCTTTACAAATAAGAACATCTGGGATTTGTGCACTATCTTTACTCACCTTGCTATAAATTGTCAAGGCAAAGTATTCCGCATGTGTGTGTGTTTGCATACACATGCCTGCACACATGAGCGTATGCACATGCATGTATGAGTGTGTGCTACAGACAGAACCTGGGGCCTTGCACATGCAGAATAAGCCATCTGCCGATTGCCAGAATCCCAGCCCTTTTAAATTTTTGTCTTGGATAGGATGATCTGAAAATCAGGTTGTATTCCAGGTAGATCTCTGATACATTATCCTCCTGACTGATGCTCTGGTTAGCCAGGATTGCAGTTCTATCTCACAGTTCTTATTAACAGTCCTATACTATGGTTCTTTTTTTTTCTTCACAGTTCTTATATACAGCTCTATTCCACAGTTCTATATACAGTTCTATACCACAGTTCTTATAGACAGTTCTTATAGACAGTTCTATCCCATAACTCTTATAGACAGTTCTATACTATAGATTTTTTTCGCAGTTCTATATACAGTTCTATACCACAGTTCTTATAGACAGTTCTTTTTAATTAAATTTTATTTTTATATCAATTACAGTTTAGTCACTTTGTATCTCAGCTGTAGTATACCACAGTTCTTATATAGACTTCTGTACCACAGTTCTTATAGACAGTTCCTAGGCAAGGCTAAGCTTTAAACCTTGCTTTGGGATACCATATGTGCTCAGGCGCAAGTTCCACCCTCACGGGCAGAGTTCTGGGTGTGTATCGCCCTGCTGGTGAGGCCACTACTGTTTTTTCTTGTAGGTTCTTCTCCTTTAAGTTGCATCACTCTATTGCAAGGATGGTTTAATCATTCCAATTTGCTATAAAACCAATAGTTTAAAATATTAGATGTCTATGCTTTACTGTCAGGGTCTCCATAGTGTTGCCATGCCCTTCTCCTTGGGCAATTACACTATACATTTGTGACATTATTAACAAGAGTTTAAACAGCCATCATTCTGAGCACTGCAGGGAATGCCAGATTTGTTGTCTTTTACTCACTGTATTTTAAAATAAGTACGTGAAGATGTAGTTGTGGGTACATTTCTTCCTGCTCGGTGGTGTTCTAGTGCACGTATAATAGGCTTCATTTTATTGTGTGTTTCTTCCACTAGCTGGTCAGTATATTGCAGTCTCCAGATGTTTTTGCTGAGAGGTGCTCAAGTCACTATTACTTTGCCAAATAATAGAATGCCTCTTGCTTTGGAAGATTCATTCTGCACATGTTGATCTCCTTCTCTGTGGTCTATCAGCAAGATCAACATTCTACAAAAATGATCATACCTCATTCACCTCCATAGCTACCAGTAAGCTGTATGTACTGAATACTATTAGAACTCAAGAGCCAAGGTAAATTGGTGTGCCTCTCCCCTTTGAAAAATATAAATAATGATCACTTAAGAGTGAGAAAGAAACAGAAGTGTGGAGTTCTAATTAAATTTTGAAGAGTTTCTTATCTTATAAAGATGAATAGCATGTCTGAAACTGCATTTCAAAAGGGATTGTTAATTTTCCTTAATTTAGAGTTAAATCTCAAAGTATATTTTATTCATACTCAGAAAAGGATAAATGGAAGATCAAAAAGCAATACTGCAGACCTGAGCAGCACCCAGCCCCCGAGGGAACATTGCACTGCATTTTTTATGTGAGCCTACCTTTCCCTTTTAGTATTCATGAAAACTTAGCAAATACTCACATTGAATCGATTTCAGGAACATATATCCTTTGCTCTCTCCCTGAACTGTGAAGCTCGAGTGTGATTATCTGACACCGGAATGCCCTTCCATCCCATGTTTCTTAAAAGCAACTGTACTGAACAAGTAAATGAGCAGCTGCTGGAATCCCCCATCCCAGAGCTACACATGTCTTGCTATTCATCTTCTCTCATCCACAGAACACTCATTCTATTTCAAAGTAAGCTCTGGGGCTATGGAAGAAACTTCAAGTGCAATGAGCAGAAACCACTTCACTTGTTAGACAAGCAGATACTTAAGGTGTTGGAAAACAGAAAGTTAATAGAAGGTAGCACTTGCTCTCAGTAAATCACCTTTCAGTTTAACATCTTAAAAGGGCGTATCAGGCATCTTGCCTGTGTATCATTATATCACTCATGAGTTTCATTATGACTCAGTGACTGAGAAAGACAATGAAAGATTGAGTAGCAGCTATTTATTTTCACTTTATAAGACAGACAGTTAAGAGATAACTTGTTCAAAGGAAAGCAAAAGGCACTCAAATGTCATAGGCTTAAGATAAGCCAGCTGGCACTATCAAGCACTCCAGGCAGGCTACAATTTATAATTCAGCGTTGGAATATTTATCATTA